>CM077631.1:10884734-10991888 GCA_039566895.2 Turritopsis rubra | reverse complement strand
CAGTTCAAAAAGATCTTTTGATTCCTTCAGTTCAGTATTTGTAGAGCTGTTCCATTTCATTGTTAAAAACAGATCTGGACCATTCAGTCAATAGACTGAAAACCCAAAATTTAAAACCAGCATCATTAAATTGTTCCACGTGCAAATATTCATGAAAACTGATGAACTTTCAAACTTTGGTGTAAGTTTTACCTAATTGTTTACTTACATGTATCCACTCACGGCAATGAATGCAGATGTATTTGTACTCACCATAGATTTGGACAGTAAAAAAAAAGAAAAGAAAAACACTGCCGGTTGTAATGACTTTTATGCTTACGCAGAAAGCCAATAATAATGTCTTACACCTGATTATTTCATCAATCGTTAACCAAGTTAATTTCGATGTCAAGCAGCACCATGATATTGCTGACTTAAAAACTAATAATTCAATTATAACTCAGGAAAACAGAATGCAAAACAGACCAATGCGCTGTAGTGAAGTTCTCTTCTTCTCCTCTCCCCAAACAAAACGAACTGCAATACTCAATTCAAGGAAAAGTAGCACAGAAATATAGCTACAAAGACATAGCTCCACACGTTGTATATAATATGGTCAATTTAAACATAAGTATGAGCCATTAATTCTACACTATTTTGCTCCAATTTGTCTTTCCCTTCACCAACAGGAACACAACCATAATAAGTCTTCGTAATCCTAAAAACTCTTCTGACAAACGTCCAGAAAAACCATTTTAAGGGAACATTTTTTTACACACACAAATCTCATATTTCTTCCTACTGAAAAACAACATTTCGCACAAATGTAAATATCACTGAAAAGATATAAATTTCATCACTGTAAAGATATAAATAAGACTCTTTTTCTCCTTTTCCACATCAACTTTTTTTTTGGATAGCGTGTGAAGCCACTGTTCACAACATGGTCTACCATTTTGCGTGACAGACAGACAAACAGACAGACAGACCCATTACCCATAATCTGATTCCAAAATTCAAAGTCAACCATTTTTCACAAAATTCTACCAATTTACTGTATGAATACAAAGCTACTATGAATGCAAAATACTCAAATTTTAATTTTACTTCCTTCTAAATAAAACTGGAATTCAAAATGTAAAGTTTTCAAATCACATAAGTATATAAACATTAAAGCATAAGTAATATATATGCTTATATATATATAGGTATTGAGCACTCTTTTAATGCGTACTTAACAACAATAAATAAACAATAAATCAGAAAGATCAACTACAACTAAATAAAGAGATATAATGCAGGTCATACAAATAACTAAGCCAACAAATCTCTTGACAACCCCAATGGGTGGAGTAGCTGTAAGAGTTATAGGATGGAGATATATATATCTAATAACTGCGTGGTGTTGCAGATATCCAACAAAGATGGTTGTAAAATGTCTTAGATGTGTGCGCAGATATTTTTTTGTCACAATAAGGAACTTGAGAAAAACGAATTCTGCGACGGGAACGTCAAACTGTTACCAAAGCTTCCGTCTGCACTTGCTTTGTGTGATGTTTCCGCTTGAGGAAATCACAAGACGGAAATAAGATGTAATTTTCTTCACTGACGTTAATATGCGAGCGAAGAAAACATGTAAACATTTCAATGTT
Source organism: Turritopsis rubra (assembly GCA_039566895.2). Lineage (NCBI taxonomy): Eukaryota > Metazoa > Cnidaria > Hydrozoa > Anthoathecata > Oceaniidae > Turritopsis > Turritopsis rubra. The sequence goes on along the minus strand of CM077631.1, from coordinate 10,990,257 downwards.
AAAAAATACTATCAATACATTTTTAAATAATTTTGAGACACTTATGGGTGGGAAGTTATGATAAATTTATATATAAAATGCAATCAAATCTGTTTTTCCAACGTTGTAATTGACTATATCTGTATTTATTGATAAAGGTTGGAATTATCATGTTGGATATACTACACCTGGCTACAGCAATACAATTGCCAGTCCTTCAGTAGGAGATCCAGATGGTTGCGTGTTAACTTGCTTACCATATTATGCGTCTCACTTGGAATTCATATTGGTAACAGTTACTATACCAAGTATGGTCTCTTGCTATTGTGGTTCTTACGTGTATAACAGTATCAATGGCAACACAAATTACATGCATTTATTACTCTGGAGTAAGTAATACATTTTTAAATAAATTCTTGAACATTCAAATTGCAATCGACCTGGATTCAACAATCCTTCACAAAAACTTATGAGAGGTCTTCTATACCAGTCAACCCTCCCCCACCCCACCCTTGCGTTTTAGTGTCAGTTTAAGCAGACTATTTTAGAAGTTAATTTTCTTCTTGGAGCTATAGGATTTTTGATATGTGACTCAAAGTTTGTGATTAAATTTGGTTGCAGACAGGCTTGGTGGCCAATGTTATGTAAAGAGTTTGGTTTGACTTTTTAACAGGCGAAAATTCATATTTTTGTCATAATCCATGTTTAAAAGATAGACTGTTATAATCACTTTATGGTGGCGAACGGCAATAAAAGTGAGTAAAAAAAACACACTTTGACAGACCTTTCATTTACAATATTCATAAAAATGGTTTCTAGATCCTTCTGACACGAGCTTTCATTCCATTACCATAAATGTCCATAAAGGTGGCTGACACGATGGTTCGCTTTTTATTTAGTTATCCTTATTATTATGGTAAACAAGATGCAGTTCATATATCATAATACTTACTTGGTGAATGTATTTCTCCCTCCATTATTCTTTTAATTCTTGTCATTTATTTATACTTATTGGGGGCTGAGTGGTTAGTTGGGTTGTAAGCTGCCTAACAATTATAATCTTTTATACTTATGGAAAAAAGTGACATTCTTTTATAACGAAAGCGTTCTTTTCCCTTGTGAATATCCAAGAAACAAAGAAAGAGTTTTGTTTTGGACAACAAAGATTTCATGGACATTATTCAGTTTATTGAAAACAACATTTTTTTCATCTATGAAAAGTTATTTCGTATTATAAATATTCGTTCTTAGATTTGTTTTCGTTGGATTTCTTCAAGGAATCTTTTACAACTGGTTATGTTTTTGTTTTCTTTTACTTCCTAAGCCTGGTTGTCACTGATCGGAAATAGCAAGGAACATAAATAAAAATATAAAAGAATATATTTCAATTATCTTCGTTGCAAAAAACTGTGTCTGTGCATCGACTTTTGCAAACAAAAAATTGATTCGTAATTCCATTTTTAAATTTCTCTCCATGTTGTTTTGATTTGAAACGCTGAGGAATTGTTATAATAATAAAGACAATAAAGACCATCTAACTTACCACGATCAGCAAATTAATGGATGTGCGATTAATAATAATATTATAAGTTCAAAAAAAAAAAAGATTATTTCTGTTTGTCTAATTAATAAGCATGAACCACACTGTGACTTGCCCCGAGTGTTCACACTCCAAATGCATGATACCTTGGGTAGTTCGGTATGCCTTTAAGGCTTAAGACAATTATCAAAAATGATCAGGAATTTACTGTTCATGTGATAACGTAAAAATTTAACTTTTAAGCTGCCGAAGTTTGCAGCATATCAAAAATGGTTTTAAAAATGGCTGTGCAAACAGCTATGAAATCGCTCAAGTTTTCCGTGTAAGTAAAGAAATGTTTTTAAAATGGCCTATTTTATGGAAGACGGGCAGGGCGTTTGCGGGAGAGGATGAAAAACGAGATGATAAGCATCTCGCTTTTACATGAAAAAAAATACAGCTGGGACGGGACAGAATTTCTTCATATTATCACAGAAGTAATTATTATTAGAAATGGCGCGCAAGTAGCGTTTAGGTTGTGTTACGTTGAAAACGTTTTGAAATGCTGTATTTCCAAACGTAACAAAGCAAAGAAGTTTAAAACTTCCTTAGTGTTTATTTATTTTGAAAGAATTAAAAGATGTATTTATATTGTTTGTCAGTCTAGTATTCATAATATATAATTAGAGTTTATCATGTCATAGACCGGTTGTTTTTGTTTGCGACGTTTCGACAGTTACTACTGTCATCATCGGGCGTTTGTAAATGAATGATGTAAAGTTTATATATGTTTTCAGTAGGATCGAAATTATTTCGGACCTGGAGGGAAGCAATGTCAATATTTCGGACCTGGAAGGAAGCAATGTCAATAATTTGTTTTGCGTAGAGCTGGAAACCATATCGCAGGAACATTATACGATGTACTATTAATACTGGAATTGTTTTTGAAATTGTTTTTTGAAATTGTTTTGAATTGTTTTTAAATCGGGCGAAAGATATTGTTAGTAATGACGATGATCGTGTTGAAGAAATGAAACATATCAAATCGGTTCTCCAAGCAAATGGATATGACAGGACGATTGTTAGAAGAGTTGAAAATAGAATAAACAATACTCGAACTTCAAACACCGAAGAATCAACAGAACAAGAACCGGTGACCACTATTAGTATTCCTTATGTATCTGGTATCAGTAATGCTTTACAAAGAATATTCCGTACACACAACATCAAATGCAGATTTCGATCAACGGAAACTCTTCGTAACATATTATCTCATCCGAAAGACAAGATCTCAATGAACGACACAAATAACGTGATATACCAAATTCCATGTAGTGATTGTGAATCAGTTTATATAGGAGAAACAAAAAGAACATTTGAGCAACGCATCAAAGAACATATGCGAGCCGTACGGAATGGCGATGTAACCAAAAACGAAATTGCTGACCACTGTTGGACTAATGACCACAAGTTTGATTGGGAGAATAGAAAGATCCTTGACAAGGAAAAAGGATGGACTGCTCGAAAAGTCAAAGAGACTATATACAGTGTCAAAAACAATTCCAGTATTAATAGTACATCGTATAATGTTCCTGCGATATGGTTTCCAGCTCTACGCAAAACAAATTATTGACATTGCTTCCTTCCAGGTCGGAAATATTGACATTGCTTCCCTCCAGGTCCGAAATAATTTCGATCCTACTGAAAACATATATAAACTTTACATCATTCATTTACAAACGCCCGATGATGACAGTAGTAACTGTCGAAACGTCGCAAACAAAAACAACCGGTCTATGACATGATAAACTCTAATTATATATAATTAAAAGATGGTACAGAAGTTTATCTATAGAGAGTTTTTTCAGGAAAGGACAAAAGTCAGTAATTTCTGTATTTTTGGGGGGTCGTACTGTTGTATTCTTTGGTTCAAAATGTCTTTTAAGAGATCTGGGCAACACAGCTTCATACAGACCTGTGTATATTTCATTTATGTTTTTCAACTTTTCAACTTTTGATAAAAGAATTCCTGTATTATGTTAAAGTTTTAAATCTCTGGCTTTATTTACTTCCATTAAAATTTAAGAATAGCATTAAACTAATTGTTTTTTAAGTGAGCCATAATCATCCAACTGTTATGATTACGCTGACCTTTTAAGTGTGACCGTCCCGTGTCAGTCAAAGGAATAGAATTTGTTTCTTTTCACTGCCAAATTGCGTCGCTTTTCAGTAAAATCGTCACAATTATTAACATAAACATTATCTGTTTGATAATCTTACAAAGCAATCACAGTTATTATATGTTGTTTTCTAACGTAAGGTAAATGTATATATTAGATATACACTTATCGAAACCCATTCAGAAAATTCACCGTACAAACCAATGGTGTACGATCCAAATGCCAAGCTTTTTACATATGTAACATTCTTGTTGTTTGGTATTCTTTTGTAACAGAAACTGTGCGAATGTTTTTTACTTTTTAAGAATTTCATTTCAGTGACATTAATAGCAAAGAATCCATTAGTGGTAACAAAGAATTCAAAAAAGCAGAGTCTGCAAAGGCTTTTTAACAATAAGATAGTCTACCACAAACTACTATGTCCAAGTATTCAAGTTATGAAATTTACTGAATGAGTCAGTTTTTGACTGCGATGCCAAGGACTTATAGTCTCGTCTTTATATCATAATAAGCGAAATAGTCCTGGGTTCAAGGTTGGATTGTAATAACATTTTTATAACTGCAGTGATTAAAAATGGATACTTTACAGCATAAGGATAACTAGGCAAAAATCATATTTTAAGGATAATAAACAAAGAAATTCGTAAAGCATAGGTAGCTGCATCTCTTTAAATAAAATATGCTGGACGTTAATGTAATCTAATTTTTTTGGCTTTTAAGGACCCCCAGTTAATTTCAACGACAATCCATTGCAAATCGGACAATCGTACACAGCATACGTGTACGTAAACGAATTTATTGGTGGAAATGATACATTCTATATATATGTAACGAAAGATCTTCAGGATCCAACCAAAGAATCCAGTAGTATTATAATAGATTCGTGGGTAAATTTACCTGACAGTAGTCTTAATGAAGATGGACCAAGATATCTTCAAAGAAGTGAGATATCAAAGAGAGACATTTCAATAATGGAGACGTTTCCAACATTGACATATTATATAATGCCGCATTACACATTCACATTCATGGTAAGTTACTGTGATGGATTCAGTTTAGTCATATTTGTATTTTTTTAAAAACACAGGTACATACAAATAGGAAAGAAAACATGGAAAAGATATACATTTTTTTAGGCACAGTCGAATTTAGGCGTAGCATGTTTAAGATAAAACTTTTTAGACATCCAGTGGCTTCAGTAATTGCTTTGAATTTTAAAGACTGGCTATTGAAGGATAATTTATTTTCGCTAACAATATGGTGACAATACGGCAAATAATACTAAGTTTGTATAAAATAATACTTTCTCGAAATAAAATAATATTTTCGGCATAAAATATAGTACTTCCTTTCATAAGACTTTGCGAATAGTGCAACTCAATTATTGGGCAATCAATCTTAAATTCTGCAAGAATTACCGAATACTTTGAATGAATGGATTAGTAGTAAGTTTTGTAACGACGAAGTTTTATTGGAGGGTACATGTTGGAATGTAAGGAAGTACTTGAGGAAACGTCATCTCTATTCAAGAAAAAAAATACACTTTATTAAACTGTAAAGTTGATTTAATGTCATTTCTAATACCATTTCAGCTGCTTCATATTTTCCGGAAGATTTGAACAGCAACTTCCTTTTACATCATTGACAAGATTTGTCAGTGATTTTACATGATCTTTACTTCTTGCTGTAGTTATGGACGTATAAAACGAGATGGACTCACAACTAGCTTCTATAGCCTTTCAATTATATTGTCAAATTCTTATATCGGCATTCCTTTGATATAATCCTCGCCTCTCGGTTCACTGGGGTTTTGTTTATATGGGAGGGTTTTATAGGAATGCATATGCCTCACGCATTGTGGAAAATGAAAGAAATTAGAAGATGTGAATTGCGTATATATCTAATGCCCAACTGTCTTCTGTAAAGGTACAGGAAAATGAATATCTTTTCCTTCGATTCTGAAAGTTTCATATCTGTAGGAAGTCATGACGAATCAGGGTTTGAAAATTGGCTACAAAATAAACGTAGTACCTTTTAATGTCTATAATCTCTTCCTCGTCTAGGGCTTTGTAAGCTATAAACAATAAACAAACAAACTGAAACAAATGTTATTTTTAACTCTATTTTTCTTTTCTGTATTATATACAAGAATCACTAACAGTGTCCTGTTTTCAATATAAAATATTGAATTACCATAATCCAACTGCTTTTTAGCCACAAGCAAGTTACTCACAGTTACTTCTTCCAAAACAATTAGGTATTGATAAAAAAAAATTAACTAATACTAGTGCTGCGACACGATATTACAGAACAATGAAAGCTATTCATTTTAGTTATTATGACGAAAACTATGAAAAACGCCCTGGTGCAAACGCTAAATTTTGTGACACTAATTTAAGATAATGGAAGACAGTAAGGCGTTCGAACCTTTTCTTTCACAACTAAATATAAATTTTCATTTGGTCTAGTTTCCTGTGTACAAATTACAGATTTTGTTTCAATGTTAATCAAAACGTATACAACAGCGCTATTTATAAAATTTCAAAGAAAGAAAAGGATGCTTGAAACATTTGTTTATTTTCTATTGATTTTCATCTCCATTCGACTATTGTTCGACTAAGGGCTCCCAATAGTAGGCGCCCCCCGATAGTAGGCACAATTTTTGAAGGCTACTAAAAAAACTCCGATTGTGAGCGCCCCCCCCCCCTCCCTCCCTTCCCCCCAAAAAAAAAGTAAGCCCCCTCAAAAAGCAGGCGCATTAAGAAAAACAAAGTTTTGTTAATAACAAGGGACTAACGTTAGATAAGGTCATGGACTGAATACAGGGTATGACAATAAAAACTCTATTAAATATTTAAAGCGACTTTGTCCTAAAATAAAACAAAAACTAGACAGTGCTTTCGTCACTACTATCTTCCGTCGTTCGACTCATCAGATTCAGAAGAGAAGAATTCAATATCTTCTACGTCCGCGGACACACCATATTCATAATCGGCTAAACCTTCGATATTAATCTCGCCATCTCTGCTACCACCAGTTGGCAGAGCGATACCACATTATACAAACGATTACGGGACAGTCAAGACCAGCTCTTAAAGGAGTATGGGTGCAAGGAGGTGGCATCGAAATATACTGTTTTTACAACGTTAAAATTTTACAATACATGAAAGAGGAACGAAAGGAACTAAAAAAATTTAGATGGGTCAAAACAAAAAGGGAAACTGTATTTGATTGTACCTATATGATTTTATAAAATATCATGCAGGAAATTCCATTTATGTTGTCTATACTAATCAATCTTGGTTTCAAATACTTTATGTGCTAGAAGTAAAATTTATGTTGCAGCTTAAACTTGTTTTAGATATACAACACGAACACAAAAGCGGCAATCAAGAACAGAATTTTCATATTTCTCTTTTAATGATATTCTTGTGTTACATCAATACTTTAACAACAAAGAAAAATCTAGTTTGCATGCTCATAAACATACATAACTCTTATGTTTGCATGTTTGGCTTAAATCACTGGTATATACTCAACAACCTGCATCCCATATGTGCTTGTATGAAAACACAGTAAACAGTAAAATAAATAAGAAGTACAGTCCTTAAAGGGACTAGGGGAAATAGTTCAGCGGAAGCGAATTTAAGCAAGAACAAGACATTTGTTTGAGTTAAGGCGATTTATTTATTATCACATAATATGACTATGTGATTTTATCTGCATACTCACTGAAAGAAGGCGAGCTGGAATGGTTAGCCATGGTTAGCCACTAAGCTGGCTCACTTAGCCGAGATCTCACTGACATAAAAGTTTGAGTTAACCGAATAAATTAGCTGAAGGAATTACTTAAAGTAAAGGTGAAATCGATTGTTCAAATTACTGGAGGTTTGAGTTAACCTGTAAATTCTAAAACGAAGTATTATGGAAGGTTCAAGGGACACACGAAGTCGTGTGAAAGCAAATCATATTACGACAACAGGTAACGTTTCTTTCGGGCTGTGCTGTAAATATATAATTAAAGTTCGAGTTATCCAATGTTTGATCACCGCACTTTAACTGTATGTTAAAATAAGTAACAAAATAGTGTGGTTGAAAAGGTTTTGTTCTATAAAATATATAGATAAACACATAGTTTTCATTATGATTACCAATGTGGCTGTATGTTTGTTAACCACTGGCTCATTTTATTCTTACATTGATTAAATCTATTAAGAAACATGCAAATATTTGTCTTTGGCGTCTTATTTTTTATCGATTTCGAAATACTTTTTATCTGTAATGTGATGGCAGACATTCAATTCTATCCATAATGTGTCTTTGGGATCGTTTTCTTCAAATGGTTCAGTTACAATAATCCTGGGAAGAACCAGATCGTAATCATAAGTGACAAGGAAGTATAACTGACTTGGATGGAACTGCTGTATAATATTATATAAACATTGATCTTTAGGTTATGTTTTCTCCTAGCTAACTTTCCAAAGAAATAAGTGAATAAGTATATATAGTAAGATGCTGTTCCATGTTAGCACAGGCATCCAATATTATATCCATGCCAAAAGTTGATCTGGTATAAAAATTTCACACTGATTTTATAAATATAATATATAATCCATTGTCTCTCAGTTTGTCCTAAAATATAATAAACAAATAAATAAATAATAAATAAATCCTCTAAAATTACTGAAAATTTAATCATCTTGTGTAAACATCAAAATCATAAAACTTTCTTTTTTCTGTCATTCAACGATTTCATAGGTGATACGTTTGATACATAGCCGCAACAAATCATAGCTGAACATGAGCGCCTTTTACAGTACCTGCTCTACTGGATTCTAAACAAACAAAAACATTTGATTTACATTCATATGGCTTCGCTTTGCAAACGTTTTTCTTCGGTGAAGTCTACCCGTTACTCCTAAACTCCATATCGATCCCCTTACTTAGTGTCAGCATGCATGCATAATGCCAAGGGTAGATTATTTAGACTGTGATTTACAGATTCATGAGCTTACAGGTTATTTTTTGTGACACAATGACGAGTGCTTTGCATTTCAAACACCTCGCATATACGCGCTTTAAACAATTGGATTTAGGTGCAGCAAATAAAAGCCCCCATGACAGGGATTCAATGTTGATCTGCGCAAATCGGTGCGCGTCAAAAAGCATCACAAAGTAGGGCGGAGATTACAAATTGTAAAACATGATATGTGGCTTTTGAAATCAACACAAAGTTTCGTTTGTAAATGTTTTTGAGAATTACATTATTGCTGTATCGGTGAGCAAAGATCGGAGTGGTGTCACATTAAAGCTGATTTGGACAATAAGATCGCGCGATAATTTTTTGTAACGAACACAGCCCTGTTACGCGGGTAATAATTACGCGGGTAATAATTGAATTTATAAAATTTATTACATTGTTACGATCTCTAATACGTTTGAACTTATAAAAAAATTGATTTTGAAAATTGAATAGAATAGATGTAATTCATAACTCATAATTCGTCTTATAATAGAAAAAACAAATTCTTTTTTTTCAGTGGTTACGTTTACGTTGAAATTATTTTTCTTATTCACAAAGTTCAAACAAAAATAAGAGCCTCTTTTTCTACGTAATCTCGTTTCTAGACATTTTCGGGAATTTCATCAAAAAGCATAGTGCATAGTAGAGTAATCTTCGGTTTCGTACGTTCATACGTAAATTTTATCCACATACTGCTCCAATACACTGCTCCATTAGAAACCATTCCATTTCCAGAAGAACCATATAGATAGGTATAATAATCTAATTTACAAGGAGACACTTTTTAACTAACTTCTGCAACTATGTTATATACAGGTGGGTGGGAAAGCGGGTTATCTGAACCGAAACGAAAGGAATTGACTTGCAAACAAAATGGGTGGACAGCTCTACGCAAGCATGCACTTCATCAGGCGAATGCACTATTTGGCCTCGATTAGTCCGAAAATAACATTTATTCATTCTAGGTGACAGACACTGGTGTTGTTGATTTGGAAACTAATTGGTTTGTTTCCGTGTTCACAAATGAAAAAATTGTTTTGGTAGATCTAAAGCCTTATGAAGTTTCAAGACCTGTAAAGGATTGCACAGTTGAAGTTGAAACATCATCACAATTATACAGTGAAGAGTAAGATTTATTAAATATATTTCAAAACATTCTTATGTCTGTCCTAGTTTCACTGGAAATTCAAAATTTGAAATAATCCGCCATCAGACTTGAAGCAACATGTGTAGCTCTTCATTTATACCATGGCATCTTTTCACAATACTGTCTATCACTTTCAGAAATAATTATTAGTCGGAAAGTAATTATCCACAAATCTAGAAGAAAGTTTACGATCCAGAATCATGTGGAAATACTTTTTGCAAATTTAGATTATTTATAGAGTTGTGCATTGTTCCTAGAACATTAGGACCAGAATATGAGAGAAAACGTATTCTCATTTTGTTACACTTTCGTTTAAATAAGCCCACTCGCAGAAAGCCTTATGCCACCCGGGCTCTATTTAAACATAATAAAACACAGGAAAATTGTTTTTTATGTTGTTGAATGATAACTTTAAAATGGGATGGTCCGAAATATAACGAAAACGTACAGTTTGATAATACAGCTGCTTTCGAAATCAATGAAAATGATAGATCTCAGATTTCAGAAAGCATCTTCTGGATAATTTTGTTTATGAAATCTAGACTTATTAATCCCGAGTAATCTAGTAAGTTATACTTTACCTACATTCCATGTATAATGCCTTTGGGATTGTGTATTAACAAGTGACGTTGTCAGTATTCAATTTAAGCGACGGAATTCTCTTACAGTTATCTTACCAATATTCATTGTTAAACTTTCATTGGTGTTTTTTAAAAAGGTGGAGTCCTGGAGTCTGGAGACCTGGAGTCCGTATTTTAAGCAATGGTAATTGGAAAATTTACTTACCAAGAACTGGTTAAATGAATTGTTTGCTTGTTAAAAATATTCATTTTTCCCTTGTTAAATATGAATGTGTGAAATTTTCGCTTGTTATAAAATATTCATTCCTGGAGTATGTGAAATAGTGACGTCATTGGTTAATGATCAGTTACGATCTGCCTATCCTCTCTAACAACCCCTTATTCATTGCCCCCGTTATTTTGAAAGTAACGGCTTACCCAAAAAATCTTGGATTTCTTGAATCTATTTTCGAATAATGTTTTGTCGGTATGCTCACAAACTCTCTCCAATTTTTTTCTGTGAAAGTTTGTTTGAGTACGTGACAAATCTTCTTTTGTTGTTACAAACGATCAAAACAAAATTAAGATGTAATAATAATATGATTATAATATTTCGATAGTCTAATAACTTGATAATCGAATAATTTGATTATCAAATGCAACGTACATAGCTTTTATAATCTTGACTTTACTAAAAATGATTTACAGCTCACAGAATATTAGATAACTTCATCAGCCTTTCGTTCAATTACACATTTTTTATAAGGACAAACGATATAGGAACATACCGTATTTCCTCGAAAATAAGCCGCGGCATTTATTTTTCATTGAAATTAAATTTTTTGGTCTACTTTTGAATCGGCTTATTTTTGAGGTATTTTCGATTACAAAATGTCTTCCAGATGCACTGTTTGAACAGCCTTTCTCTGTGATAAAGTTTTGCATTAAACTGAGCAGAGTACGACTTCCTCGTAGGAGTCATTATTACCAAATATTGAACAATTCGCAAATGTCAAAATCAAAGGCAAGATTCGAAAGCTTTTTCTACTGGTTTAAAACGGTGTGCAATGCAATGGCTTCACTGCGTCTGCAGCTTCAGGGCTTATTTTCGAGGTCGGCCTATCTTTCTTGTGTCAACTAAAATATCGCGGCTTATATCTTAATCGGCATATTTTTGAAGGTCGGTTCATTTTTGTGGATATCCGGTAAGTCTTTGAAGGTCTGAAAGTTTAAGAACATGCTAAAAACATTCAAGGCATAGAAGCGTTTCTCTAGAAGTAAAGAACATTAAAAAACACCATCAATGTTGAGTGTTCCTATAAGTAACAGTTCAAAGTCGCAATCACAGTTCAAAACATTGCATGGAACTACCGACATGAAAATATTTTGTGTTTATTATGTTTAATTTTCGCCCCCATCGAGAATTAAATTTCAGCCTGTTAGCTTCAGCTGACAAAAGTAATAGAGTATAGCATGTGTTTTTATAATGAGCGGTACTTGAGAGACTGGGTGTTTTTTTGTTAAGCTGAGAGAGAATGCTGTTCTTAACACCTCCCGTTTATTTCCATACAACTACAATTAAAGATTTGGAAAATTCAGTATTAGCTACTATTATTAACTTTTCAAAGGTAGTGTGGGAAGCAAACTTCCGTCGAAACCAATACACACACACAACTCGTAGTTCCTCTAAAATCTCATATATCTATATTCCATCAACATTTTCCAAGTTTTGTTTCATTTGTCTCGGTAATTAAATTTCGGAAATACCCCAGTGAAATGAATACTTTTCAGTTGGTGGGAAAAGGTCACGAGATCAAATGACCATACGGAATATGTTGTGATATTAAATATGTGGTATGATCTGGCTTTGGAACTTTCTAATTTTCCGATATCTTATGAGTATTACTTATAAATTCAAGTTGAAAACTTCTTGCATTAATTAGATGTTTCTAGCTTCAATACTCCTATCCAGAAATTACATCACTGCAGCTTCTGCCTCTTTTTCAATTTGAATTAAAAACAAGGCGAAAGCAGGTCAGTGGAAAACGTTGGGTTTCTCAGTTGCGACCGCCATTTAATAATGTTCGATTAAAACATGTCAACGATTAAAATCAAATTCTGTTTAAATTGGAATCGAAGGTTACAAGGGTTAAATCTGATCGGAAAAATAAGAAGTTAGTGCACTTTTAGAGCAATTCGGACAGTCGCAATTTCACAATCTGAACTTACTAGGAGGTTATGTATTCAGAAATCAAGACAGAAAAATGTCACTTTTATCAAGCAAAAAGATGACACTTTTAAGAAAAGAACAATTGAATATTTTTAACAAACGAAAAATACACACTTTTAACAAGCAAAGATGAAAAATTTAAAGAGCTAGAATGCATATTTTGGATTGAATAGAATAATTTATTTTTGTAACATATCGTAAGTCATAAAACTGTCCATTGCAGAGATATAAAACTTGATGGTGCCAACTGCGTACCAGCTTAGCAACATACTGGTTCTGATTGTCACATAACAATGTAGTGAATTCGATATGTTAAAAATGAATTTTATGACGTTTAGGGACTATCGAGTAAAATATCACATCAAAACGGCAGACGGATGTGTTGCTGATATTGAAAACGTTACGATAACTTTAGTTGCAGAAAACATATTGGATGGTGAACCGGTGTTCAATGACAGTTGCATTAATCCAACAGAATACAAGAAAGCAGGAAGCACCATTTCTGTAAAAGTAAGCATATTGATGTAAAGTTTATAAAATCAAATGTTTTTTAACATATATTTTTAAATTTATGTCATTTTTCTTCACAAGTACCCGTTATCATACACACACACCTGCACTATACCTTATTAATATTAACTTTTGAACCTAATAATTTTCGATCATCAGTTTAATTTTGCGCGTATTAATATTCTTGCAGCATAAATTTAGCATAATTTTATGGTTTTTCAGGAATTGATTTTGTGGTCAGGGTATTTTTACAGTATTGTTTAATGAAACAATAAATTTTATCAATCAAAATCTGAGAGCTTACGACGGATATCTTTAGGTCCACGCAAATTAAATTTAGCTTCCCTGTTTTAGTTTTCCCGTTTATTCATACGATCTGAAATTTGTTTCATGGTAACATACAAAGCTGTAAGAAGCCTGCGTGGTATTGGTGCGAAGAAGGTTCTTATACTCAATGATTTAACATATACAGAATTTGAAAATGATGTTGCTACTGAAGTGAAGAAAAACGATACGTTCTCAGTGTATATCAGTAGAGGTGTTCAGGGTGAGAATTTATATAGAGATAAAATACCGTTAAGTTAATCCATACGATACACAAAGATTGGCGTTATATTTTTCCACAAACCATCTATCCATTTTTAATATTAGATAATGCTTTCGCTAAGTGTTCCCCTGCATTTATTAAAGTTGCTATTATTTCCCAAAAATATCATATAGACACTGCGGCGTATATTTCACACTGCGGCGATAACTGCTTGCGCAAAGAATCTATTTCATCGCTTATGTTTTTCGCATATACTATCGGCAGAATTTCAAACTCAAATTCTTCGCTTATATACAAATTTTGTTTCTTTTCTGCACCAACCTTCAAATATGACTGATCAATCTGTGAATAAATTCAAAACAACACTGTTTTATGTAGATATTAATATCTAAGTAACGTTACAATTTAAAATGGATAGATAGAGCGTGCTTCAAATCCAACCTCTAGTCAACCAAGCATTTTCCAGCCTGTCCTTTTCTGTCCTTTTCTTTATATTCATGCATCACATGTTATTTCACTACTCACTTCTATCATCAACCATCAACCAAAGAAAGAAAAAACGTAGAAACTATCTATTCGTGCGCACGCACATGTCACATGAGCATAAAATAGGCGAAGAACAAAGCGATTAATATCAAAACAGAAAACGTCGATCTTCATAAAAGTATTCGATACTTTTTATTCTCCATTTTCGTTGTGAGGGAATATTGAGGATACATGTTGGGAAAAATGATAAAATTTAAAAATCATCTTATACATCGCCTTAATGGTGCAAAGTCCGTGGCTAGTAATAATAGAAACCGTTAAACACGTAAACTAGTACTTTCTAAACAGCTGAGGTATTCTGTTCGAAAAGAAAGGAGAAAAACATTGAATTTTGGTAATCATACAAATTCAGTATTAATCCACTCAGTATTAGTTCATGCAAATTTCATAATTAAAAAATGTTAATAAAGATATTTTCCAAAAGTTTATACTTTTTACGCCGTCTTTCCTTCGATTAAACTCAACAACTACATCATCTTATTCGCAAAAATGAGGGCAACGAAACGATACGTCGTGGATTTTTGTATATAATTTTGAAAATAATTATGGATCGATTCATGTAGTACTTCTCTTTATTTTAATGTTTCAGAAGTCCAACGGGTGTTTGAAAGGGGAGAAGGGCCTGACAATGTTTCTAAAGAGTGTTACTGGTAATTAGCTACCAGTCTCCTCTTTCAAATTAAAAACAACCGGTAAGGTACTAGTATATCTTATCATCCAAAACTCAATATGTACAAGAGCTCCCAGCTGTGTACCTATTGTTTCCAACTCTCAACTCTTCTAAATTTTATATTTTACATATTCGAAGAAGCAATAAATCTGCTTTTAGTACTTTTCTTTCAAAAACAAAAAGTAAAATTACAAGATGAAATTAAGTAACAAACACGCCAAGGAGGTCAGTTTTCATTAAAATCGAATGTTTGAGATGAAGAAGATTGGTATAAAATAGTTCTTTTAAACAATGTGTGTTATACAACTCCACAACAGTCGCAAAATTAACTATTTAAGAAAAAGATTTTTAGAGTCAGTCGCCTGAAAGCTGTTGATTAATATAGCTATAACATTTATCATAAATCGCCTAAAAGTGATAACACGATACCCATACTCATACTTACCTGCCATACCTGCGAGAGTGGCTGAAAAAATCTACGTTCATAAACTTCCAATCATGCCCCTCTGTTTTTACAAGTTCCTGCAAAGAAGTTTCATTCACCGTTATCCGCATTAGGCACAGGTACTGGAACTGCTCGGACAACACTTTAGATACGTCCTAATTTGAATTAAAAATAATTGTCGCCAAAAAAGTGATTATCTTAAAACTCCATTTTCTAAAACCGTTACGTTGCATAATCGCTTTAACATTCCGAATGCAAACGGTTTCATTTGCATTTCGGTGTCATTTAATGTAAAACATATTTTCATATATTTTTTGCGACAATGCCAAGAATCATAATGGTATTCCATATGATCCCCTAATGATGAAGAAAATTGTATCATCATGGCAAGTAAAGAGACCGCCATCAAATTGTTGTTGTGGAGACCACGTTTAAGGGCGTAAAATTTGTAATTTAGAAATTTGTAACTTGTAACTAATAACTGCTTAACTGTAGTACTGAACTTTGACAACATGCATCAGAAAATTAATATTATTATAATTTTGGGCTAACAAAAAATTTGTTTTTGAGTGGAAAAGTAAAAATCGTTAGAAAAACTTTAACAACACTTTCTAGCTTTTATATATATCTACAAAATTGGATTCTAAATATTTTCAAATATGGTAATAATATGCAAAACAACTACATGGAACTAAAGAAATACGCATGCGCCGTCGCAAAACCTCTCACAATCTTTTACACACCACTGTCCGTGAAAGCTTTTTCATTTATTCCTCCTATTTTGCATTAATATGTTAATCTTCAACCTGTCTTTCAATTTTTTCCCTTTCTTCTCAAGGATTCCTCATCCGTGATGTTCCAGATGGATATTGCATTAGTAAGAGTAAATCCGATAACACATTGAAAGCAACATTGAATGGATGCAATTTCTTCAAGCTAGGTCAGCATAACCTCGTTTCTGCAAGTGGAGGATGTATGTCATTAGATGGCACAACACCGGTGATCAAGCAATGTGACAAGAAAAGAAATATTAAAATCAAAGAAAGGGATATTGAATTTGTGAAAGAAAATCAGTTTCTGTATGAAAACAATGTTGATGTTTCGCTAAGTTCTGCTTCAGGCTCTTATCAGAGAAGATATAGAGGTGCATTCGGGTTGAATGGCGGACAATCGCATGGTAAGTTTACTTGTTTTTTATCGATACACTATTTCATTTGTTTGATGCTGACTTTGTGGACAATCAAATCATTTTTATTTGAATCATTAATTTCAGGAAGTGATAACATAGGTAACTCAACAGGAATATCAATTGCCGTTGGTGGAAAAAACTTTATTGTTTGTGCCAATCCAAATAAACGGTAACCTACGTTTCAAGTTTGATTTAAAATTGTAACGAAAGTTCACCTTCAGGATAGTTCATATAATTTTATTTTATTCAAAACTCATTTGAAAGCATCTTCTTAATTTCTTACAATGACAGAAATTCCTTCTTATCTAAACTATCAATAGGAACCAACGATGTGCAATTTTGTTCACTGAGACTCGCAAAGTCATAAATTTGAATCGTCGGATGTATACTGTGGTTGGATATAACGAAAAGACTGGTTCCATTTATGGTGAAAGTGAAAAGGGGAACAAGTTAATAATCGACAAATCACATGGCGTGGTTTTTGCAGGTGCCCGCTACTGGGCGTCAATCGTGAACAGCCCAAATATGACATGGGCTAAACATTTTGTACAAAAAGACTTGCTGCACACAACGACAGAAAACGAATTTGTTATAGATGGAACAACATATAAAGGTATTGTTTCCTCCCAGTTGTTTTGTATGTGGTATCCAGGTTAGGTTTTAAATGTAATATGGAGCAAGAATTTACTTAAATTATAGTACTTAGAATGGGAATAGCAAAATGGCAACTTCACTACCAAAAGCTACCAAATGAAAGACATATATGTTTGAGTAAATGCTGTAATTTTGTTTTCGTCTTTTTTCAGCTACATATTACGGTATAATGGATACTTCAAGTCTTGAATACATCGTGATCTGGGTAAATATTTATTATAATGTTTACATATGTTGAATCTATTACATATAACAAAACAAATTGAATTTTCCTGATCATTTGAAATTCCTTTTTAGACCCCAGAAAAGGACTGTCACTTGACTGGTATACATTTCTGTTTTATCAATATCATAACAATGACATTTATTTTACTCATTAAGTGCTAGTAATCGCATGGACGCGAGTGCAGTAACAGTTTATTAAACCTGTAATTTCACGAACTTGTGACATGTGATTAATGGTTAATCATATAAAATTAAAGGGAAAGTTCATGTTTTTGAAGTTTAGAAAAACCAGGTTCATATTTTTTTGGATATATTTCCGAAATCAATCAAATGTTGACGTTTTTTCATTCCATTCGAAAAAAATACTTCACAACAGAAAAATATTCATCAGTGTTAGATCGTTATTACTTATATGGTATTTAAATGAACTAAAAAAGTTAACACGCTTTTGTGTAATATTCGCGAGTGCAGAGTTCAATTACGCAATAATTCCACACCCTGTTAGCCAATCAGAATCGAGTAATTGTGCACATCATATGATTACGTTAGTAATGGTGAAATTATATTATTATGCTTTTTGAGAAGTGTTATAGTCCATTATCAGTGAACATCTTGAGAAAATCACATGTCCTAAATGGAATAATTCTTTAATAGTTGGAAAGTCAGAAGAAGCAGCATTGCCAACGTGCATGGAAATCAAACGTTTCTGTAAGAAGGCCAAATCAGGAGTGTATTGGATTGGAGGTTTGACTATGTCAAACAAAGGACAAGTTTATTGTGACATGGAAGCTGATGGAGGTGGGTTTGCTTTTAAGTTGATGCATTGATTTCAATTCTGATATAACGTTAAAAAGACTATTTTAAAAAGACTATTTGGTACAGTACAAAGAAATAGATATTGGTGGATGTGGACAAAATAGGAAAATGAATGATTAAATCATTCAACTAATCGTTGAATAGTTTGAATAATACTTACATATTAAGAAATCACTCTCCAGTGAGATAACTGTTTCGATGTTATCGTGATATTATCCCAAAAACAGTTGCTTTTAATAAATTTTGGATATAAAATTACTGTCTCTTCATTTTGTTTTGTTTTTATATGGCATGTATTATTGACTTTATTAAGCTCAATGGTGTATTCCATTTTAATGTTAAAACGTTTTACTAGTTACTATTCATTCACAATTCAATCTGAGAAAATATTGTAGATAGTCCGTCAAAATTTTGAGTGGTCAGTTTCGTGCCGTTTTTCCATATAAAAAATAATGTTAGTTGGGAGCCCGACCACAGGTTTTGCCGAAATGTTATGTTCAATTTTTACTTGTACATTGCAGAGGTCCTATAAACCAAACAATCTTTTGCATAAATTTTAATTATCTCGGATTGCACAATCAATTCTTCTCACAATCCTTTGAAATAAAAGCTGACAACAGTTTTTATTGAAAGTGAATTTGAGCAATGTGTCTGAGTACGCGGTCGATGTTATTTTAGCCCATTTCCTTAACTCCTCTTATCGAATCGACACTATTATTCATTGGATCCAAGTAAAGAATCGTGATTAATAAATTTAATACGAAGTTTGTCTCATTAAAGTTAGAAAATGTGATATTTAAGGAACATGATCCCAACTACCGTCCTGTCATATTTAATGACATTCGTTATTTTCATTTTTCAAGTTACATGCTTAAGTTTTATTCGAATATTCCTTATTAATGACAATGAAATACTATCAGTAAAAATTAATTACCATTTCATTACAATATCTAATTTTATTCCCAATCAATTTTCAGACCTTGTTTCTTCTATAAAGAGATATCTTATTATAAAGATTATAAATTATAAAGATTATAAAGATATCTTCAGAAATTGGTATGATATATCCTTAGAAGAGTTGTGTGCTAATATAACTAACTTTCTTTTTAAGGTGGTTGGGTGATGATAGCAAATTATACTGTTGATAATGGTATCATGCGAACTATATCAGGGAACTTGACTACCAACATCTACGATGTTGCTACATCCAATTTCGAAAAATATTTGGATTATTCCGGCTTGTCATCTTTAAATGGAATGATTGGTTTTGAAGAAATAAGATTTTATTGCTTTGCCGATAGACCAGGAAGAACAGTGCATTTAGCTTCAGTTAAAGGTCCCAAATCCGCGACACCAAAGGCAGCCTATATGACAACTAGTGCTGGTGTTGGTCATGGAACTGCTTGTGATTCGTACTCCGTTTTTAATGATGACACATCCCTTTTGAAAGACATGTGTTCTGATTGGGGTGATGAAGCTGGTAGTATCAACAAATGGGGTGTACGGCCAGAAACGCACCGTATTTACGACAAAGCAATTGGCAAAATCAATAACAATGTATTTGACATGGGCGTTACTAGTCCATCAACCCTGACGTGTGATTCATTCAATGAAAAACCTTTAAAACATGGAATATGGCAAGTGTATGTCAGATGAGCTGGAACCTCCAGGTATTTATGCACATTAGCAAATGCATTGCTGTATGTATTCAAACTGCCGTTCTGTCATATTTGATGACATTCGTTCTTTGCATTTTTCAAGGTGCGTGCTTCAGAACTTGTTTGTTTGTTAATTATCATCTCAGCAAAGAAAAGAAATTGTGGAAATTGTGGAGCTGTTATCAAATGCATCTTGAGTTCAGGACATTTTAGTGGCTCACTGAGTAATCTTGCTTTTAAAATTGTCTTTTGTCATTTTATTAATTTTTTAATTTTTATTGTACTGTTTTTCTTTTTCAAGGTTATACTCCTGCGAAGATCTTCCTCATCGCTTTGCAGGAAATAATCTTTTTTATATTTGTAAACTTGTGTTTTTGTAATACTTATTGTGAAAAAAGGAGTAAAAAGAGCACTGTCAAAACACTCACTTTTAGGCATATCACAACAACTATTTATGACAACTGAATTAAGGCACATTATACTTAAATTTATAAATATTAGAAGAAGCACGTTTATACAAAGAAACTTGTAGATTTGAATGCAAATCTCATGTATATCTATTAATGACAGATACATTTGTACACAATAAATATAAATACTATAATCATAATTTGCATTTTATTTACAGATACCAATCACCGATAAAGTACTAGCTTGTGTGACTATCGATGATTTGTGTGCTTTGCCTGTGTCTTCAGCTTAGGATAGCGACCTTTTTCTGATGGTTTCTAACAATAACGATATGAATAAAAAGCCGAATACGGATCCAAGTCAGCGACCAAAAACAAAGAGAATTTTTTTGATGATAGTATCCAACATTATCATGCACTTTCAGAGAAATAGTCGTATCGTATGTCAAGAACGATAAACATATATATATAAAAAAAATGGCAATGTGCATGTTGAGATATCCAAGAAACTGAAAAATAACTACAACACCCTTTTATGCACCAGCACTACGGGCGTGATTAACCTCATTTCCAGAAACGGCGGCAAATTATTTGCCAGCTATCGGGTTTGCTCGAAAAACATTCCCTGACTTATCTTCCCGTGGATATGTGCATTACATATCAACAACAAATAGAAAACAACAGCATTTCACCGTATAATTTAGTATTGGATTCGCAACATGTAATCCGAGAGCAAGAAAAAGATTGTAGAGTTGTGGTCTGTTTATTCAAGGTAAAATACAATCATAAGGAGATTGAGATGTTCAATCTTTCCTGAATAGAATCTTTGATACATCTATTTTGGCTTTTCTCTTAAATACATCTTCCATGCTTTCATATTAATCTGCAGTTGTAGCACCCCAGATCTCAAGCTGTGCAAACCAAAGCGTTTGTGATTTAGATTGAACACTTTTAATTTGTCAATAAATATCTCGCATACCCTTGTGTAACTTTTACCTTGATTATTAGATACGACGTGACCATTTCTGAAACTAAATAATCTAGGAATCAAATAAAAATTCTTATCAGAAGATTTATCGATATTGCACAACAAAAGAAACCAACTTGACCATGCAATAATCGGATTTTTAACTTGATATGAAAACAGTATCGCCATCTCTGTGTTAATCACATCTTGACTTCTTTAAAGTTAATTCGATGTGAGAATCCGTGACAACTGCATGTTTTAACTGAACAGCAAGAAGTTCTTGAAATCTAAGAAAACCAGCAGAGCCAAGAAAACGCATTACCAAGAAAAACGTCGATCAAACAGGTGTGCTGGAAAACAGTTAAATTTTTGAGAAACATTTTAAGCAGTTCGGGTGAAAGCGGTTTCTTTGGATGCATTAATGCAGAGGCTGTAAGTCTCAAAGCACCTTTAAAAGCGAGTTTACCGAAATAATTATTGGTTGATGAAATTAGACCTGAAAAATGTTGTAGCCCCAACGTATTCCGCAGAAATTAAAGCGCCCCTGCTCTCATCAGTTTGTAAAACATAATTCAAAAACAAAGAGAGTTTGCAGGGAGTTGGACAACTCTTGGTTTGTACCATTGTTTTCAATCCCCAAAGTATTTGGAATTTGCAGAAGAAACTAAGCCAGATTCAATCAATCTAGGCAATGAATTTGATACAGAAATCAAATCTTGATTTTTAAGATTCGATGTTTCCGACCATTTTCTTATTTTCCTTCACCCTGTAAAGAGAACGGTTCCAAAATCGATTTTAAAAAAACTGTTATTAATGGCAATTTAATGGCAGGTAAACCGTCGCTTTAGAAAATACAAATCTTGGCTATTAAGCCTCTTGTCTAGGGGAAAATTAACTGGCTGCAAAATCCTTTCTATCTGGGACAAATAAACAATCTTAGTTAATTAACAAGAGATATTAGAAACAGTTAATTACCATCTCTTAAGAAAAAGATACAAATAATGCTATTGCTTCAGAATTTGCATAACCAGAAAATACCGTGTTATTAGAAAATGCAATATAGAAAGGTTTGAGGATATATTACGACTTTACGACTGACTAGGTTAACTGGAGGGCAAATCCAATTGTTGTCATCACGCCAATTTAAAGTAAAGGCGTCAACTACCGCAGTGCTAGAGCAGTAAAATTTTAAATTGAGCAATTTTCTATTCTTGTCATCAGCAAATCTGTCAACTGTGAAAGGGCCATAGAATCTGTTAGGCGTATTAAATGTCGTGAAATCAATTCCCCAATTAACAGAATCGGTGTATTTACTTCAGTTATCAGCAATTACGTTTTGGTCTCTAGGAATCTACTTTGGAATTAATTTAATATCATACTGTAAACAAAATTTGAATTTATCGACAGCAACATCGTGTAAGATTTGTTTACAGCTACCAACTGAAATAATACGTGTTGCAATAAGATTATCCATTTGAATATTAACAGACTTGGAGGTAAGTTGGTTACAGAAACTAGATGAAATGTATTTAACTGCTAGCAGCTCCCTAAGTATAGAAGTTGTTGTTCGCTTGGTTAAAGAAAATTCTTCTGCACAAAGTTTTGGACTATCTTTCAAAGATGAAACCACCGTAACCGGTATCACTAGCTTCACGAAAAACAATTTTCACAGTTACACGCCTTTACTTATATGTATAGATGTTATAAAAATTAATATTACTGTACCAAAAACTAAGCTCCTCCGTAGAAGCAACATCTAAAATGAAAGAGTTAAACCAGCTCGTTCTAGACTCTATTGCTCGATATATATTCCTAGTAAAGAGCCTTATCAATGGTCTTATCGTTCGATGCATAGTTGCCAGGTGATTTTTGAAAGCTGTTTGCTGTTGTTAAACACTGTCCCAAAACGCAAGAACTTCTTTTGATTGCGCAACTTTCCTTGTAGGAACTGTAAAGGTCATAGTAGATGTATTGAAAATTACACCTAACCAAAAAAGCAAATTAGACATCCCTGACTTGCTTTGGCGAAAAATCACTTTTAATGACATGGATGACAAAGTCCAAGCTACAAAAATCTGTTGAGGTGCGACTTAACTTTTGAGCAGAAATGATAGCAAGTGTTTACAACTTCATTGATTGATTAAAGTTCAAACTAAAACGTAAAACTTTTTATTTTTATTTGAAAAATGTATGAATATATTGAGCTAAAGAAAATCTAACAAGAACAACGATATACCATTGAAAAAAAGAAAATCAAAGAAGTAACAAGGTCAATTGGACGAACAGTTTCAACTCATCGACTATCAATCCTCCAATGGTTGTGTCGGAAATAGCCAACAGCTTAAACAACATGTGTTTGGCTGTCGGTAATGTCATATCTGGATTCAAAGCAATGGACCTTATCACACCTAATCGACTGTGACTTGGGCGAAACAACGAACGTTCGCCGATTGGTCCAGTTAAAGAACCTCAGGCCGTATAGAAAATTCTTGAACGCAATAACGAAATCTTCAACTGTTGGTTCGATAATTGGGTCGTTACACACGTGCCGATGCTTATATCTCAGCCAAAATGGTTTCAAAATGATCAACAGATTAAAGAACATGATATCGTGCTATTGTTAAAGAAAGATTCTTCATTTTCCAAAAACTATCTCGGTAAAATTAAGAAAGTCTTCGTCAGCAAAGATTCGAAAATACGAAAGGTTTGCGTCGAATATCAAAACCATAATGAGAACGTAAAACGAGAAACTGTTGGAATCGTAAGAGATTCAGTCGTTATTCACTCCGTTGAAGACGTTGAGAGAACTGAATATGATGTTCAACGAGCAGAAACAATGAATTTAAAATTGTGGGGAATGTGACGTGATCAATTTAATTTAAAATTCATACTTAATAAATACTTTGTAAAAAGAAAAAAAAGTATTCATTATTCATTATAATTATTCACGCATGAGTACTTTCATAGGTATTTATTATTTTCTATTTGTATAGTCTCTCTTGGGACCAGTGCATCAATTTAATGCATTTTTATCGCCCATTTTTGTTGTACATTCGTTCATGAGCGTTGATGATATGCAGACGTAAAATCAAAGTGTCAAAAAATCAACTGTTTTTTCAAGGATTTGCAATGCTTAAGCTTCAAATACTTTCAACATTCAAGATCTCCATCACGTACTATTTTAGAAAATACATAGCAGGAAGAGGCAAGGCCAAATGGAATTACGATCAAAATGAAATAACGAATTTTACCAAACAAAATCCTAAATATTTCCAATGTACTGGACGGACTTTCCTTATGGTAACTAATTTCATTGTAAGTTCATATGTTTTAGACAGTTTAAAATAAACTAAAATATGTGGTCAAACTTTCTACTAATGTTCCTGGACGGATATCGACATGATGATAACCAGATGGACGGATATCGACATGATGATAACCAGATGGAAGGTCGAACGTTGTAAAATAGTCGTCTTCATTAAACATTTCGTACACCACTGATAAATCCTCGTACCGAAATTATTTAATTTTTAAGTATTTGTTTACGTGCCTTACATCGATAATAAGCCTTAGTTTTGGATGCTCGGCAACGGTCAAAGGGTTACAGCAATAAGATCTAGAATTAACTTCGATAGCTTCCTGAACAAATCTTAAATGTTTTAAACTAGATCGATCATTTCAAGCACGAAACGGTGGAGGAGTCTCCAACAAAGGCAAAATGTATATAAAATAATAGATAGATAATAGATTCTCCTGGTTTCTTTCTTGGACAGGAGGCAACAAAATTTCCTCTCTCTCCATATAAGAAACAGGACGATTTAAAAATTAATTTTTGCCTATTTCCAATTAAGGTCTTACCTTCATCCAACTTTTATTTTATTTTATCATTACCACCGTTTTCCAAAGCAATCTCAGCATCAAATAAAACTTCTTCGACTCTATTGTTATGCATATACTGTTGTTGGTTATAAGAACGTCTGAAGCTTGGAATTTCAGTAGCTTTCGCTTTTTTAGCAATGCTTTTTGACTCTTCAGATACGGATCTTTTCCCAGTGGTTGTAACTTACGATGTCTTCTTTTATAGCTGACATTGAATTTCCCACAATCCGGTTAATTCTCACAGTTAAGTTTTCCAGTAGTGCCGATGATTCAGTAGTATCAGATGCCATTTTATTAAAAGGAAATAAAAGGAATTATGACAAAAAACTATGACACTGTGTATGTTGAGAGATCCGAGAAACTGAAAATTTGGAAACTGAAAAATGTATTGCTTTTACTTTTACTTTTGCTTCTCTTATTCTATCAATTTTTGCGTATCTTAATTCAGACAGGGCTCGTTTGGAAAGCAGTATCTTTGACATTGTAAAATATATATGTTACGGGTAATATGATAAATTGGGAATTATGCATATTCCCCGGTTATTATGCATAATAACCAAAAATAGGTTTCTCTTTGGGTAATTTTGCATAATAACCGGTCATTTTCTATAATTCCCATAAAAGTTGGGAAATGTAACAAATATCATGAGGTTCGTTACTTTCACCGGTTATTTTACATAATAACCATTCGTTTTTGGGGAGTGTTATTTATCAACCTGTTATTCTTTTGTATAGGATGAAAATAAGATTAATGAGAAAATAAGATTTTTGTGCATAATATGAGGTTGTTTATAGAGTTTTGTGAAACAGTGTTGCAAGAAGAGAACTCAAGATGGAAGCTGTAATGAAAAGAAAGTTTTATCAAAAATTGAGTGCGTTGATCGAAAGTAAAAAGCACAACAATTCTTTCTTGAGTGGAGAAAAGTATGAATTGCTCATTCAACAAATAAACACCTTGAAACACGGTAACCGCAAAAAGGAACCGAATGATTACCAGCTTTTGAAACGGTACGATGTTGTTCAAATTGGAAACGTCGAGAAGCTGATATATCCTGTAGCTGAGGGTAGCACGTCAATTAAATACTACGTGCGCATAGAGGATGTATTCAATGTAATACATGAGGCACATGTTTCCATTGGCCACGGAGGAAGAAACCGAATGGTTAAGGAAACGGGTACGAAGTACAAAAACATCACAGCAGAATGTATAATGATTTATCTGAACTTATGCATTCCATGTCTAAAAAAGTCGAAAGTTCCGAAAAAGGGTTTGGTTATCAAGCCAATGGTTTTCAGTGAGATGAATTCCCGAGCACAAGTTGATTTGATAAATATGCAGAGTCAGGCGGATGGAGAGAACAAATGGATCTTTGTATATCAAGACCATCTAACAAAATTTGTGCAACTTCGACCAGTTACGTCTAAACGTGCACCTGAAATCGCTTACCAATTACTGGATGTATTCAGTATATTCGGTGCTCCAAACATCCTACAAAGTGATAATGGAAGAGAGTTTGTTAACTCGATAATCGAAGAGCTTCGTTCAATGTGGGAAGGTTTAAAAATAGTGCACGGGAAACCAAGACACAGCCAGAGTCAGGGATCTGTAGAAAGAGCAAATAGAGACATCGAAGACATGCTGACAACATGGTTGCATTCAAACTCAACGACCCATTGGGCAGATGGACTCCGTTTTGTTCAAGTCATGAAGAATAGAGCCTATCACGAAGGCCTTAAGTGTTCACCTTACGAGGCTATGTTTGGACAGCCGATGAAAGTGGATTTAAAAACCTCAAATCTCCCTAATGAAACCATTAATGAAATCCAAACGGAAGAGGAGCTCGAGAAAACCATTTCTTCTATGCATGACGTAGATGCAGCGCCGGATTTCCATCCAAATCTCCAATTCATTGAAGATTTACCTAGCGAATCTGACAATCAGGTAGCTAGCAATGATGAAAATGAGCATGCCATAGAAACTGTAATGGAAGTAGTGGAGACTGATGAACGACAAAGGGAGATCGAAGGTACAAGTCAAGATGAGATGGAAGAGGCTGAGGCACAAGATGCTGCTGCAACCGACGATGAACCACCACCTTCACCTTCACCTTCAATGATATCCCAGCGACAAGAGAAAATTAAAGAAAAAAGAAAAATGGCAAAATGCAATCTTGAAGCTCAGGCCTTAAGAACGACCAGGCAGTCACAAGAAAAGTTTCCTCCAGGAAAGGTAGGAGACACCGTCAAAGTACGTGTGCCAGATGTTGATCGTGGCAGATGCGACTCACGAAATATATTAGGAGTGATCACTGAAGTCAATTTAAGTAAAGGTTTATACAGAATTGGCACCAAAAAAGGAATGCTCAAATCGTGGTACGCTCGGAATCAATTCAGAACTTGCACAGCAGGAATCGTCGATATTGCTGATGTCCCTTCAACTGATATATCACTACGAGAATGCGCGGGAAAGTCATCGTTATCTGGCGGGCAAGGCTACAAGCGCTGCAACTGTAAGACAGCTTGCCGAAACAATTCGTGCTCGTGTAGAAAAGCTAAAAAACTGTGTACTTCTAAGTGCCACAGCAGCTTATCCTGTGACAATAAATAAAAGACATTGATATGTTAAGTTTTACTCTTTTGTTAGTTTTATTTTCTTAGTCTTCTAGTTTTGTTTTATCATCATTTGCTGGTTATTTTAGAGTAAAAAAAAACAGCTTTATAAAAATAGAACGACGTGATTTTTCTTGGAGATACTACATTAACTAACTTGAAAAGTATTTTAACATACCCTTTTACGCTTTTTATAGCTTAATAATCTTCTTCCAAGAAGATCTTCTTTTTAATCCGAGCAAGCTCGACGCGGTAAGGTATAGCTTAATAAACGACGTAAAACAAAGAAACGATACGTCTCCTTTCCTTTCAATTCTGTTTTAGCACAATTCCCAACCCAGTCCGGAGATTTTACATATTCCCCAAAAGAACCTAGAAATTATGCATATTAGCCGGTGAATTTGACAAATAGAACACTTTTTAATCACATTCTCCATTCTCTATGGGAATTATATAAAATAACCGGGAAATTTGATGAAAAATCTGTATTAATCAGATTACCCAATTTGGCTGGGAATTATGTAAAATAACTGGTTAATATGCATAATCCCCGAATTTATCACAATCCCCGTAACATATATACTGAAACGACTATCCTGTATAAATATTTTAGAAATAAAATAAAATAAAATAAATTACAACGTCCTTTTATATACGAGCGTTCCGCGCATGCTTAACCTCGTTTCCAGAAACGTTGGGAAGATATTTGCCAGCTATCGGGTTTTCTCGGAAAAACATATACTACTTCGCAATAACTTTTGGCTAAGAATTAGTGATGCAAACATGTAGTCATAGAACCTTGAAGCTGGCAGTATTAATACAACCATACACAGCTAATGGGAAAGGCGAGTTTTGATATCCCATTAGCACATCATGGTCATCGACTGAGGAAACCCAGTTGGCATTCCCTTTTAGGTTTATTGGATCCTTAGGGTGGGATTAACATCATACATTAAATCCTATGTCACATGAAATTTTGAGGTTAATTTCTGTCTTACTTTATTTTGCATAGCTCTATAACCGAGCAACTGTCCAGGTCCTTCCAACTCAGTTTCAATAACATTTTTTGCCTGGTCCAAAGAAACGTCTTTGTCAATATAGTAGATTTTAAATACGATCTAGCGTGCAGATACTCCAATGGTAATGAGAATATTCTAGCTTAAAATTTAAAATCTCTTTGAGCTGCAATCCTTGAAGCACGTTCTTTTCAAGACCCGGTCGAAGATCTTCATCTTCTTTCCATTTGGCAAAAAAGGCAGCCATTTTGATAATGAAAAGCGGCAATAACATTTCTATAGTTCATCAAATCGTGTTGAAGACAATGACTTCATGTAACAGACTTTACAGATCTTTTGCATTTTCATGTTAAAATTCATTCCTACACAGGCGCGTCAATTTTTTTCAGGCTTTACTGTATATATACCAAATATATACTTCAAGGTGGTAAGAAAATTTCATTGGAAAAAATGGATTTCACATATTCTTAAAATTAAATTCTTGTGAAAGAAAAGAATACTTAATATATGCATGGTAATATTCAATTAATAAAAAATATGAAGACTAATTATTTGCGAAATTAACGAAATTAAATTCCTGGAAAAAGTTTATTTTATCTCAATTCGCGAAATTAAATTTGCATGAAAACTGCTACTATCAGACTGTATCAGACTATCGACCTGTAATGGTTGCAAAGAATGATTCATTATGACTCATTTTTGCAGGGCAAGATAATCGTTTCAGGAGTAAACTGCAACTGAGCTGAATATTCCTACGACACTTCCTTTTGACCTCAAATGTGTTAAGTTTTTCCCATTAACTTTTGGGAGATTATCAAAATATGGGATATTGCAGAATTTCTTTTTAAATTAATCAATTTTTGTTGTTTTTTCAGGTAAAAATAAAAACAAAATCACATTAATTCTTCCTACTAAAATTTCTAACAATACTTGTGAAAATTAGTTAGAAATTCATCACTAGTAGATCTGAGATTGTATAACATTTATATAATTTATTTTTAGGTCCTTTGTTGGTGGCATCATCTCCTATATGCTGCCAGAACTCCTCCTCAAAACTTGACCTTGTCAGAATTACCTGGACTTATCCGAAATCTTTGAACTTGTCGGCCTTATCTGAACTTGACCAGATTTTTTACTTTCCGATATTTCCAAAGAGTGATTTCCATTGCTCAATTTTGCATAGCCAACTCTGTCACGTGAAAATTATATATTCTTCAGTTGTCTTCATATATTCTTCAGTTTTTACTTTGGCACATATTTTGTTACGTGGTACTAAACTTTTTATAATAAATTGAGTTCATAATACGTAATGAAAAGTTGTATTCAATACTCCAGTATAAGGACTTCAGGTTGAAAATCGACAGTTATAAAGGATATTAGATTGGGAATAGAATTCTTTGTTTGCCCAAATTTTCTTTCTAAAATGTAGTTCTTGCCGCCGCAGGAGAAAGACTGTGAAATTTAGTAAATACACGTGGAGTTTTCTGAAGTGTTCTAGTTGTCCTTCGTAATGTGTACTACTTTTCTGGTATGCCCAACCACGCTGACCTTCAGGCCCCAGGGCCTCTTGTTTTTTATTCAGTTCAATCTAAAAATAGTGTTCTAAAGTTTTATAAGATAGATTTAATCTAAATTTATATTGAAATTTTAGTTTTAATTTAAATCCATTATTATTTAAACCTATATTTTGAACTTTTTATCTACTTCCAGAAATTGGAAATAATAGAGATTATAATTGATAAGTAATAAAGTCATTAAATCTCTAAAACAATGGATGGATTGCATGAACACGAGGCAAAAAATAATGCTAACTAGGGCATGGTACCGTGTCCAAGGATGCTTTTTAAAAGGAAAATAAAGCTGTTGTTACATGTGGAGTATATTTCTCTCATTTTATTATAATTTTGCATTTTTGTTGCATTTTCGGACATCAACTACAAAATCTACACGATCTTCTACAAACGCGGTTCATGTAATCTCTCCATGCTTGTGTACTGCTGTTGCAATGAATTGTTAGCTTGTGACAATCATTGACGTCATCTTTGCAATTGTGACCACCTCCTTAAAAAGAAAGGAACGCCTTATTATTTATCATATCATCAGGTTTCGTTAGTGGATTGGTTTGGAAAAAAGGATAGGTTTTAAGAAGCCATCATTGGCTGCATTTTTGAAAAGTTCACCGACTATAAAGTCAAATTAGTTGTTACCTGGAAAACAAGAAAAATTAAGTCACTATTCCCACTAAGGATAAGATAACTCACAAATCAGTTGCATCTACGAAGGCACATGCTCGTGCGGAGAAGAGTATATTGGCAAAACCAAAAGAAACGCAGAAGTTGACAAAATGGTGGGTAAATCTGAGCCATCTGAACACGTGTTACATAATGCTGGCCAAGCATTCATTTGGAAAGTACTCTGTTATGCCCCATTAAACAGAAAAAAGCGTAAGACACTAGAGCCTGTTCACATAATCTAATACAAACCAAAAATAAACGTTTATACATTATTTAAAAATGGTGTCACTTGAACTCATTATCCTGTTTTACGTTAACCTTTTTACTTTTATCATATATATATTTTTAACTTTTTTCACATATGTTTTTATTGCCTGAAGATGTACAGAAGTACGAAAAGCTTAGCAAATATATAGTTTTTAAATAAACAAGTTTAGGGTTTCATATATTTACGAAATATTTAATTTTTTTCTTTTCAAATATCTGAAAATTGAGACTGGCAAAGAACGTCACAACTCAATAAAGGTTGCAATAACCATGACAATGTCTCGATGTCACACCAATAAATGTCGCAATGTCACCCCAAAAAATGTCGCAATATTGATGAGAAATAATAGATAATAATTCATAACTTTCAAAGTCTATTTCACACCCATCAATCTCATGGATTTGACATAGTTGTCGGAAACCTTGAGCACGAAGTCGACGGAAACCTTGATTCGACCGATGTCCTCACAATATGGTGATCCTAACGCCATATAACCATTTAACTGGTAGTGAGAAGTATCTATATTATTCGATTGCTGTATTTAAAAAACATGTAGCTAAAAGCCATTATAAAAATGCTAGATGGATCAACATTTGTATTACGTTTGTATGCAGAATATATCTAGAAACTTCACATGGTTGCATTATTTGTTTACATTGTTGCATTAATTGTTTACCATCACTTCCTGTTTATTTATTTTGATAAAAAAGGCTATGGTGACATTGATTGTGACATTTATTGTGACATATATATTGTTAAGTGTTAACGTTTTGCGTGACATTTAGTGTTAAATTTGTTGTATTTATCTATCGTGGAATTGTAGCATCTATTTGTAATATACACAGATTGAGGGTTGTATGCCATCCCCCGGATTTAGCAACCTTTACCCATTTAAGTTGGTTCCACGCTTTTTTTCAGAGAGGTGTTAATTGTCTACAAATGTTGTTGCAATAGTAATTCTGCTCAGTACGAGAGGAACCGCAGATTCAGACAATTGGCATTTGCACTTGCTTGAAAAGGCAATGGTGCAAAGCTACCATCTGTTGGATTATGACTGAACGCCTCTTAGTCAGAATCCGTGCTAGAAGGCAACGATAATTACCTCAGGTAAATCAGAGGTTAATATTCCCTCCAGTGAAAATTTCATGTGTATTCATATAAATTTCAGTAATTTTTAATTAGTAAATAATACACATATTATTGGTTAATATATTTTTTATTAAAAGCCTTTGTTTTATAAACGGATCCAATACATAACATGCAATGTAATTCCTCATTATTTTATCTGTCTGTCACCTATTGTGAAATGCGCTATAAGGAACTGGTCTAAATCCGTTTACAAGTTGGTAAATCATAAAAGAAGAGGAATGCCCTCAATCGGTGTATTGCGACATTTATTAGTGTGATAGACACCAGCAAGATAGTCAAGATAGTCGGACAAATTCATTGGCAGGAAGTAAACGAAAGAAAAGTTCGACAACGACTGGAAAATAATTTAAAGATAGCAATCGATTCGGGTAATGTTGTACTGTGCATTTTTGATTTGCAGATAAGTGACTTACCAGTGTCAATTGTAGGTTGTGGTCCACCACCATCGTTTCCACAAAAACCACAAGTATGTCTGCAGGACTTTCTCATGTACGTTTGCCAGGAGGACGATGTGCACCGTCCTTCAGCTTTACTTTCAGCACATCCACCACCTAGGTCGTAGCATCCTACAAACAATTACAATTTCAAAAGGTATTTATAAACGCATTTCCATCCCTTTGTTTTGATGTTTTTTTAACTGGCAATTTTTTCGTACAAAGCGATTATTTTCGTAAAGAAATTTAAACAAACGCATGAGATGAAAACAAATGTAAACAAATCGGATCAATAATAATAATAACTCGGATCAATAATAATATCGGATCAATAATCGGATCAATAATAATAACAGCCAATCAAACTTGTGCTTCCAAGGAAACTGATTTTTTTTTCAAACCAATTAGCAAATTTCTCTACAATTGATTGGCTGTTTATATTTTGGGCGACCTCATTCGTGAAAGCGATCAGATGATCAGATCCTACTTCTTTTATTCGTATCACATATTCCTTCCAAATCTGTATTTTTTAAATCTGCGCATGCGAATGTTGAAAGTGACAGAGTTTATTCGTACCATTTCTATGTTCTTACGAATGCTTTAGATCTAAAAAGGTCGCTTAGTACGAAAACGATAGTGGAAATCCGCCTTTACCAGTTAACTACCATTTAAGAACATTTAAGAATGTTAGGAAGAAAAGAAATGGCACACTGCATGTGATTACAGTACATGTCCTGATTGTTTAAAAACGAAAACAGTAGGAACTCAAATAAGTCGTTGAACTCGAGAAATGTCTATTATGTTCTAAAACCAAAGTAGATATTCGTAGAATATTGACTAACAAAGTTTACTACCTGCCGGTGGCATGACGAATTTAGGGACTTTTGGATAGCCTCCTCCTATAACAAGAAATATAATTCGATAAATAAAGAACAGGAACATGGTGTCTAAGTTGTAGAGTTCTCGCCTCAAGAGCAACAGGCCGTTTCTCAAAACCTGGCCAAAATCATGGCAGCGTATCTCTAACTGTGCAAATCGATCCATTCAACTTCAGGGCTGGATTGATGTCTAAAGAGGTTGTCTAGTTGGGATGTTAAAGAAGGTCTGTGGTTTCCCTAGTTCGAATAGAGGCTATAAATGCTGTAAGACCTCTTACGTAGAACCCTCATTGATAACAATTCTAACAAGAACTGAAAAAGATACTCTAGGTAGACAATATTGATTGTGATGCCTCTCATTAAAAGCGGGGATACTGAAGTTTGTTGAGATTTTATAAAACATTGCATTTAAGATACATTTATGCAACTTGTTTGTATTCGGCAGTTCTTCCTATCTTTCTTGTCCAAGTATGGAAACTTTCTCAACTAAAAGGTATACCCACGTTACCCAAAGAAAACTTGGTTTTATTTGGACTGTAAATGGTATCTTACTGAAAACAGAACTGCAATAAGGTTATTATCAGGTTTTTTAGACTGCGTTTATTTCATCCACCGTTAATTTTATATTAATTTTAACCACTCCTAATTCTTGAAAACCGCGTTAATTTCATCAAAGTTTTCCAACTCATTTTCAGACTGTGTTAACGTCCTCCTTGGTTTAGATTTGATAATTAAGTAGAAGTCATAAAATTAATGCAAACAAAACAACATAAAAAACTTGCCGCATTGGTACACTTTATTTATTTGATCTACATCGCCTTGTGAAAACCCCGTTCTCTGTCCAATCAGATACCGATATTTGATGTTCTTTGTTTTGATTGTCATTTTTTGGTTTTTTCCAAAAGCGTTCCAATTGTAATGCATCATTGATAGATAATCATACGGCTGACCACGTGAATCCACATTGGAATATGGTTGTTTTTTGAAATTTCCTTCTGCACCTATGTAAAGCGAAATTTTTCTTAAACTAGGTGGAGATGCTAGTTTTATCGTAGTATCTGTTTTAGAAGCTTAATAGATAATGTGAGATTATGTGAGACTATAAAATTATGTGCGACTCTCCTATACACCTTTCCCGCGTGAAAGGTGTATTCGGAGAGTATGGTTTAAATGTCAACCAATCACTTTAAGTGAAGTCATCATAATATATAATTTCAACAAAGGGTTTTGATAGATCGTTATTTTGTTCCTAGTCGATAAAATCTATGGGGAGGAGTGTTTTCTATAGGAATGACCAGCAATATCGGCTGCTGTTTCAATAAAAAAGACGCTCCTCCACAGAGACTTTTTGAACTTTTTGTTTCCTTTTTTTTTGTTTTGAATTGTATTCTTCTTATTTTGTACTGAAGTTGTACCCCTGGCGATATCACCTTTTACGTGCCTTGCGGGGAGTACTACTGAAAACTTTTGTTGTGTCCTTTTTCCATTCACTACCTGTATTTTCCAGTTGCTTATTTTAGTAGTTGTCTTTCAGTAATAAATAAAAAAAAAGTAAAGAGTGAAAAAGAGGCTTAATATTGTCAGAGTAAGCAGTAACATTTTTCTGGCGGTAGGGGGTGACTGTAAAAAAAGGGAAACAAAATAGCGAATAAAAGCAAATGAGATGACCAAACTTATCTGAAGGATAGTATAGAAGTTCAAGCAAAATTCAAAATAGTAGAGTTGAACGGAGAAAAACATAAAGTCAACTTTCAAAATATGAACG
Source organism: Turritopsis rubra (assembly GCA_039566895.2). Lineage (NCBI taxonomy): Eukaryota > Metazoa > Cnidaria > Hydrozoa > Anthoathecata > Oceaniidae > Turritopsis > Turritopsis rubra. The sequence continues at coordinate 10,954,749 of CM077631.1, read as the reverse complement.
GCATCAAGAAGGAGGACAAGATTGGAAAACCGTTTGAAAAAAATTTGGCGAATTGAAAAATGGCGGATTTGTACAGCTCGGACATCAAAAACATCTTCATTAAATAGGATTATAAAATATTATGTTGAAAAGTGTTAAACTAAGGTTACACAAGGTTCCTATGTTTTTTTAGTCAATGGACCGATCTATTATGAACAAAGCATCGTAGTGTGGTGGGTGGAACAAAAATAGATAGCGAAGATATTTGCAGGTAGCTTCCTTTCGCTTTTCCAGTTTATCATAAAAATCATACCTCTGTTAATGTTTTGAGATAAAATCTCAACATAATTATCACGATCAGGTCGACTCTGTTCATGATAAAAACCTAAAACAAATAAAAAAATATGTTCTTTTTTTTAAACTAAATTATCCATTGTTTACCTTACATTGTGCTGTTCAGTAAACCACAGAAAAGAACCCTAATGTTGTTCATTTGTCATATCTTGTGGTGGGAAATGCAACAGTTTGGAACAAAGATTATTACTCTCTACTGAAATTACATCAATCGTTTTGATTTTATGCAAGGAACTTTCTTTATTAATTATTTTACCGTTTTTTATTCAATATCTCGGCCATTCAATGCATATTTCCCGAATTTCTGTTTGAACAACTTGTTTTGATCAAGTCAGTACATCCAGCCTCGCTTTTATAAAGTTACAATAATGTTTTGAATTTTTATTACTTAGTAAGTATGTTGTTAAAACTCCCCCAGTAGAATGATTAGAGTCAAATTTGATATCTAAAACGAGGCCGGATATACTTACTTTAACAGAAGTTCGGGAAGGAGTATATTCAGAGAATTTCGTCTTTAGTTCAGTACAGGTAGGGTATTCGATATGCCTTTAAACCTGGGACCCTCTCAACCGTCTAACTGAAATAAGAAGGACTTACCTAAGCTATGTGCGACCTCATGCATAACTGTGGTTTTAAAATAGCATCCGTCGTCTAAGGAAATGCTATTCTTTCCTCCACCATAACCAACACCGGAAGAGCACCTAAAAGTACCGAAAGGAAACCATGAAAATGTTGAGATATACCGCCAAAATGAGATTTAAGATTTGATATCTACCTGTGAAAATTGAAAAGTATAAAGAACGCCTTCAACTTCAAATCAAGGGCCATCCGTCTCTTTTTGATATGAAGACGATGAGAAGAAAAGGTGCTTGCATAGGAGGCCGAAATTGACTTACTGAACAAACCTGGTTCGAGGTTGGTACATTTTTTGAACATGAAAGGGACAAAATATATTATTATACCCACAGTGAATATCAACAATGTGTAAGAAATAATTTATTCACCCTCCTCCTTTAAAAAAATTGATGTAAGCGCGCTCATGTCTTCTCCGTGGTACCAAACGGATGCACGTATATTTATTGTATTGTGCAATGGCTTCGTTAATGCTTTTCACAGCTTTTGGATTGTTTGCTAAAACATGAAGAGACTCATGAGTCACAGATTCGAAGAATTTCAAATCAGCCTCCACCACCATGATGGATAGTTCAGCAGTGGATCCATTGTATGTGTCGGAAATTGTGGAGGAGCACATTAACATAATTTCTGTTTTCAGTCTGTATCACCAATGCGATTATTTGCGCACGTTTTTCTTTTATGCTTTAATAGCTAACATTTTCCTCCACCAATTTCGACAACCCTCTACATCCACCTCAAGTTTTCAAACATAGTCTCTAATTATGCACCAAAATTAATTTTCACTTAGTGGCCAAAATTTTTCAAACTTCTTTTGGAAGTACTGATTGATCGTTTAGAAATATGTTGATAATCTAACATTTTGGGAGCATCATAACCGTGCCCCGTGAGAAAAATAATTATTATAAGGTGTCTGAATGAACGAGGCACAGTCTGATCCTAATACCTCATTTGTTCAGACAAAATTTATTGGTTTGCACCTAAACGATGGTGAAGAGTAATTGTCAGACGAGGAATAAATATACCCAGTGGGCTAAATCTTCAGAAAGTCTATGAGGAGGAGTGTTTTCTATAGGAATGCCAAGCAATATCGCCTGCTGTTTTAATAAAAAATACTCCTCCACAGAGACTTTTGGAGATTTTGCCCACTTGGTATGATACATGCTGGGGAGATTTGGCAAACTGATTTTCTGATGGACTACGCATTTGAACTGGTTGGGAAATTGAAATCACTTAGGATAATACTCACTTCACTTAAACAGAAATTCAAGAAAGTTCTATTATAAGGAGGCTTCATATGAGAAACGTGGAATGGCACATCAATGACATCTAGTTTTACCTATTTCACTTGACATAGTGTAAGGTACTTTGCCACCTGGCCATAATTCTGTAGGATTCTTTTTCGATCCAAATCCAAAATCACCTTCTTCAATGGCTTTCATCTGAGTAGGGGTTAACACCATGTCACCCTCATAAATGTTATGATCTAAGAGAGAAAAAGAAGGTTAGGATCTAAGGAAGAAAGAGATAAAAAAATATAAACAAAAATGTTTAATCCTAAAAATGTTTCTAATCACTTCATACTAGAATGTAAACTATTGTGAATCAATTTTAATTCGGTTGAAAGTTCGGTTCGGTCGGTTGGAAGAGCTGGCCTAATTTTCCAAGTCCACCCGGTGTAATTTTTAGATTTCTGCGTAAGCAAGGAATTCCTTTAAAACCGTCCGGGTTTTTTTTTGTTTTTTTCTTACTGTCTAAACTTAGCTGTTTTCATTCTGAAAGTTCATTGGTTAAAACAGCTAATTTCTGATACCTGATTGGCTGTTACGTCTAGTTAGCCTAATTAACTTAAACCACGAACGCAGACTGACGTTCACTTTGTTTTCTCATCTATGTAAAAACGTCTTTAAAAATGGAGGAAAAGTCACGCTCAAACTTTGTAATATCAAATTTTTCTTACAGAACGTTGAATATCGAAGATTCTATGCCCTGGAAACTTGTAAATTTCTATTCGTTTAATTACTAACTGCTTGATATGTTAAAAAAAGGTTTTATGGAGAACAAAGTCAAAGAATCTCCACTTGTCTTATGAAAGAAGTCAGAGAGTGTTGTTTGCTATACTAAAACTTGAAAGAAAAAGCTTTTCAAAAGGTAATTCTTTGATTTACCAAGTAATTTTATAATGAATCATAATTGTACGGGGTAGTGCTTGGTATTACATGATTTATGCAGCTTTCTGGGTACGCATTATTAGCACAGCTATCACTCTAGAGAGACCTGGGCTGGTTATTTATTGTTATTTTATGTTTTTCAACTTGAATTTCATAGAGTTTGAGTTTGTTCTGTATTCTTTACTTTTAGTTATATTTTTCTTGTAGATGAGTTTGTCATCATTTTTTAGTTGGTCTTTCGGTCGGTCTATGCAACATTGTATCTTTTTTATATATGTTTCCACGTAGCTAAAAGTATAGACTTAGATATACGCTTTTCGAACCCATTCAAATATTTTGTTATCTTTGATACTTCTTTGCTTTTATATTCAGACCGCCATATAAAAATCGATCATCGGTTGGAATCTCTTTTGTCAGGGTTTTTAGATTTAATTGATACATTTGACGAAACCCATTCAACTTTTGTTTTTTAGATATTTTCATGTGTTTCGAATTCAATTTTTAAAGTGACTACGATCACTTGGTTCTCTTACATTATTCTAATTTATACTAACAAACGGTAAAGCCTTAAAAATTTTTTGATGTGTTGAACTTGGGTAAAAATGCATACACTTTCGGTTCAAAAAGTCATTCAAAATTTATTTTTGGTCATTTTTGATATTTCTTGACTTCTGTTTTTTTTTAAAAATATTCAAAAAATTTACCAACTGAGCAACCAGAAAAAAAGCGATCTTAATCATTTCAAGCGGAAGTCTAGCGACATATTATTTCTAATGTAAGCCTTAATTGTGTTTGTTCGCATTTCATTATTTCATCAGAAAGAAATTGACTTTGACTTTTAATTCCGCATATTCAGCTGTTTTGCAGAAATCCATCCTGTTCTTTTTTGTGTCCTGGTTCCTATTGTTTTGAAAGTATTTGGGTTGTTTGAAAGGGATAGTCAGGAAGCTATAGCTGCAAAAATAAGATTGCACTGACATAACGGATGGGCATTCTAAAAACTAGCCAGATTTGTACTATAAACATCATTCATTGTAAAAAGTTTTACTCCCAAATTCACCTTTCTGTTGAGATTTTAAACATATAAAACACAGAAAGTCGCCTTTATTTTTCTGTGAAGAGAATTCGGTTTGTTGTGATTAGTGAGACGGAGGTACCTATTTTAGAAAAAAATGCAAAAATATATAATATAATTCATTTAAACTAGTTTTTTCTTTACATTGTATCTTTTTTAAATATTCTTTCTTTGCTCTAAAGAAATAAAAAGGAAAAAAGCACAACGTAGCACTGCGCTTCTTCGAAGAGGTTTGAAACATACATACATACATACATACATACATACATACATACATACATACATACATACATACATACATACATACATACATACATACATACTTACTTGTATTTTTCTGGCAAAAGTTTCACGTTGGATTACCACAACAATTAAATGCGACAGTATTTTGAAGGCTAATACTTTGTTTATTTGTTAAACCGATCTAACCTCAGGAATGTAGACATTGCTTGCTGCTTGTTTCAAGTGAGAAGATCTGTTAAATATGTTCGTGATATTTTGTTTGTCTGAGCACACGGGCGCGTAGGCACCACGGGAGGACGCATGAAGCACGTAATAAAGCAGACTCGACACGCAAGGAAGACACGTTGTAGCTACATTTTGTAATATCTTTAGTAGTTCAAATAATTCTCTACGCTGTTTGAGTGAAATCCTATTGGAAATAAAGTTTATGCGTCGTCATGGTGCATTGTGTGAGCATACCCCCATCCACATGAGGAGGAATCTGGTGGCTCTGAAAAGCGCTAATCTGATTCCATATGATTTTCGTCTTCCTCAAATAAAAAATTATATACGTGCGGCAAAAATCTATACGATAACCAATTTGTTTCAAACAAATCTTTTTCGAAATTCAAATAATTTTACCTCTCAGCTGGCGTTAATGTAAATATCTAATTAATTAGGATAGCAAAAGCAAAATTGATGTAAAGGTGAAAGAAGAAGCCTTTTCCGTCATTGTAATGCGCATTGTGATTGAAGAGCTTCTTTTATAATATTCAGAGAGTGAGATTATAATACTTGTTATGATGATTCGGAAGTGGAACATTTATTTGTGGTTTTATAGTACAGCCCCGAATAAAAAAATTATGTAAGGTGAAAGGTGACTACGCGATGTCCAGTAAAATGATTTGAAATCCCAATCGCCATTTAAATGTCCAAACTTTTCCCACTGGCTTCCCGAGTAAGAGGCATATTTATAAATTACTTTGAAAAATAGGAACTACGGTTTGTACTTTTTAGAAGGGTGGAATCACAAAATGATTTAATAAGGACAGTTATTGGACATTTATCGAATAACACAAATTACACAAGTTAGCTAAGAAACAATCATTTTGGTTAGGGTTTGACAGGGGTTGACATAATTACAAAAGTAAAGGTTCTTACTTTCCATAGCTCTGTTCCATGTATAAGCAACATGTGCATATGTGCACAAAACAACCAGGAATGCAAACCGCTTCATAGTAATGCTTCACGTATCACTGTAAAGGTGATCTAACTGAGAACTGTGTCGTATAAAACGTTTTATTGTGTTAAAATATGAGGTGAACTTTAAATTAAAATGCTTAGGTAAATAGGACTTAGCACATCTGCGAGAATTCGAAATGAATAATTTGAATTTCCATTGCAATGGTTTGCCGGCTGCTTCCACATTGCTTCCACTTACGATATTATTGTTCTGAGCATTATTTAATCAGCTTTGAAAAATGCATTTATTTGTATGTTTTTTACTTAATTTGTTTATACAAATTTAAGAAGTTTTATTTGAGTCACGTGGCCCGCATCTTTGTTTGCCAGGTATATCGAAAAGCCAAGAACATTGAAGAACCAGGTTGCGTCAATTGAGCCTCAACATTTTCAAAATTATACAGACACGGATGCCTAGGAGTAAAAATACGAGAAGTGGCAAACGTTAAATAACACTGATCAAAAATAGTTTTTACAGAAAGTGTTTAACAAATGTTTTTTGTTTTTATTGGGATGTAGTAGAACGCAGAATACGGAATAGCAAAACACCGAATTGAAGAAAGAACTTACGAGAACAAAAATCATTTTGAGCATGATGCTGGTCACTATAAGGTTCTTGTAAAAAGTCAAGAATTGTTTCCTTTTTGAGCTTGTTGTTCCATAGTTGACCCACTTGACAGAAGAGGGAAGTTTTTTTGGCTTATATAGTAAGAAACTGACGAGGAAAATGAAAACGACATGCTTACAATTTTGGTAGTTAGAGCAGAAAAAAAATGCGAATATCTCAAGGACTTTCCTCGATCCATTGAGTGCGAGAGTTGATTGAAGGAACGTATATTTGACAGGAGCCCTTCTCTTCTGTCCAATATCTGTAATTTCCATGGCCTTCGCGCAAGTTAGAGTAATGATATACGTGTCTCTGGCAGTAAGTCAACTTCTTAGTTGCAAGTCGGCTGGTAGAATAGCCAACCACTGCAGATGGAAGCCCAAGGACTTAAACTCCCCGTTGCTTACTTATTTACTTACTTCTGTCGCAATGTAACTTACCCGTATCTCCCGTAAGTAATCGTGTTTCTCCAATTGCGTTATTGAAATACGTCTGTGTGATTTTTCATTTCGATTGCGGTTTTTTCTTTTTATTGAGCTAGTGTTTATTCATCACATTGCATATATAACTTACAAACGACACTGGTGTAAAACACTGACCAGAAACGTATATAATTTACAAACGACACTGGTGTAAAATACTGACCAGAAACGTATCGGACAAGATACATCAAAAGATTATAAAAGATTTAGCCTCAAGAAAAAAACAAGGTTGACAGAAGATTACGAATTTCAAGAAACAAGAAGAAAAAATTTCAACTTCGAAGTAACTGCCGTATCCATCTGATAATGTTCCAGAGGTTCTAAGAGCCCGGTTTGCATATTTTACGCGTTATATCCTCAGTTAAAATGAAATGCAAGTTGTGATGTCTATCCCATACACAAATTCTTTTCACCTCCGTTTATGGAATTTGAGTCCACTTGCTTGTGTAAGCACTTGAAAGGGTAGAAGTCAAGCAAATCTCTGTTAGAAATCTACATCGAATTTCAAAGATTCGTCTCAACAGATTTCAAGATTATTGGAATGGTTGGTCGAGTCTGCTAAATTACGTGGGTCTCATGGGAAAAATTGGCGTGCGCCGTGGGTTTGCAAAATGTTAGCCGAGGGTGCAAAACTTTTGCGTGGGTCCAAATAATCAATAAATATCGATTTTCCTATTTTCCTATTGTAAGTGAAAACAAAGATGCATTGGAAATGTAAACATGCTCAATTCAAAGATATGAGTGCATCAGTCATGGGGAGACATTGTTTTTTGGAGCACAGAGAGAGAACTGTTGTTCAGAGGCGTAGCTAGAGCTCCGTCAAAATTTGTGGAGGAGAGTTAAGTCATTAAAATTAGAAAAGGAAAATGTGCAAGTAACCTAAGCGACACTTAAGACTGAAAAGAAATATCATAACATTGGACTCCTCCACTTTTTTTGACTGACCCTGAATACGCCTATGATTGACAGAAAATCAAGAACCAGTTACCCAAAAAGTATTTTGGAATCGAATTGCTCTACTAGACTTCATAATTTAGTACTTAGTGATAGTTCAAATCATATTGGCAACAGTACATTGTCCTCAGTAGCATGACTCCTTATAGCCCCTTTTTCACTATCTATTTTTTTTGTGTAATGATTCTGATTGCTGATAGATAGAGAATGAAATGTAGGTTAACAACAAGTCTCCAAAAAACCTTACTTTTTCACCCACAGAGAAATATTTTAACCTACGCCACAATATTTAAGATCCCACAACCTACGCCAATTTTTTTTTTTATCCACACGACCCACGCAATATAGCAGACTCAGTTGGTCGATGCTTACCGATCGTTAGCGCACAGTGAGAACCAAGCTTAACAATCGATATTCAAAACGCTGATAACCCATGCAGGCCTGAAAAAACTTAAACGTATGTCCGATATTGAAATATAGCACTTATGGCAATCAGGTTAGCATTGGAAATGGCAACATTTTCACAAACCAGCCTAAAATGAAAATATCTCCTCATTTTTTTCAGCATTCGTAGGAAAGATAAACAAAAAAAACAAAAAAAAGGAAATCTGTATTTTCTTTCAACTCCACAATTTACAAAGTTGACATAGAGAAGTGTAAAAAATAAATTATACAAGAAACAGCACAGATAAAAATTGACGTCACTACAACTCACACGGTGAAGTTTCCATGGAGATAATGTAACATATAAATGTCAGTCAAGTAACGGAAATAGTTTGATCTTGCACATTTATCCGAAAAGCTGCAAAAGGTCATGTTACCTATTAATGATTTGTGCATGCGCATAATTCCGATTCCATTCACCACGTCCTTTCGGAATTCGAACATTCTCAGCTTTTATCGCGTGAATTTAATCTCATCGAACAATCGACCTTCGAACGAACATTCAGCGGTCACTATCTGGCGGTAACGTCATCCCTATGCTTTGCAAAATACTAGATACAGGCCCGGATAACCCATCTTGACTGGCGAAGGACTCTAAGAAGTTCTTGACTAGATTAATATCAACATCAAGCTCTTCTTCCTGTAATGTTAAGGGATAATTTCTCGTCCAGAATTAATAATAGAAAATAAAGAAATTAAGTGCACTTTATAAAGGAATAAACTTTCGAAGTTATTTTTTTTGCCTCAAACATTTCGCGGAATCAAACTTCTGCGGATTTGACAAAAAAATCGCGAATGTTTATGTCTGCGAAAGTTTCTTCCTTAACTCTCAACGAACTGCGCAAGTCATAAGTCATAAAGAGTTAAGAACATTAAAATATCTTAACATTCCACGTTTCACTCAAGTCTACAATTTATTCACAGGGGCGTCCTCGAACTTCCTTTCTGAATGCTAGTCATATAATCTATGTAAAAAGGTCCTGTTAGAAGGTTAACTATTAGATAAACTAACTTAACGCTTAAAACTAACTTTAAATAGATTAGGTTACGAAATTGTTTATCGTACATCTTACCTAAATTATTCAAAAAAACTAATCAACCGACGTCGATGAAGAAAAAAAATGAATTTCTATTATGAAAATAGTTTGAACATTAATTATCAAACAGGACCTTGAGACATAATTTTACCTGGTTGGTATGGAAACTTTTCGGAATTGATGTGGTTCGTAATTCACCATCCATCTGATGCATAGCTTCCGTCACAACGATATCCTCTTCGCCCTCACACTCTTCATCATCAGCTACAGTGAATGATAGAAGACTCAGTTATAAAAGGACAGAGTGGGTAAGCCTTACATAGTGGGAACTTGTTTTAAGGGTAAGTTTTTTCGATGCAACTTCCTCACCACATGGGTTGAGATACAGTGAGGATGTAGCTTGAAATATAATCATCCGAATATAATCATCCGAATATAATCAATGTGATCAAAGTTTGCTTGCATAAGAATGAATATAATAACCATTGATCTCAGTTACCCAGACATTTAAACCAAACTACGCCAGGAAGGTTTAAGGGCTTCCGAGAAGGTAAGAAAACGTGGTCTATAGATAACAATAACGTACAATCACTAGTTGGTGCTTCGTCATCTTCATCCACGTTCGGATGGGAATCAGAAGGAGGCTCTACAAAAGAATTCATGAGCAAATGCGTATAATAACATGGCTGACAGAGAGGTGATCATTGTCATGTACACATCGACCTCTTCTTTGCTAAAATGTATCACACCTAAAAGCTTTTGTACAGTCTTCATGAATTGATCAGGATCGAAATCTATGTCAGTCTTAGTGAATTGCTCGTGTGTAGCAGTATTATCTTCGGGAACCTCAGCACCTTCATAACTCGATAGATTATTGACAAATTGTTTCATGTTTCCGATAAGGTTCGTCATGTTTTGTACTTCTGTCTGAAATACACAATTAATACAAAAACTCTTCCTTACGTAATATGTGGACCGTTTGTTTGTTAGTTTGTTTGTTTGTTTGTTATAAAAAGACCAATAAATGGGAAGTATTAGAACTCAGTTTCTAAAATTCAAATCAGCATTTTTTGGAGGGAATATTTCCTGGATTGGCATAAAAAAAATTTCTTGCATAATGTGGATTTTTCCCAGGTCTTAAAAATTGGTTTATCAGGGTTCTATCTTTTCGAACTTTTTAATTAGTCTTATTAAGTTAAAATTTTCAATAAAAGGCAATTCACCAAATAAATCTTAACAGAATAATAATATTTCTGCTTCTGACTTACTTGTGGTGAACTTCCAGTCTTCCAAAGATTTTTCATCATGTGATCCATTTCATCAGGTGTGACAGTCAGCCAACCATCATCTGAGGTAGAGCATAAATAGCATGTAAAACATTCGTTAATGAATTTCATTAGGAGAGCGTTTCTGTATCATTTCAAAACAAACTAACTTCTCCCGTGAATACTTTCTTTAAAACCTTTGCTAACACAAACAAATTTTACAACATTTACACCACGAACATTGGTGGTCTGAACATTCACTGTATGGTAGCGCAATTGAATACTTGTAACAAGAATCAATTCTGCGAAGAACATGTTGTTAAGACTAATAATAACAGTGATCTCCCGATATCAACATCAAGGTGTAGGGTCTGTTAAGCATTCTGAAAGCCGAGAATAATAAAAATGATGTTTTACAGTGTAAATCATACCGTCCTCTGGTGGCAAATTGCTACATAGTTGTTGTATCTTTTCTTTGTGTGTATCAGCTTCATTGATTAACGAACGAACAGTACTGGTTACACTATTGGATTCCCTGATTGCAATAAAATAAAAAGTACTATGCTTTCATATGATAGAATCAATGATGAAAGTGCAAGCGAAGATTCAGAAAACAGAGGATATTTTAAAGAAAACAAAGCCTTAAATCTTGTGTTTAAGCACCGAAATCAGCCTTTTAATGGCACGACACGGCATGGCTTAAAAAGACGTGGTTTTAATCGTGGTCAAACCATCGTAGACTCTAGGCTGTGTTCCTTACCCTTTCTTTGGTAGGACTTGTTCTTTGTAATGTAATTTTGCTTGTATCAACAATTCTTTGTAACGCTTCGATCCTTCCAGTTCGTCCTCAAAAGAGAAAGATGGGGAGGTTTAAGTTTTAACATATTTGTCTTCCGATTCAAATGTCCAGAGATTACTAAAAAAAACTATAAGTAAATTCAACATTATCCACATTTCCCTCAAAAAAACAAATTCGATGCAAGTAAGAAGGTAAGTACACGTGAATGATTTTCTACAAGAAACTTCTCCCTTTACTAAGTTTGAAATTCAAGTAACAGATTTGAATAACTGTATCAATTGTTGATGAACCAAAAAAGGATTTTCAATGTACTAAAGTTTTTGAATTAGTCAGTAGAGGGAAGAGTGATTTTCGTCGAAACTCTGTTTCATTTATTAGACGGCATTGATTGCATACAACAGAACAATAGAGATGAAAAATGCACTGGCGGTCGCTTTAGCGAACATGCCCATGAAATCTTCACATTATATCAAAATATCTCTGTCCCTTCATTTTTGACTATGAGAACTCACATACAAGAAGGTTACTATATTAATTCACAGCCTAATGCGCAATTTCTTTGGAATATAAAAGGTACGAAATATAGTATAGTCCTTCTTTTCCAGCTATGTTTTAAAACGTTTGAATTTAAGGAACCCTCAATATATCGAATTTTTCGGTCCCTTTTGAGTTCGTTGAACTGCATGATTTCAGATTTCATTCTATATATAGGATAATGCATACTTGTACAACACAATATTTTTGAGTAGCCGGTAGGAATTCTGTTTTGTGAATCATGCGAATCTGTGTATCACTATCAGTATTAAATACCTGAAAGAAATCTCTCTTCTTCAACTGTTCAAGAAATTGCTCCCATAACCTCCCACTTGGTTCTTGATTTGCCTATAAAGAAATCTAGATACTGAATTTTCAGTCATGATTGAGCTGTACTTGGATTGCAGCGCTATTTTAGTTAGAACATTTTTGACCAAAAAAACTGAACCATTTTGTTGAAACGACAATTATTCATTAACGTTAAAAAAACCATTGCATTGGGTGGCAGACAGCTTTATAAATTACTAATTCCATTCTTACACTGAGTAGTGAGATCTTCATATTTGAGGTCAAAACGTTGATTTAGGGAGGGAGGGAAGTTGGATCACAAAAAATAGATTGAGAAAATGGGATAAAATTGCTCACGCCGTTAACTTTCTCTTAAGGTCATGTAAGTCGGTAAATTATTAGATAAACTATGCTCAAAACTAACTTAAAATAGATTAGTTTATGGAATAGTTTATAGTGTATCTTTCATAAATTATTCAAGAAATTAATCAACTGACTTCAAGGAAGAAAAAAAGGTTTAGGATTCGACTAAAATCAAATCGTTTCGATTTTATTCCAAATTGTTTATCAAACATCGATTTCCAATTTGAGCAAAAATTATCTAATAACTTACTGTCTAACAGGATCTGTAAAAACATAATACTGTCTTACCTCATCATCTGCGATTTTGCTTCCTCTTGAAAGTAATATTTCAAAACCACAAGTCTTGAAAACACGAAAACGTTGAATTAATAAAAAATAAAAAACTTTGCGTAAGTGGAAAAACATTATGCAGATATAGCTTTTCTGGTTGAGGTAGATCATACTTCACATCCAGTCAAAAAAAAGAAAAATATAAAAAAGCTGACAAATTGAAAGATTTCCACTTTGACAGGTATTATGTTCTGAGTTTACAATCAATAATATTGATATTATCGGATTTTGCAACGATACGCGTCCTTTTTCTTCTCCAAAGAACTTTACATGACGACGGTTAATAGCAACAGAATGGAATATCATCTGCGTTTAGCGGAGGCCAGCAGTCTGTTTGAGTAACGGAGTTCATAGCGCCCGATGGTAACACCCTTCAAAATATCGGTGTTCTTTCTTGCCCGTATAATCAACGCCTACCCATCAATTCTCAATCTATAATTGGTTCGTTCAAGAAAGCGGGTTTTAAAAATGGCGTCTCGTTAGTACCGTTTTCTGGATAACGTTTCTAAAACCTCTCTAAACGTGGCCACGTGAAAAATGAAAATTCTTTGAATATTTTACAAGTTTAATACAAGTTTATTACAAGTATTTACAAGTTTTAATACAGTTTTTAATACATTATAATACATTCTAAAAGTTTATTTGTGTATATTTTGTGATAATGGGAGATGGGGATAGCTGCTTTGCTTTGAGAATTGCTGGACATAAAAGTCATGCATAAAAGAGGCACAGCTTCGTTAGCTATAATTTTCATATCATATATATAATATTCGTCATCATAATTTTTAAAACTTATTTCTATGCCAAATATTGGCAAAACCCAATTAAGTTTTTGTGTTTTTCATTTCATTTTGATCACCTCTTTAATGTTTTGATGAATGAATTTAAAGTTATGCATGCATGCATTATGCTAATAATTGATCACATCAAACCTCTATCTGTCCAACCCATGCATCAAAACTCTTATTTTTAGAAATGTACATACTTTATTTTCCGATTTGCTATTACAAAATTGAAAAGAACCTCCATCGCCATGTCATAATTTTTATGGGTGAAATTTTTTAAAAGAACAAATTCGAGTTTTAATGGATGAGCAGGATGATAGAGAGTGGAAATAGGAAAGATCGATTGATAGGTAGACAGAAAAGTGACTAATAGTTTTCCGATTAACTAAATTTTTTCCTGATTTCTTTTTACCCAAGTAGTGCTTTCTTTTTTGTGAACTTTATTGTGAGCTCATGAAATGTTAGTCAGGGAAAAGTGATTAATATTTTTGCAGGTGACCAAATTTTTCCCTGACTTTTCCCCCCTGATAAGTATTGTTTGAAATCCAATTTTTGATGTGAAAAAGTGTTTTTAACCCAAACGAGATGCTTATAAAAAATTCCTTATAAACTTATCATGTGCTGACAATATCCCCTAATTAAGTCAGCCCTGTCTGTGTGTCCAGTTCATGTTGTGTTCCTAATTCACATATTCGACAACTGCGGAAATCCTTGTGCCTGCCCGCAAATTTTTTTTTACTTTTGCGTACCAAACGTTTTACTGTTGCAAACGTTGTAAGTGAACACAACTTAAATAAAAACATTCCATTTCACTACTGCAAATTTTTAGAATGATGGATAGCATATAGTTAAAAGTTTTTCCCAATTTCATTTGCAAACTTTTATGTGTATAATGATTTGGTTTTAACAGAACTAAAAGACGTAACACACTGTAATAATACTACCTTAATACTACCAATACTAATACTTGCAGAAAAAAATCAGGGGAAAAAGTCGGGGGGAAATATAGTACTAGTCGGGTAAAAATAAATTGGAGAAGATATTAGTCCCACAGCCAGAGCTCAGTCAAAATTTGTGGGCGAGAGTTTAGTCATTTAACGTAGAAAAGGAAAACGTGGAAATAACCTAATTGACACTTCAGACTGAAAAGAATTATCATAACGTTGGACACCTCCACTTTTTTTGACTGACCTTGAATACACCTATGAGTCCCTTTCCCCCCGATTTTTTTATCAATAGTACTCAAACAGCATCCCATGGGAAATGGTTTCTTATATAGTGTAAGTATGCATTTAGCTGTTAAGTTCCCATTTTTGTACGTTAGCAACAGAAGAGTTTCCATGAAAAGGGTTATTACCATTAAACGATAGACAATAAAATAACCTACCAGTTTAAAACCAATAATGGCTGCTTTGTAATTTTTATCCTGGCTTGGTGGAAGCCTCCAACCACTGGTTCTATCTGGGAAGAAATTTGCTTGTGAGATTTGGCTATATAAGTGCCGGGTAAACTTAACCTAAAAGTACAAAATACAAAAACAAATACCAAATTTATCGAAAAATAGCAAAAAGGTGGGAGCTTGTGTGATGTTTCAAAGAAAAGGAATTACCATTACAAGATGAAATATGTGACGGTTTAAGGGAAAATCACTACAAGCAGAAATAGCGATAAATATTTGCGATAATATTGATATAAGATCAATAGATTTTATTGCTAATACATTCGATTTAGTCTTTGAATATCAATATATGCAATAGTTTTATTGAAAAAGTTTATCGATAATTGTGAAAATTACTTTCTTTATCGCAAACTTTAAATTGTCAATAAATTTTGCATGATTATTTCACATAAATTACCTACAACATATATACTAAATAAGCGCTGATTAATTATTCTAGATCTTTGCAGAATAATTAAGAAATTATTGCTATTATTGCAAATATCAATAAATCTCATTAATTTATGACCATATTTATCAATACATCTTTGCAATAATATATTATTTTTTTGTGAAAATTATCGCAAAATTCTTCAATATTTGATAAATTTATAAATATTGTCATTATCGCAATTTACGCTTCTAGTGATTTTCCTTTGAACCATCACATATAAGGTTGTAATGAATTCTTTGAGCTTGGTTCCCATTAAAAATTAAAAGACGGCCACACTGAAATTGACAGAATTATACACAAAGACAGAGTTTGAAAAAACATTGTTGCACGATCTTTTGTTGTGGAGTGTTGGATCTCCACAAAAATCAAGCAATACGAAAATTAAACATGTCATTAGAGTTTGGCAAAATTAGAAACTGAATGATTGTTTCAATTATTTTTGAAAAAAATTGAATTGCTTATTAGCTAAATTTCCTTTTTACAGCCATTTATAATCTTAATGGTAACAGTATACCAAGTGACAAACAGATTGGAATCGAAACCCTGTTTCACCTAAGCATGTGATATACACACAATATAACACAGGAAACACCATGACAACAAGAAATACTTTAACAGTGACAACAATTAAGATTATAATCACTTGCAATTATTTCAAATTATTTGAAATTAATTCATAAACATTAGTTTAGAGAAAATTATAAAAAACACCAACCTTCATCCTCGGAAAACCTTTTCTGTTTGGAAAAATATTTGGCTGTGTCATTAAGTTGATGATAAAAATTGTAAACTTTTAACGCAAGTTTCCTTTTTTCTCTCACCACAAGACTTAATTGCTGTGTTAATTACATGTTATTACAAATCGTTATTATGGAGATTCTATCGAGCATAGCTTTCTGTGGATACAATAAACTTTGTGAGCAGAGACCAATATTATTTTCTTTTTACATTGTAATTGTGTTAGTTGTGATTTGTTAAGTTATATGGGGTAGGATTTACTGGTAATAACACTGTATAGGAAGTTGAATTTTGATGTTGATTAATTTGTCTTTAACGATTTTGAAGTTCTATTTTCTGCAATATGAGTTTGCTGATCAATAGTGGAAGTGTATATTAAAAGCTAAAAAACGTCAATAAAATTAGCAATGACAAAACAACATTGAAACACAAAAGTTTTTATTTGCTATTCACTAGGTGGACATATATGGTACCTAGATGGTACAAAAGCTGTAATGTCATCTATTGAGCCAAGAAAAAAACAACGATTTTTTCATTATGAGAAATTATCATAAATCACGTTTACATTATAAAGTTCAATTTGAAATTTAAACCAAATACTGCAAATATAAACAATGGTACAAGATAACATGGATAATGGACATTTAGAAATCATGTATGTATAAGTCTGTTTTACACTCACAAACATTTATTGTTGAGTAAAATTTTATATTATTATCATTATTACTTGATACTACAGATTCTTATTTTAGTGGTGAATAAATCTTTGAAGTCAATTAATACTGTTTAACCCTGAAGAAGAAGATTATTACGGTTGTCAATATTGACATACCAGGATCAAGTTGGAAATTTTTGTATGATCTTTTAAAAAGCAAGTACCAGACATTTAAACAGTTAAAATGATCAAACATTGTGATGAAGGGCAATAAACTAAAAAATATGTTGTTTCTAATATTTTCTAATATTCTAATATTGTTTCTAATATTTGTTCAAATTTTTGGTTCAATTAGATTGTAAAAAGATGAAATACTGAATGAAGAATAATGTTAGTGCTTTTAGTTGCTGGAAAATTAAATTTTATGAAAGCTTCATACATAAATAGCAAAACTTGGTTTCTCTTTTCATAATTGGTGTGCAAGAATACAACTGCTATTATTTCAGAAGAATAATGAAAAATGAACCGCTATGCAGTATTATCAATTATCACCTGGATATTTGGCGTTCATGCAGTACTTCTCCATTTTCTCGGTATATACTTACTTTCAAAATTGAACAGTTTTCAGTTCCACCAACGTTTACACCTAATTAATCTAAGTATTACTGAGATAATTTGTTCAATACTCCTGGCCAACATGCTGATATTATACGATTATCCATCGACAATGACTTGGAGACAGATTGTGACTATTTTTTTAAATTATTTTTGTGTGGTCAACTGGCTGCTAGCAATTGGTTTATTATCAATAGATAGATTCCTAGAGATAAAATTGAATCTGAAATATCATCTATATGTGAACAAAAAACGAACAATACGCATTTTAGTGTTATCATGGATAATAAGTTTGGCAGGGACTGTGATAGCATTAACCCTTCATTTTTGCACCAATGCAGATGTTGTTAACCTTGCACATGGTATTATTATACCAGCAGCAGTGTCTGTATCTGCAATATCCTTTTTTTTGGTGTATTCCTACATTTATTTTCAAATTATCGACAAGCAAAAGAATCTTCACACAAGACTCCATGGAAATCAAAACAAAATCATACAAAGGAACAGAGCACATAAGATCTCAGTTCATTTGGTACCTTCCCTTATTGTGCTTACATACTTTCTATTTGACGTCATTCCAGAGATAGCATATATTTCCGTAATCAAACATTTAGAAAATGAAGAAAGAAACTTGTGGTTTCGAGTAGTTGTATTTTGTTGGACATTTAGCTTCACAATCGATGCATGTTTATACCTCTTCATAAACCGAACAATTAGAAAGAAATTAATCATTCTTTTTAAAGTGAATAATACACAGATGCAATACTCTATTGGGTTACGTTAAATTGGGTATTACATCTCTAATACAAAATTGCCTATTAGGTTTAGAACCAGTTGTTTTATTTTGTTGCATAATAATTATCCTGAGTAGTTATACAGTTTTATAGAGTTTTGTTCCTTAACTTAATTTCTTTTTGTTTATTCCAACTTTCATTTTCTAATTAAAAGGCTGGTCTAGGCAAATTTTTAATTTGCATATTTGAAATAAGCATTATGAAAAACCTTTTTTTTTCAATCAAGTAAAATCAAGTCGCTACTTTGCAAGTGTACTTGCATGAAATTATCATCAAAACAAGCTACATTTTCATAAATCCTATACATTAATATCTATGTCTATGTAAATATGTCTCTGTCTGTTTGTTTGTTTGTCTATCATGCAAAATGGTGGATACGGTAGTACAGTGGCCTAATATGCTTAAACATTTTTTAAAAATTCAGGAACATTTTTTGTTGTGTGATGACTGTTCACTTCTTTTCTATATGATTCATATCTTTTATTTTAGGTTAGAATATTGGATTTAGTATAAATAAAAATAATGATGAAAAGGAATGCGTAATCATGGTTTTATATCATGGTATACAAAATTGGAAAATATGAACAGACGCCGCCTTGGCGACTAGTATTCTTTTTATTCTTTTTTCAAAACTGTTTTGTCAGCAATTACATCATACTGGTGATCAATACATCAAAATAGCTGACTCATTAGTGAAAAGTGATTAAAAACAAATGTGGTCAAGTAAGCAAAATGAATGAACCTGAATCCAAAAATAAATATTGTTTTATAACATAAAATTTTCTGGATCACTCCTTTAAAATCTGTTTTTGAGATATTGGGGAAAATGCAGATAAAATAATAATCACCCACCCTGTTTACTGAGAATTTTTTCTCATGCCATACTGAGACTAAAAAAACCCTAAACTATTTTAAACAGTTCATTTTGAACAATTTCTTCCATATATAATCAGTTGAGTTTCAATTTCAGTTTCCCCATATTATTTTAGGATCCGCCTCCCAATTAGTTTCCATGTAAAATGTGAGTAAAAATGAGTAAAAATTAGCAGTTATGATTACTAATCAGTATAAAATTTATTTGCAAGGTAACTTGAGAACTGGGAAGAAGTAATTATTAATATTAATAATCAAACACAGGCAAAACATTATTCTATAAATGTGTGAGATATGAGCAATGATACTAAAATACAATATGATGTTTATGGAATTTAAAACATTAAACATTATAATCATATTATTAACCCCTTCTTTTAGATTTCTTGTGTGATAGTTAATAATAATTTTTAAGTATTAGCCCAGTAAGTAAACCTATTATCTTACCTGACTGGATATTCGAATAAAAGAAATTTTATCACTAAAGGGAAAGTAGGCTTACAAGAGCTGTTCTTCGACTTCCAGGGTCAAATGTTTTCATGTTTTTACATGCCTGAAAAAAGAAAAAAAAGTAAAGATAACCATGAAATGGAATTTGGATCTGCCTGTGACTATTGGCTGACTATTTACAACTGAAACATCAATTTGATGTAATTAAGAACAACATACGTGACAAAACATGTTAGTCAAAATCTTCTTGACAGGACATCAAAGTTACCCAGTGGGCAAAATCTTCAAAAGTCTTTGTGGGGAAGTGTTTTTTTATTGAAACAGCAGGCAATATTGCTTTCCAACAATAAAGAAAATACTCCTCCTTGTATACTTTTTGAAGATTTTGCCCACTGGGACATTTCATCAAGTCCTCTTTTAAGGGAATAGCGTTGTGTAACGTTATTCTTTTTAATAAGGGCTGTGACACAGACCACATGATCTTAAGCAGGGTTTATTATAATTCGGTTTTCCACATTGGATCAATGAATTGTCATGTGATCCTTTCATTGTTTACACCATTAATATATTGCAATACATATTGATTTCAGTTAATGTAAGCTATGTTATTAAAATTCTTTAAAAGGAGAATTAACGTCAAAATTAACCACCTATTTTTTTTGCTTAAATTGATTTAGTTTTAAAAAATATATCTTTATACAAAAAGTCATTTGAGCCGATATATCAAAAGTTCATCAAATTTAAAGTTTTCAGTAATTATGAACTTACTTTCAGAAAAACTGAAGCTATCAGTTTGGGAAAAGGTTTTGGGGTAAATAGTAGCATTGCTTGTTATCTTTAAGAAAAAGAAAAGAAAGAAAGTTTGTATAGGAAGGAGAGAAGTTCTTTGAAAATAATGAAAAAGTGGTACATAATCATCATGATCGTAACTTTGTTTTTTCTCATAACTTTTTTCTGCTGTTTACACCTTCTTGCACACATGGTTTGTTACTTATTAAAAAGAATTTTTTTTTTGTATTTGACAAGGTCAAAGAGAGTGTGCAATGTTCTTTGACTGATGTCCAAGTATTCTTTCTTCAATGTTCTTTTTACGTTCCTTTCTCATTAATCTGGTTTCTGCAAGGTGCTGCAAAGATTTGTTTCTTTTGGTGGTTGAAAAGTTGTTACCAAGCAATTGTTTTCATTCAATAGCAGTCAATTAACGCCTGGTAATGAAACTTCGTCCACAAGCAATGTTAGTCTATCCTTCACTAAATATATTTTGATAAACAAGCCTTGAGAAATCAGCATCATGGATTTCTTATTTTATACTTAATAAATACTTTTATGCTTAATATTACTATACAGATCTAATAAATGTATGCAAGCAAGTTTTTGATCACGTGACTTTATAAAACCTTAAATTTAAGGCGAAATAAAACTTTTTAAAACATTTTATAACTTGGATTTTCAAGCTAAAGTTAATATTTTGATGTTAATTCTCCTTTAAACATAATTTTTCATGCCTAATTGGGTAACTGATAGCCAAATTAGAATAGTTGAAAATGTCATTACGAGCATACAATTTAATAATGAAAAGTATCACCAGAAGCTTAAACAAGCTTGTTTAAGCTTCTGGTGATACTTTTCATTATCAAATTAGAATAATAACATATAAATTGTAGTAACATTAACACTCGATCAGACGCTACAATTACTACAAACTAAAATTGACCCTTAATTGTTGTGTGAATTTTGTATAAAATTAACAAATCAATAACATAAAAACACATAAATATTAAAAATTGATTTGAATAAAATCAAACTGGTTTTATTTCAAAAGAGACCGATACCTGGCTTTTTACTTTACAAAGTAAGAAAAACAGCAATAATTAATAGTAATTAGACGATGTTGGAAAATAATAGGTTACCAAATACTTTTCAAAGATACTCGCTACTTGCAACGTTACTTTTATATTTGTTATTTATTTTTACCATTCCGAACAGTGAGGAGAAAGACATGCTGAAACAAATATGCAACAGGCCGTAATGACTTTGAGGTATAAGCCGTTGAGGTATCAGCAATTTGTTTATAATTGATTCCATTGCCATGGTACTTGTCCTGGTCCATAAAAGTGGTCTGCAAACACCTCTCTGATGTACTCAGCTGAGTTACTTGCCCTATTGCTGTTATTTATCAGTAAGCAGTGAATAATAGATTCAACGTAGCTTCCTTCTCATCAACAGCGAGGTTGAATTTCTCCATTACGACTTCCAAAAATGCAGCCTTCAGGGGTGTAACTCTCTTTTGATAAATCTCTTAACATGTTGGGCAAAACAAAAGAAGCAAGTGTGGTGATAGTTGCTTTTTGGTTCATGCATAATTGTTCTTTGTTTTGGACTCCTGGGCTCAACAATGTGGAGAAGCTTCTAAAAATGATATTAAGTATAATTAAACATTGTATCATGATGAGATAATAAAAAGATTGTAACTTTCATCCAAATGTTCATCCTAGAATATTAGAGAAACAAACTTTACCTCTAATGTATCAGTGTTCATTCTCCGATAGCTTCTGAAACTCTCGAAGTCTGACAATTTCAATTCATTTAAGATCGTGTTGTATGCTTCTCTTTGATTTCTATGCCGGAGTCAGTCTTTTACCCATGTTGTTTAACAGATTTCGTAATACAAAAAATTGTTTCTCAAATTGTCAAGCGTGTATGTTTCCAAAATTTTGTAATTGAACAAATATATTTATGTGTATTTTTTTCAACAATTTTCCATGATTTTTATTTTTAGAAAATTGTACTAGAAAATCGTAGCGTCCATTTGAGCCTTTACACTCATTACAAATACAGAATTGATTTTTTGAATAAATCAAATTGAACTTTTCGTTTAAGCATTATTTTCATAACTTCTACTACTACTACGTGAGATAAATGTTAATTACAGTTGCATTATCCCGTGTTGTAGGTGCGAAATCTTCTCATGATCACGGGTTTTTCTTTATTCATTTGAGTCAATTTGTCAGAGAATTCAACAAATCACACACCATTCCGAAGAAAGAATTCTCCGACATCTCAAGAAATCTTTCATTTTCATCTGAAACTTGATAATACTTTTATTTCACTTGCTCACCAAAAACAACATAAAAAAAACGCCCAGGACCTACAAAACCCTAATATCATTATACTTACTAATTCCATAAGAAAAATTTGAAAAATTTCCCAAAATACAACAACACTTAAACATTCACAAGCAAATAAATTATTTGGAAAATAATATTTTGGTAAATGGAAAAAAAGTAAACAAACACAAAACCATGTGATCATCGTGTCGTAGCCCCTTAATCTGATTTAATATATTAAACTCAATTTGCTTGTTTTATGTGCAAAATTTTCCTTCTTCCAAGACGAAGAGGTTTCATTCACAGGGAATAATCTGCTCGCGTTTTATGACATTGAAGTATTTTTTTCTCTTTAACAACAAGACTTGAGAGATTTTCTTGAAATCATAATAAAGAACTGCACTTAGAATGGAATATTGCTTCCTGTTGAGTAACACAATATAAAATTAAATATTTAAGGCTAAAGGATTTTGTCTTTGGAATTGAGATGTGTAAATACAATTATAAAGAGAGAATCCTGAGAATTCTTTTTGTCTGCGTATGTGTTTTTTGTTGTTGTTGTTGTTTTGTTGTTGTTTTTTTCCTCAGGTTCTCATGGTTTTTCTCACTTTATTCTTCATACTAGATAATTTGGTTCCTCCAGTACTGCAATTCTAAAGTATGTCACAACTTCTTTTTTTTTACAATTAAGTAACTAAAAATCATTAATTTATGAATTATTGGGAATTACTGTTTACCTAAGATTTTACTATTACTAAGATCTGACCCAAGAGGTTTGTGAACATATAATTATATGTTATATTATGCTGATGTTATGAGATGCTTCATTGAGCTAATAAATAATAGCTTCTTTCTATACCTTCACATCCAAATGATCTCTTTCATAAAATGCTTCCACAGCTTTTGCCACCAATTTCGGCTTCTTATACAAAATGTAGATGATTGAATCCGGAATGTAACAATGAACATGATGAAAATCTTCGTAAATTTTTCCAGGATAACTAAACAAAATAGGCAGTTGTTTAAATAAGTGGAAAGCAGAGAATGACCAAAACCAAAGATACGGTAAATAGGGCTTGTTCTCTTTGGAATCACTTTTAAGGGAAATAAGTTTATGCTCTTAACCCAAAATGTCTCTGCAAAGATATTTTTCCAACGTAAACAAAATCTTGTCATTTCCCAGTAAAACATAAGTAATGAAATCTAAACTAGCTAAGTTGCTACCTAAAATTTAAAAAAAAAGAAGATTCAAACAGGGAAAAAAATCATTATGAGAGATTTTTAAATCTAAATTGGGCGATCCACATACAGTGAACTCCTGGTAACTCGAACACCGAATAACTCAAACTTTTATTATCTCCAACTACTTTCTTCAGACACTTGAACCTCAGATAACTCAACTATTCCCTATCTCAAACTAATTTTAAGTCTCCCTTCGGCTAATTTCTTTATATAACTCAAACTTTTTATATGCGAAAAAGGGTTCGGTAAATTACAAATTAAAATTCCTTTCTTTTTTATTAATTCTTTGCATCAGACAGATATATATTTTGCCTGTCCAGATAAAGTCATTAAGTTAGATATACAAACTTCTTCCAGTGAATGTTGATATTGTGACATTACATTACTGTTATGAATTTTATTGAAGAAAGAATTGCTTAACTCAACTAATATCTCATTTTTGCCAGAATTCCACTTAACGGATGCTTCGTTTAACTCAAACATTCTTAAGTCAAACTATTTCCCCTGGTCCGAATACCCGAGGTTCAGGTTACCAGGAGTTACCACTGTAATTATAAATTGGCCATGTAAGATTCACATGTGTACATTATAATAGAACAGGAGGTAACTTTTCAACCTTTTACTGTAAATCGATTGGTTACAATAACTGCTTCGTTATACCACTTAATGATGGCTTATATGCAAAGAGAGAGTCAGTTTCTTTTAAGCAACCTTCACTTTCACTTGGGCCCGATGTTTCTTATTTTTCTTTTCACTCCATTTTTCTTTTTGTACAAAAAATATTCACTCTTTTGTTTTTTAAGAATCAAATTTCTTGTACAAATTTTTAACTGATAAACATTATTTTAATGATTTAAAAAATTTGAACTAATTTATGCGTCTCATTCTTCTCTAAATGAGAATTGTGTAAACAAAAAAATGTATTCTTTCAACAAACTCCTTTTCTTGATCAGAGTCATTTCGAAACAAAATGTTGTTTAAATCATCTACCAATACCATTTATTCATTGCATATTTACCTGAAATCTTAGATGGAAAATCACTGAGGCTGGTTTTGTTTGATAACCGAATAATCATTCTCATCTTAGGAAAAAAGAACCATATATAATACAAAAAAACTGAACTTTCTTTATTACGTTCAATAAAAGTGCATTCTAATACATCTTTTCAGCCAATAAAAAAAATAAGTGTCAGTCCCTTTAACACTTGCATAAAAATCATAAACATAAAATAAAATAATATACAAACCATTTAATTCTGTTATGAACAGCTTCCTGTATATTGTTTGCTGCTTTAGTAGAATGACTACCAACAATCAGTTGTAAGGCCTTTAGATAAGATGGTGTGTGAGTAGGAAAAATTGTAACTTGGGCAGGAGTGCTGGGAAAAGGAATCACATGAACTTCTCCATTAGAAATGAACACCTAAAGATCAAGTAATTTCAGAAGTTAATAAAGTTTATTTATCAACTTTGGTAAACTAAGGTAACTTTTTGTAACTTTGGTTTATAAACAAGCAAAAAAGGTAGAACAATTTTGTAAAGGAGATAAAAATTAATTGAAATGAATTTCTTAATTATACTCTGTTCTGGCTGGAGGAAGGTTTTAACCAAGCAGGTAAGTATTCAGCTGATTCAATTAAAAGAAATTCCCCGTCATCGTCATTAACTCTATGATAAAGTAAAAATTTCTCATCCAAGGTGAACTGAATTCAGAAAAGAAACTTTATATTATATTCATGAAGGCTAATTATCTTACGCAGACACATAAAAGTTTCTTTTGGGCTGTACTGTAAAATGAAATGATTTTGAAATGCCACAAAATAAATCATCAATAATCTTCTTAATGAATTAAAAAAAGACACTCACTGAATTATCACGTCACTGAACCTTTTGGAAATTTCAAAAAGTACGTTCACAATATACCATTCATCACTAATATTTTCACCCACATTTGTGCACCCCGTGAGACATGATAAACCTGTATAAAAATTGAACACTTTGTTTGAAATGAAAACAGAATAAATGTGTAAATCTTGAAAGAAATCAACAGTACTATCATTACATTAATCATTTAGCAAAGCATTTTGTGATATTAGTTTCATACTGTTTGTAGCCTGATGATGTGAAGTTGACATAATAAAAATCTGTTAGTCGATACATAATGTCATTTACAATTAAATGGTAACCCACAAAAACCTGAACATATGGACGCATGGTCTAACCTTTCAAGCGGAAATAGATGCGATTATTTCCAAGAAAGATAGAGAGGGGATTCCAGTTTTATGTAGCTTATAATAAGGTGATAGATAGCTTTTAGTTAAGATATCCTAAATTAAGTTATATATAATAGCTATATATGTGACTGTCCAAGGGAAAAAAAGTACATTTAATTTATGGATCTGCTGATATTACCGATAATCTAATCAGTAATGCATAATATGATATAGCTTACCGATAATCAGTATAATCTACTGGTAATTTTACCTATCTATCGCTCATAATAAATATTTCTGGTAAAAGCTCAGACTATTACCGATAAGAATAATTAGTGGAAGTTCATAACACTGTTTTAAAAGATGAGAGAAAAATATTCCCCAAGTTTTGTTATTCTTTCCAAGTGTGACAGAAAAAAATAATGTCAAACGTAATGTAAATAATTAAATGTAAATGAAATAGTCACATGTGTAAAGAAAAGTTGTAAAGAAAAGTTTATTTCAAATTTATTTCCTAGTTCAACAAGTTTCAGGGGTTTTAAAATATTTCATGGAAATTTTTCAAAAGCATTTAAAGCATTTATATCATTATTATTTTTTATGACTAAATTGGAACTGGGCGTAAATTTCTTGCTTTTAACGAATATAGTAGTTTCTTACGTTAATTTTTACGGAATAAAAGTTTGCAAAATTGAATGTAAATCTCACGTTCTCCCAAACTTCAAGAAAAATGGTTTCCCTATCTTGTGACCCCGGTTTAGTTTCTCATGCAATCCGTACAGATTACTAAAAACATACAGAAAATAAGACTTCATGATTTCTGTAAAACAGGTTAATAAAATAATAACAATGATAATAATAATTCAAAAACAAACAATAATTTTTAACCCAATCAACAATATTAATATACAGGTAGTAAATAAGCATGTGAATAACAAAGATTTTTTTAACTAATAGAATTTTGCTTTTAAACGTTGCTTCATTGGAAGAAAAACACAATGAAACTTCCAGATTGATTTCACAAATACAATCATGGAAGCAAACACTGTTTTGTTAACCAACTGAAAAAAATTGAACAAAAAAACAACACTATTATAGATATATTCAATAAGAGTAATCAGTGATATGATCATCAGGATATGATCATTATGTAGCCTATTTTAAAAATGTATTATTCTTTGTGTTTCTAGGTCATGAAAATCAAAATGCAGAATCTTCCTTATGTAGAGTATATCGGTAAAAAAACGATAAAAAAAAGTCCTAACGATATATCGATATTTCTTTTGAATTACCAATATTTTAGATACTGATTACTTTTTGGTGTTGTGTCGTTCTTAGATCGGTAACCGCTATTTTGTACCGATAAATTCAATGTACTTCTTTTCCCTTGGACAGTCACATATGATAATTGGTCGTGTACATCACAACCTTGAGAATACCAAGTACGAGACTTTCCTATTTATATAAAAACTGAAACTTCTCGACCAGGAAGTTACATTTACCTAAAATCTGGAATATAAAATAAACAACCTGTATTGAAATTATTTGATATTACAAATATTAGTAAATTTTTTGTAAAAAAGGCTAAAAACTATTGTAAGAACAGTTGTGTCGCAAGGCTTAGAATAACAAGAGACAAATGGCGCCAACACGGTTGCAACTTGACGAATGATAAGAACAGAGGCCTGATTTTTAGTTGATGACTTGTATTAAATAGTCCAAAAAAAACAGATCAGATTGTCAACCACAAAAAAAAATTCCTCATTTAAAGTTTTTATTCCTTGAACCAAGATATATACAACTCCATTTTTATAATCTTGTCTGTAAACACATCCAAAATCGATGTGTCAACATATCGATGAATCAACATTCTTGTTGTTCTCAAACTTCACTTGGGTTACTGGTAATATGTTAACACAAACAAAAGGAATTAAAATGAAAAATAATGGTCTTGGAAATTCAAATGAAGCCAGGTGTTTTGTATTGCATTTTTTTTAACTCCTCTTATTAACTTTAACTCATCTGCAGCCAATCAGAATGATTGATAACTTTTTAATCCAATTAAAAACGCAAATAAACACGTGAAGAAGCTTGTGACTCATGCGTGTGTGTGTGAATGTGTGTTTATAATGCACAACCAGGGACCCTTTTCTAGGGTTGAAACAAAAGATTACCATTTAGAACCTAGTAACAATTGTTTTTCTCGTTCCTTGGCTTTCACCATAACTATTTTGGCATGAGAAACTGTACTAAATACCCAGAAGATAGGTAAACTATCCCCAAAAAATGTTCTAGACGAATATTCAAAACTTGTATTGTTTTTAGAATCCTTTTGTATTTTCTTCAATAGTCAATTGAAATAAAACAAAATAGAACTTGATTTCAACATAGACTTCCAGAACTCCCGTTTCCTGGAGTAGGAGTAGAGCCTTAGATTTGAAACACAGTTGCAACCATGAATGAGTTAGAACCCGACATGATATATTATGCATACTGGTATCACCAATGAAAAAAAACAAAATTATGTCCACAAAAAATAGACGTCTAGACGTGAATATAATCAATAGAAGTCTGTGAAGTCCATAAAAAACATGACTACAGCATCTCTTCTAAAGTAGAAAAGAAGCATGTGCGCCATTCTCAAGGGTCAATGAATTGCACAAACTCTGTGCATATGGTGAAAATAATGTGCACAACCTATGAGCAAATGAAATGGTCCCTATGGAAATATGAGTCATCACAATGGTTCGAGAAAAGCCATGTAATTGAATCACTTACTGCAAGTAAGTAACCAAGATTTTCAAGTCCTTGAGCTTACTACACCCTTACAATTGGTTCAAGTAGATACATATGTGACGCTCCAGAGGAAAAGGGATACATCTTTTTGAACGTTCATGAACGTTCATAAACAATAGAAATAAATGTTCTAATGAACATTCAATGAACGCAATATAGCTCAAGAACACTTTCGAATGTTCAAATGTGACCGCTATTATAGTTCAATCAAAGAACGTTCATGTTGTTCAGTATTTAAAAGAATGTTCAAAAATGGAATGTTTTAAAATCATGAACGCTCAGAGTGTTCAATAATCGAGTGTTTTAAAATCATGAACGCCCTTCTTTCAAAACTTTTATTTGTGTAATGTAAAACCAGGTAAACAAACTTTGAGAAGAAGCAATGGCAGATTTTTGGAAGTATAGCACTCATCCTTCCTAGTTCCTTGGTTAAAAGATCTTCCATCATCACTGATATGGTTGATAACTTACTTGCTTTAGGCAATAATTCCGACTTGTATAATAAGTATTATTATGAAATTTTAAATTCATTTTTGTTTGACTTTTAAGATAATAGACATTGATCAAAATATCAACAAATCATTATTTTCTTCGACCTGTCAGAAAAAAACCCTTCTAAAATATTCTAACTAGCCAGGTGTGTTTCGATAAAGGTTGCTTGTTTTTATTTTCAAGTGTGTTGACAAGTTTCTTGTCTTTCCCATTCTCATATCACTGGCTGTGAATAAATTAACTTTTGCAAGGTGTTCACATAAATTTTATTGGCAGAGAAATAACAATTAAATATAAAAACAATTGCATACATGTGACTTACAGCCAGTGAAAACCTTTTAATCTTATGATTCTTGGAAACACAAAAAAAATGGAAAAATGATCAATGTGTGGTTGTTAATACTGAAACTTCCAACGTTTGAATATTGTTTGAAACTATCTTTATGTCAAAGATACACTACCATCTTTTTCTTTTAAGGATTGTTTTGTTTAAAGAAATGAAAGAAATCTTTTTTGTGAATCACAGTGGGTAGTTACTAATGTAGTCCAGTTTAACAGATGTTACCTGCAAATTAGAACTGAAAAAGTAAACAAGTTGAAAGAAAACAACAAAGAGTTTGTGAACTCGTCTCCTAATGTCTTTTCAGCACATTTTTGTGATAAATAGTATACATATCAAACGTCTATGAAAAATCTGATCAAGAAAATAGCAAAATGCCAAAAGTACAGTAGTAATTTATTTTATTGGAATTGACATGTCTCATTTTTTCCTTTTCTTCTTGTATTCACTTCTCCACACATTGATTCACTATCATGCTTTCCTGAAATTTCAAACACGCATAGGGAGTTAAAAAAAAAGAATGAAACTGAAACATGCGATCAAAATAAGCCTCTAGTTGAGGGTTCTGGTTTATTCAAAATATAGTTCATCTGTACTACTCTTGCGAAGCTTTGCAATTTTTAAAAACGAACGTGTAGAGAAAATGTTTGTCTGAGATTAAGGTAATCACAATGCATTAAACGGGTGATACACAATCAAATTCATTGAATTTGATAATGTATTACCTGCTTTAGATTGAGGTTATCACAATTTGCTACCGTGACAAACTTCTGTGGTGAAAAAATTTTGATGTTGGTGGTTTGAGCCTATTAGGGATCATTTCCAATTTAAACAACAAAATGTTGATATAGGATAATGAGGTTATTTGAAAAGTGTTGCTACCAAGTTCAAGCAAAGCAACTTCCATAATAAAGATTGTAAACTTTGTAACAACAAATGTTGATAATAATTCATTAATAGATAATGTTAATAGATAACATTTTTCACATAAGAAATTACGTTATCATATAACATAAGAAACATAACTGTTACGTTATTCTAGTTCCTATAGAAGATCTTATAACGTAATGGAACTTTAAAAATAAAGTTAGGTAGATACATAGAGTAACCATAATTTACGTTTCATTTGTTCTTTATAACACCATTACGTTATTCAAATAACATTATATTGTTTGTTATCAAAACCTGCTGGAGTGCACATATACATCCATACTCAACAAAATCACCACAAATACTAAAATGTTTATGAAGCAGAAAAGACGTTGAACACTAATTATCAGAATCACTTGTGCAGTAAGAATGGCCTATGTCATTTCTATATCTCTGAATATATACGTGTTGAAACAGGTTTTTGCCACACAAAAACTAAGACCACTGAAAACCTAGAAAAGTAGCCATATCACACAGTTAGTAGAGAACATTGGAGTAGTACAAGTGTAGTGTCATGAAATGTCTTTTTAACCTATAAGTGTTGATCAGTTTATTTGCAGGTTTTCTTTTGTACTCTTGATAACATTACTCTCCTCCGTACATGTTTCTCAGTTCCAGATTGGGCTGTGCGACTTGATTAAGACAAAAAACAATAGAAACCGCGTGTGTGCAGACACAGCCAAAACCAAAAAACAGTTAAGCAATCGCCGTTGAAATGATAACGACTTTCTATACGACATACCTAGATCAGCTACTACGGACTGTAAACAAAATTCTTCATTTTGCCAAAAATAGTCTATAGTCAATGCATCTGCAAAGTTTTGGCACTCTTTGCAAAACTCGTCATCTGGATTAGATTTTTGAAATGATAAAATTTTATATTCAAGAGTAATACTCATTTCTGGTCCTGTGTAACTATATTTCCATATGGTCAATCCCTAAAATTAACATGAGTGCTAAATGTTTCGCCAGCTACAAACAAACCAAACAAACCAACAGAAATTAAGAAGAAAAGATGTTGTTGTCGTTTTGTTGTCGTCGCACATGTGAAAACATGTTTTCGTGATAGAGAAACACGAATGCTACCTTTTTTGGCATTATAATACTGAATCGAAGCCCCAAACCCAAGACTCTTTATCCCAAGACCAAAGCTTTTGTACATAAATATTAGTACTAAGGGTTGGTTCTCATTATATATTTCCTGTGTTATAATTTATGAGTAAAAGTTTAAATAAAACTAGCTTCCGGGGTAAAATATTTTTACCGATTCAATTCTCGGTGCGGTGAGTTGCGGTATATTAGAAAAAGAACTTGTGAATAAAAAATAAAATAAAACCCTTGCACATCCCACTACTTCTGGAATAAGTCTTTCTTAAAACCTAATAAGACAAGAGCCTTACAGCTTGAAGGTCAGCGCTCACTTAGACCTCGCTCATGTATGATTTGAAATTGGATAAACCTTCACACACTGTAAATAAATTTTGCGGTAACATAATTCACAACGATATCATAAACCCATAGCACGACGGGTCTGAACATGTACCAGATATTCCAATAACGACAAACCTTCATTTTGCTATCAGGTATACGGGGATTTGAATAAGAATCGAATTCGCATGATAAGATTTGTTTGATTGCGTCATAAGCTAAATTTTCAAATCGATAGGGTTATGTGGACAGAACACAACCATGACTTGAGAAAATTGTTTGTAGTTGTCAATAAAATTGCTACAACAGAATCTCGATATTACGAACCTCGATATAAGGAAATCTCGTTATAACGAACCTGGTTCTCTTTTCCCTCCCTAAAGAAAAATCCTCTTAAAAGCTCTCGATTTAACGAACTCTCGATATAACGAACTGATTTCAAGTTCCCGTGATGGTTCGTTTCACAATAGGATCTCGCCTATCAGGGGGCGGGAGAATATATTTCTCATATGAACACAATTTCCTTAGTATGCAGGGAAATTTTACGTTTAGTCAGCAAAATTTTGTATTTATTCTTTTGTTCATATACTGTTACGTCATGCACGTGCAGGCCATTTCCTCGCTTACCGAGGATATTTGTTTTTCATAAGAACAGAACAAAACTTTTTAGTATGTCCAAAAGTTTTCTTGCTTACAGAGTTAATGTTTATCCATCCACAGCCCCTTATTAAAATAGCACAAATTGAATTATATAGAAATTCACTAGCTACGAAACAAAATCCGTCTAAAAATTAGGAAAAAGATGTTATATAATATATAAATGAAGCTACAGATTTATAGCTCTCTCACAATAAAATCAGAATGGGTTCCTGACAACAACAAAACACAGAAATGAAGTATAGTAATCTATTCAATGTTGAAACACGATACAAAAGTCTGGGGAATTTTTGGGTGAGGATGCTGAGCAAATGAAAAGGATGAAACCCCCATCCGGTAGATGACATGATGTTACCAACAAACTAGAAGAAGTAACAAGCCAAAAATAATAACATTGGAAACATACGTGTTCAATCCCTACAAAAAAACGCTGACAAAGGAAGCCCAGCACCCCCAAATTCCCCCAATTTAACAGGAGAGAGAAACTAATAGACAAGGACTTAACACCATCGACCTATATTTGCAAAAGACACAGAACTAAAGAGAACGGTAGATAGATATTTCAAACAGATATAATATCAGTAATATTTCACAACTCAAAGGAGCCTTGAAAATTAATAATATCTGAGGACCAAGAAATCAAATCTTTATCTGAAAGATGAATATATCTCTGATATGCATCATTTAGCCACTGGCCCATGATCTTTATGACGCTATCTGGTACGCCACATGCGGCAGCGGTAGTTGCTCCACCAATACGGAAACTATGTGTGTTAAGTTTCATATCGTAAGGCAAGGAAATGTTGATAAACGCCGACACATATTTACGTGTAACAAACTCACAAGATGAGAGGATAAATAGTGAACCTGGTTGATATGTACGAAAAGTGAAGTGAAAAGTGAACGCTTGAGTACATGGACAGGAAAGAGCACCTCCGTTGCAACATAAACGTATCTTGAAACCACATTTAAAAGGGTCTGTCTTGGAAGACTTCAATAAAACATGAGCAATTTTGTCATTAGTGGAGAAAAAAATGTCAGAAGGAGTAAGATGTAGAGAGGCATCAAAAGATGGACATGTATCTTCACTAACCCGCAAAAAACCAAAAAAAGCAACCAGAATTAATGAGCCCCACATAGCTTTATCATGAGAGGAAAACAAAGATCTATTGATAAAAAACAACATACGCTTGAGATGGGAAACTGTAATGGGAAGACGAACAGGAGAAAAGTGGAGGAACCATCCGATGTATACCACGTAACACATAGGACAATTTTGGCATTGACCAAATCTTCCCAGGCCGGCCAGAAATAATGCTATGAAACTGAATACCACTCAAATAAATTTTAATAATTGGATATTTCACATGGCGTGATAAATAAGTGACAAACAGCTGGAGAATACCTTCTACGAGGGGGGAGACAAGACAGGAACAGTAATCTGTCTACAGAATTGGTAATACCGATTAAAACCACACCGATATGCAGCCTTGGTGCCAGGTGCAAGAGCATGATCCAGATAATTATTCATAGTCTGGATAGGAGAGCCGACACAGAACTTGGAATATTTGCATGAACGTTTGTAGCTTCGGGATGTAAAGCTTTGAACCGGTCGACCTGTAAACGAGTAAGAAGATCGGCGAGATGATTAGATCGACCAGGGATGTCCCGAAACAACAAGTTAATATAACGCTTAGCCGTGAAGAAAAATAAATTACGGGTTAAAAAAAAAGAATATCACTGCATTTACACGATCCTGTCGACCAAATATCAACAATGGGTCGATTATCAGTGAAAAAAAAACTTCCTTATCTCACCACAATAGAAAACAACAACCACCATTGCCAACAATTCCAAAAAAGAAGAACTATACTAATTAGTAAATTGGATAGGTATGGAGAGCCACTTGTCACAATAAAGCTCACATACTCCAACACCATACGCATTCGTAAAAAGACGAATGTCATCCGAATTAATAACTCAAGTGGGAATGAGGGTGATGCTGTTTCAAGTGGGTAAAAACTCAATCCACCAAGCAATGTCCTTGCGAGCTACAAGAGAAATCGTAAGATGACGATGTAATTTCGAAACAGTAATGAGGCGTCTTAAAAATAAACGGCCACACTTTACGACCTTGCAGACAAAGGATAATTAGCCAATCAAAGATAATAAGTCCCTCTTTGTATATTTCTTTCTATTGTTCCAATTGCGAAGGGTAGCGAGGAGATCACGAAATTTTTCTTCGGGAAGGCAAATGGAAAAACTAAATGAATCAATTCCAATGCCCAAATAAGTGAGGACTTAAGCTGGACCCACACGCTTATCTGGAGCCAAAGGAACACCTTAGTTCCGAAACACCCCTTCGATCAAGACCATAAGTTTTTCACAAACACCTTTGGTTTTATCTGCACCAAAAAAGTCATCTAAATAATGAAGCAAGGACTTAATAAGATATACAACCACAAGAATCCAATGCAAAGCATCGACAAAATTATTAAAAATAAAGGGCAAAACAACATCAAAATACTACCTTGTCCCACTGGTAACCTAATAAGTACCAATCTTCAGGGTGGACAGGGCATACTCTGAAAGCATTTTGTATGTCTAGTTTGAACATGAAGCAACCACGATCAACTCCCTGACTAGAGTAACGGCGTCATCAAATGACGAATATGAAACAGAATAACTGTCGCGACATATACCATCATTAACAGAAGAACTTTTCGGTGAGGAAAGATCTAAAACAACTCGAAAAGAGCCGTCTTTTTTAGGAACTGCTCCCAAAGGAGAGCAATGGAAATGAGGCAAAGGCATGACAGGAAACGGACCAACCGTGTGACCTCTATTCAGTTCCTTCAAAATTGCGGTTTCCACCTTAGGCCGAGTTCATATGAAGACTTATTATTACCGGCAGCAGAAACTAAGGGGCTATCTGAAAAGCCCAACCGAAACCCAAACATAAACCCTGAAATTAAAAAAATTGCGAAAAACAAAAAGAAGAAAAACCTACTGCACCACAAGTAAAACATCTGGAAAAGGAAAAAGGAGAAACATGATTAGAAGACAAAGGTTTCTTAACAGTCAATAGT
The DNA here is from genome assembly GCA_039566895.2 of Turritopsis rubra. NCBI lineage: Eukaryota > Metazoa > Cnidaria > Hydrozoa > Anthoathecata > Oceaniidae > Turritopsis > Turritopsis rubra. The sequence continues at coordinate 10,918,874 of CM077631.1, read as the reverse complement.
GGCGTCCCTCGCAGGTGTTGATTATACAGTAGATCGCCAAGAACATCCCAGCGCCTAGATGGATCGTTAGCAATATTAGTGCAGTGAAGCTGATCAAAACAGTAAACTGCAGAAAACACATATTGGTTAGTAAACTGAATAATCAAGGATTGATAGGTAACTGACAGTTCAACTAAATGAGGAAAAAAATAAACTAAACATCTCAAATAGTTACTTCAAGCAAGACGCCAAGTTGGGAGATCCGATACCTTAGCCCTATTAGAAACACTGCAAGACACCGAAAGAGTAGAAGTGCCATCCAGATTATTAATATTTTTATCATAATTACCATCAACATCATCGGTGGAAGAAGCAGTTACTGTAGATGAAGATACAAAGGAATGTTTATACAGAGGTGGTAAAAACAAACCAAATTGACAAATTCAGACGCCTTAACTTTGGCTAACACACGTTTAGGTACAGGAGGAAGGGGATCATGAAACCTACCCCTTATATCTGGTGAGGAGCCACATCAGTCGGAACAGCGATATTGTATTGGGGAGCCCTGTGTTGGGAGACAGCGTCATAGAATCAGAAGAGGTGATGGCAGCATGACAAGGAGAAGCTGAAGTGATAATATTATTCGAATTGGCAAAATCTTTACTATCATTATTATATTTTTAAGTTCTTTTCTAATATCTATACGAAGTTCTTTAAGAAGTTCTTTTTTGAAACTATTTAAGTTCATTTTTTTAGATCTTTTCCTTGTAGAGGAGGTGTTAGTACGATTAAGTGTAGTTTTAAACGATGATGGTCGGTAAAAACCGCGTCAGCTGAATTATCAACGTCACCTTGAGGATCATCATCCAAATTAACCGTGAAATTATCAGAAATGTTATCATGAAAAGTAGGTTCATTGGAATCCCCAACAGCAGGAAGTGGGAGCAACGTATGATTAATAACGTCAATTGAACGAACATAATCATCATTATTAGCATCAATTTCATTAGGAAGACTATGCTGCAGAAAAAGAGCATGTGCCAGTTCACGTGTGGTTAATCCTTTTATATTCATGATAAAGGAATTTGACATTAAGATCAGGGCCTCTCTTCCCATGTCCACCCACTGTTCAAGAGTTTTACTCTGATGCAGCTCATTAACCAGAGGAGTGTAATTAACCAGAGGAGTGTGTTTAGTAGAAAAAGAGTGACTGATAAAGACTTTTTACCTGAGCTTTTCTTGGGAACTTTGCTCTTTTCATGCTTTAAAGCCATATTCTTCAACAGGTACAATGGTGTCAACAAATTAGAATAAAATAGAATCAAGTATTGACTGCTGGAACTATAATTATTGTCCAAGCAGTGTAAAGTCAGAATGAGGAAGTCTGTGTCCTTGCAAGATTTTTTAAATAGCAAGATAATCAAGGCCAAATAAGTAATGGTTCAAAGCATAGATACAAAAGGAGGAACTGAACAAATGAGGCAACCATCCTGGAACAAAGTGGACATCAATAAATCAGTAACCATAATGGACAATAAATAAAAATGGTAGAAGAAATTATAAATGGTCACCTCAATTAACATGAGCGAAACTTGTAGTTTGGTACCATACAAACTTTGTCATAGTAGTTGATAAGGTATGGCAAGAAATTTTTGTGGCATGAAATTTTTGCAATTTTGCAGTGGAGTTCGAAATTAAAACGTTAATAAAAAACCATGTATTTTTGGTCTTGTGTTTTCATTGAAATTCCTAAATTATTGCGAAGTCACATTTTTGATGTATAATAACTGTGAAATTAAAATGGCAAACAATTCAAAAATTCCGCCTCAGAAGACTTGAAAATGAGATAGTAAGAAAAGACCCTGGGCCTATAAAAAGAGAGGGACCTTTAATTTCTGTAAATCTATTGAAATAAAGCTTCGCTCGAGTTATGGAAATTTTAACAAAGGAAGTTTTGAAACTCTCTCAAGCACAGTTAAAATTTACAATGCTGCTATTGGCTTCTACGATCATAACAACTAAGCAGAAATGAATTTCAAGATTCTACGATGTTTATTTTTGAACAAATTGTTAAACTTTTATTCGTCGTGACATTCTACAGCCTCAACCAGAAAACTTTCAGAATCGAAAGAGAATATATTCATTTTCCTGTACCTTTACAAGCGTCAGTCAGGCATCTTTCTAAGGCCCGAATTTTTCGTAAAAACTATATCCTCAAAATACTTCATAATTCGTCACAATTCGCTGTCAAAATTTGACATTTAGAAAAAGGTGAAGTACTTATAAAAGTCTCAGATTTATATGCAATTCACATTTCTTCTAATTTCCTTGATTTCTACAATGTGTTTGAGGCATAAACATTTGTATAAACTCGCCCATCTAAAAAAAATCCAGTGAAACGTGAGGTGAGGATTATATCAAAGGAATTTTGACAATATAATTGAAAGGCTTTAGAAGTTAGTTGTAAGTCCTTCTCTTGTTATACGTCCATCATGGAAAGACTTAAGAGGAAAGAAATTTAGTACGGATGCGTAGGCTTTAGATTGCAAATGATTGCAAAACATTTCTTTTGTTGTGTTTTCATTGTATCAGTAGTACCATTTTTTGTTGCTAAGTGTGTTACCATGTTATATGTTAATGATATTATCTTACAATCTCTATGTGTATATTTTTATTGAATTTGGTCTTTATTGTCATTTAGTCATTGTCTTTTTATGTTAGCTGTTAATTATTTTTTAATGACCTATTTATAAGCCTTCTTTTCAGTTCACTCACTTTCAATTATGACAGACTCTGAGTGAGTGAAAAATAACCAATCAAAGATCACATTTTCATTTAAACTTATTTCTTTAAAAATCGCTTTCTCTTATACCATATTTCTACAATTAAACTTTAAAAACGGACGGCGTTTAGAAGTCAGCCTATTGGGGAGAAAGTCAGGCTATAAAATCTCCATAACATCCTTATTTTCCCTACAATCGAATAAATAAACGGAAGCCGAAACAAATAAGGATACATTTATTCAGCTTGACAGAATACAGAGCTACACTGCACATGGATCATCTGCTCTAGACATAAACACCACACACAGAAGACTTCAGTGAACGAACATTTGAGCGATCACATATTAAAATTCAAAGCAAGATTTTGGTTACCTGCTTTACCTGGTGGACTCGAAAACAACATGGAAACACGACAATGAGGGTAGATTGTTTTCGATGGCAGAGATTCACAATGGGTGGGTGGGGAGAAATTTCATTGTTAATAAAGTGCTGAAGTCAGCATATTTCCAACTGCTTTTGCCCCAAAAGACGCAATATGTTACTCACAAACAAAATAAATAAGAAAATTAAGTTCAAAACATAATAATCTGTAAAATTTAAGGCATATTATAAATTATGAAAATTTTTTGAAAATTTGCTTATCCAGTTAGAAATGTGCTGATGTCAGCAAAATTTGATGGTAACCATAGTAACAATGATTATTGGAATAAATGCAGAAAAGATTGAGCTACATTCCTACCAAGTTTCATTGCCCTAACATGAGTAGAATAGATTTTATAGCGGAACAACCAAAAATCCCGGACCAGATAGGGTTAATCAAAATATCCTAATCGTCAAGTCTTAGAACAATGCTTAGAAAGGCGTCGAGGCAGAGAAAAGTGTCGAAGCTGAGGTCATACAGTTTATAACGGCGTATAGTCCTATACACTATCACCCAATTCTCTGTCGAACTGTCTGTTTCTCTGTCACACAAAATTGTTTTTAGCACGTTTTTTCAAATACATCAGCATTTTGGGCTGCCATAGTGAATTGAGCAGAAAACACAGAATAACAGTAAAACGAGTGGAATTCATTTCTTTTGTTTTTCTCCAAACGATACAAAGTATTTAAAAATAAATGGGATGCAACGGAGTTGAAAATGTGAATATCACCGTTAGTTACTTCTGCATGAATATTGTAGCCAACCCCGAAAATTTCATCGCACGGTGTGCCTTTGAGCACTGATCGTGAACAAAAATATTTAATAAAACAATTCCAAGCTTCATTTGCAGATAATCTAAAAGATGGTTCGATAAACATTACATCTGCTTTCATAATGTCCGAATCAATCCCCGAGGATAATGTACTCCGAGGATATACAGTTAAAGGTCGGTTTCCATTTAAAACTAAAAATGTTACATGGCAGTTGTAACAAACGTTTTGCAACTGTTAGACAACAATGTTGTACAGACGTTGTTATTTTATTAACTTTCATGTCATTCCTGGGAGTTATCTACTAGATGTAAATATGTAAATTTTGAGAGTTACTAAATCTGTGTTTGCATCGCGTCGGTGCACCTATGAGCATTATCCGTGAACAAAAAGTTAACAAAACAATCTCAAGGATAACTCTCACGCCGGCGTCCACACTGTCAGCGTAGTTGCGTAAGGTCCCTGGTGAGGAAACAAAGTGTATTTTCGTTCCAACGTTTTAAACGATTCTTTGTGATCACCACAATACTTGTAAGCTTCCGTATGCTCTAGGGTCAGTGATCCTGCCTTTGGATTCAGCTTTCCATATTGAAAACAAATTTGAGTGATTGCTTGTGTAACATGTTGGTTTTTTAAATCGTTTCATATTAGTTGGTCATCTATGGTGGCCGAGAGCTGCCATACGGATTATTTACAATTATTTATAATAATTTTTTCAAAACTTACAAATAAGACAACATTATAACAAACAGTAAAAACGACGAAATCTTTCGACAAATCCAAGACTAGCTGTCGGAGGCGTCTCCCTCCATGCTCACGTCTACTACAAAATATTTTTACGCATTTTAGTTTAAATAAAATAAGTTACAATACCGTGTCAAATTAGGAACGCTAGAATAATTCTAGAAGCATTGATGGAGTGGCTCTATTGAGAGAAGGTTCGTCACGATTAATCAAAAGACTCTCCATCAAAGTTAATTTGAAATCATTACTCTCAGGACAAAGAATGGAGAAATCGCCTAGTGATGGAGAGTGATTACAATCTAAAAAATGGTCCTTAATGGCCGTCGAATTGTACAAACTAGCCTTGACGCTCTTACCAGTAAGATGAGAAATTCCAAGGTGTTCACAGGCTCTAACTTTAAAATGGCGTTTAGGCATACCATAATATCTGGCATTGCAGCCAGAACACTTAAAACTGTAAACGAGACCTGATCTCAGAACCTTGGGAATTCTATCCTTAAATTGACAAAAAGTATTGATACGATTAGACGATTTAAAAACTATCCGTAAATTACAATGATTTAAGTTTTCCTTAAATATACGAGATAAGTGGGTGCGCAGCTCTAAAGATAATTTACCTAAAAATGGTAAAGAAATGAACACATCCTTTTTAGGAACAGTGCAAACAAGTTCACTTTGGCGAAGACGCTTATTTTAAAAAACTCTAATGCAAAAATCAATAACATTCCTAGGATAATTGTATTTACAAAAAAAAATCTTCAGTTTATAAACCTCTATGTGGAAAAGATTCCAACTAGAACAAATGCGAAAACTACGAAACAAAAGTGAATAAAACAGACCATGTTTTAAATGTTCTGGTGTAAAACTGTGAAAATTGGAGAACACACCACTAAACGTAGGTTTGCCATAAACACTGGTAACAAAATGAGCATTTTCTCGAGTTATATTAACATCAAGAAAAGAAAGAACGTCATTAGATTCCTTTTCAACAGTAAAGCTAATATTCTTATGTTTCGAATTTATGTATGACAAGGTTGAACTTTATCCTCAGCAGAAAATAAAACGAAAAATATCGTCTACGTAACGCCTATAATGTAACGGTTCGATATCTTCGGGACAATTTTTTATCCACTGTCGTTCAAAATAACACATAAAAGCATTAGCTAATGTTGGGCCTAAAGGTGAACCCATGGCCACACCATCAACTTGCTTGTAGAAACTACCGTTAAACAAAAAACCTGATTTAGTGGTAGCAAGACGCAGAACGTTCCGAAATTCTTCTCTACTGAACCCATTAAATTTACTGTCGGGTTTAGGAAACAATTCATCAACACAGAACAAGAAATTAACGTCAAAACTTGCCATATAATAATCGGCGTTTTGATTCAAAATTTCATCAGAAAAGCAAAATGAGTCACTGTGTATTCATTATAATTTAAAACAGAACAATAGTGACACAAGAAACTTAGCCGAACTGTTAGTAGAAGTTCCGATAGCAGACAGTATGGGCCGAAAAGGTGGTACGCCATTTTTACATGACTTATGTACTTTAGGTAAACCATATAAAATACCAGGTCTGGAGCCTGATGGACAGAGTTTCTTGTATACGTCTTCATAAATCCTTATAAGAATTTTGGAGCTTATTTTCTAAATAAATAATGTAATTAAAATCTTTTTCTTCTGGGATGTTTAATAACAGAAATTTCGAGGTGTCATCTAGAATAGATTGTACACTCTTGTTATAAGCATCTCTACCGAGAACTACAACAGTATTTCCCTTGTCTGCTTTAATTATAACTAAATTTTTCATGCGGACAAGGTTATTAAGTGCCTCGAACTCCATTTTGGAAATATTCTCAGGAGGAGACTTATCGTTATTGTAATTTTGATAGGTGGAAAAGGAAAGACCTTTAAGTCTAGCTTTAGTAAGTTTTCTATCAAAATCGTTAGAAATATCACATTTAATTTCACGATATAACAATTCAAATGGCAAAAGATAACTAGCATATTCATGTTTATTAGGTTTGATGGCAAAGTTAATACCTTTACATAAAAGTGACTTATCATACTCTGACAATACGTACGATGAAAAATTAAATATTACTTTCTCTGAGTCATGACATTGAGGAAAATCACCGTAATAACTATATTTACAATTCAAATTACGGTCTTTAGTTAACAAATCATGAAGCTTCTTTGCTTGAACAGAATCACTCTTCTTAATTTGATATCGTTTGAAACCAAAAACAAGGTGCACAAGTGTGTATAATCCAAGAAATTCAATGTGTTTTGCAACGTGTTTTTAACAATACTTAATTCTGAAGACAGAGTTCGAAGTCTTGACTTTTTCCGTTTAATCTCTTTTGCTAGTAATGATTGTTGACAAATACGTTATGCTGCAGAAGATGTAAGATTTTTATTAGCAAGAGTGGGAGTGGGTTCACATGTAGGCCCAACATTAGCTCATCGAATCCGAATCTTCTGGTTCAGACCTGTAGTATGGTTGTACTAAATGCAGATCGTGCAAAGATTGTAAAGAGAACTGTACAAACGAGTCACTGAGCATCCAAGAAAAAGTTGAGCAAGATATCATCATCAAATCAGTCACAGTGAACATCGAAAAACGTGAAACCAATCCCGCCATGAAGTTGAACCCCAACAGATAGAAAGCTCTAAAGGTATACGAACAGCAAACTCGAAAACTAAGTCGACACCTACAAGATAAAAGTGACGTAATCAATTCAGAGAGAAAGTTTCAAAAACTCGGTCACGTAGACTTTGTACACAATCTCTCCTCAAAACAACAACAGTAACATCTGTGATAGTCCTATCCAGAATTACATACCTTGGCGTGCGGTATGGAAAGTCAATTTCGACCCCTTGCTTAATCGTTTTCAATGCCTTTCAACCAACAAGTAGTGGACAAAGCAAAGTGGACAAAAGGACGTAACAACATTGCCTTCAAAGATATCTATGGGATGATAAACTCGATCTTAAAAATCCGCCCAAAAAAAAAGGCAATTAAGACATTAATTTATAGCGTGTCTAGTGGAAATGAATCCGAATATGCACTGCGACAAACATCAGCTGTTTCAAAAGAGAAGTACCCACGTGTTCATGAAGTTGTCTGAAATGATGTTGATGTTGACGATTGTTTATCTGGAAAGTCGTCTTTAGAAGCTGCCATGGAAACAGCCGATCATCATAAAATCGTTCTCAATAAAGGTGGTTTTGGTCTCAAGGTATTCACATTTTCCGGCAAGGATCCGCCAGAGAACCTATCAGCAGATGGTGAGCCGAAATCAGTCGGTGGTTTGTTATGGTTTCCTAAAGTGAACTTTGGCAAATATCAGAGAGGAAAGAAATCATCATCATCAGGTGCCATTCCAATCAACCTCACACGTCGTCATAACACCTCCAAATTATCTGAGATCTTCGATCCTACAGGCAAAATGACACCTATCACCGCTGGGCTCAAAATCGATTTAAACGAACTTGTCACACGAAATCTTCAATGAGATGACGTCTTACCAGACACACTTTGTACTGTTTGGGCCTCCCAACATATCAAATTTCGACGAACCTTCATACCAGATGATGCAGTCAACCTTGATATCACGACGCTTGACTTTGGAGACACAAGTACATCAATGGCTTTGTGCTGCAATCTACACGCGAATCCTAAGAAGAAATGATGAATATGCAACTCATTTTGTTTTCACCAGGTCAAAACTGATTTCAACAACAACAACACAACCAAGAGCAGAGTTAACAGCAGCTGTCTTGAATGCTCACACTGGCAAAGTCGTTCAACGAGCGTTCAATCACCTTCACAAAGAAAATCGGAAGGTAACACACAGTCAGATTGTGTTGCATTGGATTTCAAACATGAAAAAGCTTTGAAACAAGGGGTTCACAACCGCATCATAGAGATCCAACGTTTTAATGACGTCAAAGACTGGCGCTACATCAACACGACAAACATACTTGCTGATCTTGGCACAAGAAAAGGAGTTAGTTAGCAAGATATTGACGAAAATTCACATTGGTTTAATAGTCAAGTTCTCCAACCAAAAGGGTAATTGAAATTGTTCTTAGCTCTTCTGATATGAAAAAAGCATCTAGTGAGTCTCAACTTGACTTACAAACACAGGCTTTTAAATCTGACTTCGATATCACAAGTTTCAACCGCTCAATACCTGATGAAGTTCAATTGAGGTACAAATTTTCAGATTATATGATCAATCCAAACAAATTCCGATTTAAAACTGTTCTGAGAGTTTTAGCTTTAGTCAAAAGATTCATCAAGATTCTGAAACATTCAAGAAACAGAACACGAAGTGAAGCTCCAACAACACGAAGTAAAGCCTCGACAAAAGCTAGATCACTGATGGATCAACAGACGATTCGACTCACTGATGAAGAAATTGACGAAGCTGAAAAGTACTTCTTCAGAAAAGCTACATTGGAAATAAAGCAATTTGTCAAGCTAAGTCAATATTAGAATATATTTGAAGAAGTCGGTGGAATTCTCTTCTATTCTGGACGAATTCCACAGAACAAAACAATCAAAATCACTACACCAATGACGTCAGTCATGCACGATCTACACTCCACCAGCTTCTGTGTACCACTCATCAAAAAACACTCCCCACTAGCGTACAGTATCGTAAATGAAGTTCATTGGTACGAAAGCACATTAATGCATGATGGAAACGAATCCATTCTCCAATATGTGATGAAGAAGGCGTATATATTGGAAGGAAGAGAAATTGTCAAGAAAATTAAAAGAAACTGCATCAAATATCTTCATCTCATCAAACGAACTGTACACGTTGAAATGGGAAAGCTCTCAACACTCAACTAAACAATTGCTTCTGCTTTTTATATTTTACAGCTTGATATTGCAGGTCCTCTGAAATCCTTCTGCAACCATCATAAACGTTCAACAATCAAAATATAGATGGTGATCTTCTGCTACATGACGACTTCAGCGACAACTATCAAAATCATGGATGGCTACAGTTCTTTCGCTTTCATTCAAGCATTCACTCGTTTCGCTTGTCAGCATGGCTACCCAGAAAAGCTGCAAATCGACAGTGGAAGCCAACTCATCAAGGGATGTGAGATCTACGAATAAACTTCCAAGATTTGCAATCGAAGCTTTACAGCAACCACTTAGTTAACTTTGACGTATGTCCAGTTGGAGCGCACAACTTCAATGGAAAGGTTGAGAGAAAGATCAAAGAAGTAACAAGGTCAATTGAACGAGCAATTTCAACTCATCGACTATTAATCCTCCAATGGGAGACAGTTGTGACGGAAATAGCCAACAGCTTAAACAACATGTGTTTGGCTGTCGGTAATGTTACATCTGGATTCGAAGCAATAAACCTTATCACAACTAATCGACCGTTACTTGGGCGAAACAAGGAACGTTCACCGATTGGTCCAGTTGAAACTCCTCAGGCCGTATAGAAAATTCTAGAACACAATAACGAAATCTTCAACTGCTGGTTTGATAATTGGCTCGTTACGCACGTGCCAAAGCTCATATCTCAGCCAATATGGTTTCAAAACGATCAACAGATTAAAGAACACGATATCGTGATATTCTTAAAGAAAGATTCTTCATTATCGAAAAACTACCAGCTCGGTAAAGTCAAGAAAGTCTTCGTCAGCAAAGATTTGAAAATACGAAAGGTTTGCGTCGAATATCAAAACTATAATGAGAACGTAAAACGAGAACCTGTTGGAATCGTAAGAGATTCAGTCATTATTCACTCCGTTGACGACGTTGAGAGAACTGAATATGATGTTCAACGAGCAGAAACAATGAATTTAAAATTGCCGAGGAATTTGACGTTAACATCAATTTAATTTAAAATAAAACAGCCGAAAACTGTTACTCAGCCGTCAAGGATAAAGCGTCAAGTTTGTGAATATATAATGTTTTAAGACTGCTCGAATGATAGTACACCAGGGAAATGAAAAGTCGATTTAATTTTTCAATGTGTTCACAAGATCTAACAAACGTAAAGTAATATAATACTATCATCAGTCACTGGGGCTTCTACTTCACGCGAATTGATTGCGGTGAATAAATTGGTGGGTCTTGCAAACAAGCAATGTTCCTACTTATTATTTCCACTACGATTGATGACTTCTTTAAATTAGGCAATAATTCGCCCGAAATGGAAATTCTGCCTTAACAATCAATCAAACTTGAACCCGGCATTCGGTCACAATCGTACATAATCGACAACTTTTATGAAATGAAATGTCAAACAATCTTCATCAGATAGACCTTTTAAAAACGAAAATCATTAAATCTAAATGAGTCAGTTTTTTTATTCCATAAGGTGATAAAATAATACAGTACCACATAAAAACAAAATCAAACCAAGCCTAAAGATTGGGCAAAACAGAAGAGTATGTTGATAAACAAGTTTAACAAAAGGCCAACCTACAAGTAGGATGTATAAAAACGGAATACAAATTTAACAAAACCAAATGCAATAACAAACAGAATAAGGTAGCGATGAAACTAGTTTATTATTGATAAATACTTGTGTTTCAGAATCGGAAAGTATTGTCAATGCCAATTCTGACTCTTCGATATCGGATGGTATACCGTTCAAGATACAATAACTTTCTACATGGTTATTAAACATGGTTACAAGTTTCTTTCCAAAATGGAGTTTTAACATGTAAGATGACTGTACATTTCTTGTCAAGCACATCGTCGAACAATTAATTTATGCATTTAAAAAGTTTGATTTCTGGAATAGAGACTGTGCAGCAACATTTATTGCAGGTGAATTGTTTTGTAATCTCTATATTATCCGGGGGAAACGTAAAGGTAAAAAATTACTGCACGGTAACACGTCCGTTGTTGGTTCAATTTCTTTTTCTAATGGCTCGAAAATTGTACTTGAATTTGTTGTTAGATATTTAGAGTTTTGGTACTCCTTACCAATCGCTCTTGATACCAAGTAAGTTCCATTGACGATTACTGCTTCTATATGTTTACCCCATAGACTTAACTTTGTACTGCCAGTACTATTATATGCCAAAACATCTTTTCGATTCATAATCTCTTTTCTGTGGACTTTTGTAGGCAAAACTGGCTGCTTTTCAACCTGCAAATAAACCTCTAAATCTACGATTGTTCTTTGTCCCAACTTTCTGATCTTCTCAACAGTCATTTTCTGAGGCTTCCTGCTTTCGTCATATATAAAACATGCATCAGGTAAAAAATCCATCGTTGTTGTAGAATTAAGTTCAATATCCTGTTTGAAAGGGTCCAGAAAATTCAGGGTATTTTTGAATGACTTTATCTTTACTGGCGACTTAGTTTTTGCTGCTTCAACCATCTTTTGTCGAAGTTCTTCGTTATAACAAAGAGTGCGATGTACTTGGTCGGACAGTTGCAGTTCCATGTTACAGAACATAACAGCCGAGTTCGATTTTGCACATTTAACTGGAGACACATTATGTACATAAGCTGTGATTTCATCTATAGATACTGATTAAAAATGTATTTTATACTGTACAGTCCCTAAAGAAACAATACGAAAAATTATGTGTATTAAAGAAAAACCATAACAGGTTTTCCATGTTATGAAAATTATTGTCATCATACTAAAAACAATTACCTGTTTTCTCTTCTTCTGCTGTTCTCTTTACCACAATCATTTGAAATAAAGAAACTATTTATTACAAAATCATTCAATATCACAATTAATAAGGCAAACAGTAAACAATAAATCATACATATTTACCTGATTTATCCGCGGTACTTACAGCAATTAAGGTTTGCTTGGTTGTTTGTGGTTGCACTGAAGAAATTCCTTCTGTAATAAAAGATTTAATAAAAGTAAATAACAAATAAATACCCAAACAATAAGAAACTATCTACATTTGGTTACACAATAATCTGAAAAATGTCGATCACAAACCCTCAAAATATAATTTAGGAACAGTAAAGTATGAAAAGACAATTGAATGCTAATTTACCTTCAGTCTCAATATCTTCTTCACGTAATAAATGGTCTTTGTCTAGTACATCCATTTTTATTTATGATTTAACTTTATATTGGGAATAAAAGCAATAGTTTTAAATCTGTGCTACAAGTAAAATGATTCTCACTATTCCCAACTGAGTCTTAAAATTCTTCACTCCTTGGAGTCTTGCTAGAATTCACCTATTCCTCGTTTCCCTCAAAAATAAAATTTCCTCCAAAAACTTGTATATAGGAGTAGCTATAAAGTCACAACATCATGATCTGAGAAAAATACATTCTGGATCAGGAATTCTACATTTCTACTTTGAAGAAAATCTTTACTAATATAAACATGATCTAAGACGCTACCACTCAGATGGGTTGGACGGTCAACAATTGATCTGTATTGTTGTGGTAAGTCAATCAAGAATGGATTGTTTTCTCCATTAAGACCATCATAATTAAAGTCACCTACTATTATATCAACAAAATATTCAGTAACAAATTGTTGAAGCAAATTAGATTATATATTGTTGGGGATATTTGGTCTTTTATTAAATACCATCATAACAATTTTAATTGGTGAAAAAGTTGGTTTCCTAAATAAAATTATTGAAATTGAATTGAATTTTACATGCTCTTTAAGAAAAATATACTTTTTTTAACAAAAAGCTAAATTTTAAAATTTATGTATACTAGTACTATTTAATTCAATTTTAAATTGAGAAAGTGAATTTCAATTGTAGAAACAACATAGTGTGACAACAGCTGTGTTTCAGTCAAACATAAAACATCCATCTTACAGAGCCATGAATCAACGGCAATGTCAACAGCATGTTTCCTTAAAGATCTGGCAATAAGAAAACTTATTGAGAGAGTATTGAAAGAAGCATTTAATTTTTTAAGTGGTATAAAAAAATTTCCTCTCTTAATCTTTGGTATTCAATCTCAACTTTTTGATTTACTCTAATGGTTTCTTCATCCTAATCACCAATAAGAAATAATCCTTCGATATTGGTAACACGACTCAATGCAACATACAATTGGCCAGGATTGAATCGCCTTTGTTTAAGCAACTGGAAACTGATAACTGCAGAAGGTAAAATAAGTCCTTTATGACAGGTACAAGCCCATGCTAACATTATTGGAAACTGTGTTCTGCGGATAGAAGGTGAATTATAAAAGTGCTTCTTTGTATTAAAAATGGACATACTACGTTGTATATTTACCCAATGGTTAGTTCTGGAGAGATAATCAGATTGTCTGGCTTTCATACCTACACTTTCATCATCAAACTGGATATAGATACCAGAAATTTGATTATCATTGCCAGTATTGAAATGCTTTATAGCACCAACTAGTCCGTTTATCAATTTATCTTCAATATCAAGGTTCTTAGTTAGCATTACTCGTGCACCTACTTTCAATTTAAGCAAATATGGCAGTCCGCTTGTTTCACTTAATTTGGCATTCTTGATCCATGAGAGATCAGTGTTGGAAAATTCCGACTCAGTTGGATACTCATCAATAGCCTGAATGCTAAAGACTGGTGTTTCCAAATTTTGAAGCATGTTCTCATTATATACATTTACAGGAGCATTTTCTGCATAAATATAAATTCGTGAGGGTAATGTTCAGAATTTTCACAAATAAATCTTGATTATAAAAGCTGATTGTTTTTCTCATCCAACCAATCCACACGCACCTGATTTAAAAGATCAATAAATTCATCATTCCCTTTTTGGCGCATTATTTCAGTAAGCTCTGCGATTAAGGAATTTCTCCATACCTTCAATACATGTGGTATCATGCATATAAATAATATGCTTGAATACATGTGGTATTATGCATGCATAAAACAGGCGGTAGTTGGTATAACTTCCCACACAAAATAACTGGTTTACCACCAACAGGTTTATCACAAATATATATTTCTCGCAATCGGATATCAATTTCTTTAAAAAGTCTATTTGAAATCATCGAGATTTCATCTATTATTATAAGTTCAACACAAGATAGTTTCAAATGTAGAGTGGCTTTAGATTTATCATTCAGAGGAAATAGTTTTCCTCCAGTTGGTATGGTCAAACCTGAATGAATTGTCGTACCACTTATATTAATTGCTGTAACCTAATAGGTGCCAATACGAAAACTCTTTGCTAATCAGGCTCACCACCTATGTATAATAGTAGCTTAGTTACATAATGGTATACAGTAATTAAGAGATGAAACTTCCCTACACCTCCTTCACCAGTTATGAATAAGACAAATGGTTATTATGGACCTGGGGTTTTACAATTAAGATTCTTTACAAAATCAATCATCCACTGCAAAACAAAATTTAGGATGTTTCTTTGCTGGTCATTTAAAGATTGAACTCTTCCATTAATTTTATTATCAGTAAGTGTAAATGAAACAACCGAAGCTTCAGCAGGAGCACCACTATTACCAGTTTCAGTTTGTTCATCATTAACAATTTCTTCACAATTAATTTTAGCTTTTTCTTGCTGATCAGTAGCATCAAAGGGAAATTTAATTGTTCATGACAGAACTGTTCATAAGCTTCTTCTACAATGTCACATTAAGGTTCCATTAACTGACTGTTGTCATTGATGATATCAATTACTCCAGGTTCGGCTAATTTCTCTATAGATGATCTATTAACTTCTGATAATAACTCATCTTCATTTCTGAAGGGGTAAAACAAAAAAAGCAAGTGATGGGCATAATGTTCAGGCTGCTTATTTCTATTGGGTTGATAGTAACGTAATACTAAAGGAGCTTTTCTGCACTTAAGTTTATCTGAGGAATTCATTAAAGGAACAACATCTGGATAATTTGTTGCTGGATGATTTTGTTCTAATAAATTATGTGGTAGTTGATCTGGTTGACTATCATTTTTTTCTGATTTAACACATGTATAATATCTTAAAAATTCACTATTGTAGAATTTGTCCAGGATGGACAAGCATACTTTCCATTGGCAAACTTACATTTGGCCTATCACAGTACCTGTCCAGCATGTTTCTTTTGAAAATGCCAGTTGAATTTTCAGGTATTTCATTTAACTCCTTTTCAGATAGACATATTCTAAACCGTTGGCAAATATGACACCTGGAAAAATCTTTATGAGCCACAATTCTGGAAGAACATGATAAACTGCCTCTTGAACAGACACTTCTCTCTTGGTTATATATATGCTTTAGCAATGGATTTCAATTTTGCGTAAGCATCATTATTATTTTCATATGCTTCCCTGGCAGCCTGAGTCATTGCTTTACAACACTCGTCTTCAGTTCTTGACAAATATCCACACATATAAGTTATAGCCTTATAATGATTGTAAACAAGCTGTATATCAATATTTGCCTCCCATGTAGAAAGAACAATGGGAAGGTAATTGTTCACAAAACAGGAGTTAGGTGTTCGTTAATGATGAATTTGAAAATCCTCATCTTCAGATATAGAAAGTGCTCTGTAATAGTTATCTTTCTTTATATTTAACTCAAGCAAAATTTCATTTATATTTAACTCAAGCAAAATCTCATTTACAGAAGGAGGTAATCGTGCATATTTTGTTTCCTAGGGTCAGATTTTCATTGATGTAACTCTTTACCCTTTTCAATACATCATTTTTGAATTCCATATTTAATTTCCTTTCTTCAGAATCCATTTCCTTTGGAAAAGGTTCAGCAATAATTGTCTGTTCGGTAAAAAATTCGCCAAATTTAAAACGACACAGAATATTTTTATATTTTCGACATGTTTGTGAATGCCTATAAAACTCGAAATTTTTTACAAGTGAATGTAGCTCTGAATTGTTAGATGGAAGCTGTGAACTTACGTTTGAATCAAAGTGTTGTGTATAAACTCCATTGCTTTCTTTTGTCGAAGCAGGAGTGTCTTTAGTCCAAAGAAATGCATGCACATGAGGACTGCCTCTGGCTTGAAACTCCACTCTAATTGCATAGTGTTCAGTTTTACCAAGTGGGCCATCAATCAAGATATTTTTAAAGAAACTTTCAACTCTATATTGAAAGTGTCTGGCAAGAACGACAGGATTGCTTTTTAGTAGTTTACATCTCTCATGATATGTCATCAATTCAATTTCTTCCTGTGATAGATTTTTACCTTGTAGCTTAGAAATGATGGATATAAGTTCATTCCATCTCAAATGAGCACATGAAAGTGTAATGAAGAATGTTGGTGCCCATAAGTGTTTCACCATAGCTAATACTTATTGAAGGAATCTTTTCCAGTAAGCAGGATAACCTTTTATAGAACTCATGAAGCTAAGCGCTTTGTCGTTAGCAATGACATGTTTAACCGTTTCTTTGAAATTTTGGGTTAAAATTCGAGCAGTCAAATTGTCATTTAAAATCTTTTTCATTGAAATGTTAATTTGATTCTGTAGATTCAACTGCTGACATACAGAATTTGCAAAGAATAGGTAATCAGAATCACCTGCACATTTTTGAGAGCAGTTTAATAAACGTTGGTTTAAATATTTAGATGGACTCAATTGTACATCTCTTTTTACATTATAACCAAACGTTCCAGTAGGAAATAAATAAGGATGCACAAGTTCTTCACAAAATTCATCATTTAAAGTACCTAATGGGTTAACACCTTCCCCTGGCGCTAGTTTATTATTTCGTTATCAATGTCATGCTCTGTAGGAATATTTGATATTAAAAATGTCTCATCTGCAGAACTCCGATATTAGTTCAAAGGGTCCTCAATTTCTAATTCATTTTCATTACCTGTTTCATTGAAAAATACATTGTTCCTTTCACTTATTATGGAAAATGGCTCATCTAAATTATTTTTCATAAATTGAATGATTTCTGTAGAATCAGAATTTTCATTCTCTTCATTGATTATACTTCTCAGTGGTTATTAGTATTTGCTACAACATCTTCGTAAAGGTGGCTGTGCTCTTTTAAATAATATAAGACTCTTGCAATAAAATTAGGCCGGACAGCTTCAAAATACATATGACAGCGATACTCAAGTTTCCGCGTAAGTTTAACTATTACAAAACCATTGCTATCTGCATGGCTGGGTAAAATATTTACAGACTTTGCTTCATTGACAGGGACATTACACAATCTCCCTTTTATTTTTGGAAACTGGACTTTTCGCATTATCGCAACCATTTTAAAAATAATTCGTTTTCCAAGTAATACTTTTTCAAGTCGTTGAATACTTTTAAATTCATTAGGTAACTCAAAAATCTGAAGCTTGTTATGAACAGATTGACAAGAAATCTTGCATGTTTTGACAAGTCATACAAATATGATAGAAACTGAAGATATAATGTTGTAATATCTTTTTGCAGAAATATTAGGATAATTTCCAGCATTAAACCAAACGAAGCGATGATATAAGTATCTATTGCAACAGACACATATATGAAATGGTCCCTCTTTAATATAAGCTTTGAATTGATATTCTTTTTCTTTTTTCTTTTTTTGTTTAATTTTTTCTCCTTCTTTCCTATGGATAAGATTGCTTTCTTTTCTCATTTATCTTTCCTTTATTACTATGATAATATTGTTTCCTTCTAGATGATAGATAATTATTCCGACGCACAAGATTCGCCAACGATGTAATAAGGTTATGTTGTAAATCCTTTGGAACTGAAATATCTATAAATTGTAATTGAAAGAATGTTGTTTCTCCTGACTGATAGTCTAAATAATGAACCTGAATAAAGGATTCTAATTCACATAAATGTGAAAACTTTAACAGACACAAGTTTTCATTGAGAACTGATAAACCTCTTTCATCTCTGCTGTGTGAGTCAAACAAAAAACAACTGTCATCAAACTGTGATTGACATATCGCAACGGTAAATCCTTTAATAAGCAGTAGACATGGGTTATGATAAGGTAAATTGGAATTAAATTGCATACGTAAGAATGGAAAATCCACTACTAATTTAGCTTCACAAGTGTGAAGTTCTACAAAAGTTAACACTTGTAGAGAACCCATTAATTTCAATATTTCTTGGTAATTCATCTAACTGATAAGCAATTTTGAGTATTCAGAGATTTATAAATTAAATCACTCTCAATCAAAATTCTATCTAAGTCAATTTTTATCCAGTTACAGACATTTCAAATAATTGACCATAAATGGCAAAAAGACTTATGCATACACATTGGTGATCTGCTGTATCACCAAACATTTTAATGTTACCTTGATGATAGCTACCAAGAACTGAGTTTATGGCATTGTATATTGGCATTTTTTGTACTTTTTAGATAACTGGGATATATGCTCCAAATATTAGTATTATGTGTCCTGGACAAATTGTATTATACTCTCTTCTATTTGATGAAAGTGTATGTACTGGAAAATATATAACACTTAATATTGGTATAACTGTACTGAAAACTGTGTACACTCTGGATAAAAAGTAAAACGTACTGGAAATTGTACGCTATTCAATATTAGTATTAGTGTACTCGTTAAACAGTACACTCTTGTAAAGTGGAACGTTACTGGAAGATGTATGCTTCAAATATTACTAATAGTACAAAGAAATAAACACTCCAAACAAATAAAATAAAACAAGAGCGAATTATGTCACTTTACTTTCAAACTATGTGCGCTTTCAACAGTATTGTATAAGTACTGGTGCTTTACATACAGTTCGTCTACAAATTTCTATCCAGATAAGTTCGTGGTGTAAAACTGGTTTAATTTGTTTGGATCAGTGAGGGTAAGGTTCAGCTAGTTAGAAATCGGTAGATGTATACACTCTTAGGCTGTGATCATTAGACTCGGACTCAGCCAACTGAGTAATTAATAGTTAATAAATACTTGGTAAAAAAATATATATATATTCATTACTTATTATAATTATTCATGCATGAGTATTTTCACAGGTATTTATTATTTTCTATTTGTATAGTCTCTCTTGGGAGCTATGCATCAATGTAATTCACTTTTCTCAACCATTTTTGTTGTTTACATTCGTTCATGAGCGTTGATGATATTCAGACGTAAAACCAAAGTGTCAAAAGATAAACTGTTTTTCCAAGGCTTTTCAATGCTAAAGCTTCAAATACTTTCAACATTCAAGATTAATTTTTGGGCTTGTTTTTTATCAATTACATCTCATTGCAGGCTGGTAAGTTGTTCTTTTTGGATTTTCTTTAGCTCAATATATTCACACATTTTTCAAATAAAAATTTTTACGTTTTATCAATGAAGTTATAAACACTTGATATCATTTCTGCCCAAAAGTTAAGTCGCACCACGACAGATTTGTGTAGCGCGGACTTTGTCATCCATGTCGGTTAAATTGATTTTGCGCCAAAGCAAGACGGAGATGTCTAATTAGCTTTTTTGGTTTGCTGTTATGGACAATTCATCTGATATGACATTTACAGTTCCTGCAAGAAAAGTTACCCATTTAAAAGAAGATATTTCTACAGTTATGGGTCAGTGTTTTACAACTGCAAACAGCTTTTAAAGATTACCGATCAACTTGCATCTATTCATCGAGCAATAGGACCCTTGATGATGCTTTTTACTAGGAATATATATCGAGCAATAAAGTCTAGAACAAGCTGGTTTAACCCTTTCATTTTAAATGTTGCTTCTACAGAGGAGCTTAGTTTTTGGTACAATAATATTAATTTATATAACGGCTATTCATATAAACCAAGGCCTGTAACTGCGAAAATTGATTTAACTGACGCTAATAACGGTGGTTTCATCTTTGAAAAATAGGTCAAAAACATTGTTCAGGAGAATTTTCTGTAACCAAGCGAACAACAAGGTCTACACTTAGGAAGCTTCTAGCAGTTAAATACATTTTACCTAGTTTCTGTCACCAACTTACCTCTGAGTCTGTTAATATTCAAATGGATAATCTTATCGTAACACATATTTTTTGAGTTGATAGCTGTATAAAAATTCTTACACGATGTTGCTGTCGATAAATTCAAATTTTGCTTACTGTATAATATTAAATTAATTCGAAAGTGAATTTCCAGGGGATTCATTGGGGAATTGATTTCACGACATTTAATACCCCTAACAGATTATATGGTACTTTCACGGTTGATAGATTTGCTGATGACAAGAATAGAAAATTGTCATCATTCAATTTAAAATTTTACTGCTCTACCACTTCAGGAGTTAACACCTTTACTTTAAATTGGCGTGATAAGAAAATTTAGATTTGCCCTCCAGTTAGCCTAGTCAGTGATACAGTTTTAGTTCCTATGTGGAAATCTGCATATTTTTAGCCGCTAATTTATCCTCAATTCTTACAACATTGCATTTTCTAATAACACGGTATTTTCTGGTTATGCAAATTTTGAAGCAATAGCATTATTTTCGTTTCTTTAATAGATGGAAATTTAGTGGTTCTAATATCTCTTGTTAATTAACTAAGATTGTTTATTTTTATCAGATGGAATGTATTGTACCAATAATCCCTTCATAGGAGAAATTTGCAGCCAGTTAATTCTTCTCTAGACGGGAGGCTTAATAGCCAATATTTGTATTACCTAAACGGAAGGTTTACCTCCCATTAATTTGCGATTAATGACAGTTTTTGTAAAATCGATTTTGCAACTGTTCTATTTTTAGGGTGAAGGAACATAGGAACATGGTCGGAAACACCGAATCTTAAAAATCAAGATTTGATTTCTCTATCAAGTAGATTAATCAAATCTGGCTTAGCATCTTCTACGAATTCCAAATACTTTGGAGGTTGGAACCAATGGTACAATCGTGCAAGGACAAACCAGAAGTTGTCCAACTTCCTGCAAACCCTCTTTTTGTAGCTTTGTTCTTGAAATATGTTTTACTAACTGATGAGACCAGGCGCGATTTAACTTCTGCCTTATACAGAATACGATGGCGCCACAACGTTTCAGGTCTGATTTCACCTACAGATAATCCTTTCGTCAAACTGGTTTTTGAAGGTGCTCTGAGACTCACAGCTTCTGATTAAAGCATCCAAAGAAACCGCTTTCACCCGAACTGCTTAAAATGTTTTTTCATAATTTTTTCTATTTTCCAGAAAACCTGTATGATCTACGTTCTTGTCCTTGCCGGCTTTTTTAGATTTCAATAACTTCTTGCTGTTCAGTTAAAACATGCACTTTTCACGGCTTCTCACATCAAAGTAACTTTAGAGAAGTCAAGTGTGATCAACACAAATAAGGCGATACTGTATTCATATCAAGATTGAAATCCCATTATGGCTTGAAAGGATTCTTTTGTTGTGCAATGTCGATAGATCTTCTGACAAGAATATGTATTTGATTCCTAGGTTATTTAGTTCCAGAAATGGTCACGTTGAATCTTATAATCAACGTATAAGTTACACAAGGGCACGCGAGATCTTTATTGAGAAATTAAAAGCGTTCAATCTAAATCATAAAGGCTTTCGTTTGCACAGCTTGAGATCTGGAGTGCTACAACTGCCGCAGAAAACTACGTAGGTGACAAATTAATATCAAATCATGGAAGATGGAGTTCAGAGAGAAGCAAAAATGGATATATCAAAGATTCTCTTCAGGAAAGATTGAGCATCTCACACTCCTTATGATTGTAATTTACCTTGAATAAACAGTAAGAAGACCACTCTACAGTCTTTTTCTTGCTATCGGTTTACATGTTGCGAATCCAATACCAAATCATACGGTGAAATGTTGTTGTTTTCAATTTTTTGTGTATATGTAATGCACATATCTAAGGGAAGACAATTCGAGGAATGTTTTTCGAGCAAACCAATAACTGGCAAATAATTTCACGCCGTTTCTGGAAACGAGGTTAATCATGCACGTAGTGCTCGTGCATAAAAGGGCATTGTAGTTATTTTTCAGTTCCTCGGATATCTCAACATACACATTGCCATAAGTTTTTATATATATATGTTTATCGTTCTTGACATACGATACGACTATTTCTCTGAAAGTGCATGATAATGTTGGATACTATCATCAAAAAAATTCTCTTTGTTTTTGGTCGCTGACTTGGATCCGTATTCGGCTTTTTATTCATATCGTTATTGTTAGAAACCATCAGAAAAAGGTCGCTATCCTAAGCTGAAGACACAGGCAAAGCACACAAATCATCGATAGTCACACAAGCTAGTACTTTATCGGTGATTGGTATCTGTAAATAAAATGCAAATTATGATTATAGTATTTATATTTATTGTGTACAAATGTATCTGTCATTAATAGATATACATGAGATTTGCATTCAAATCTACAAGTTTCTTTGTATAAACGTGCTTCTTCTAATATTTATAAATTTAAGTATAATGTGCCTTAATTCAGTTGTCATAAATAGTTGTTGTGATATGCCTAAAAGTGAGTGTTTTGACAGTGCTCTTTTCACTCCTTTTTTCACAATAAGTATTACAAAAACACAAGTTTACAAATATAAAAAAGATTATTTCCTGCAAAGCGATGAGGAAGATCTTCGCAGGAGTATAACCTTGAAAAAGAAAAACAGTACAATAGAAATTAAAAAATTAATAAAATGACAAAAGACAATTTTAAAAGCAAGATTACTCAGTGAGCCACTAAAATGTCCTGAACTCAAGATGCATTTGATAACAGCTCCACAATTTCCACAATTTCTTTTCTTTGCTGAGATGATAATTAACAAACAAACAAGTTCTGAAGCACGCACCTTGAAAAATGCAAAGAACGAATGTCATCAAATATGACAGAACGGCAGTTTGAATACATACAGCAATGCATTTGCTAATGTGCATAAATACCTGGAGGTTCCAGCTCATCTGACATACACTTGCCATATTCCATGTTTTAAAGGTTTTTCATTGAATGAATCACACGTCAGGGTTGATGGACTAGTAACGCCCATGTCAAATACATTGTTATTGATTTTGCCAATTGCTTTGTCGTAAATACGGTGCGTTTCTGGCCGTACACCCCATTTGTTGATACTACCAGCTTCATCACCCCAATCAGAACACATGTCTTTCAAAAGGGATGTGTCATCATTAAAAACGGAGTACGAATCACAAGCAGTTCCATGAGAAACACCAGCACTAGTTGTCATATAGGCTGCCTTTGGTGTCGCGGATTTGGGACCTTTAACTGAAGCTAAATGCACTGTTCTTCCTGGTCTATCGGCAAAGCAATAAAATCTTATTTCTTCAAAACCAATCATTCCATTTAAAGATGACAAGCCGGAATAATCCAAATATTTTTCGAAATTGGATGTAGCAACATCGTAGATGTTGGTAGTCAAGTTCCCTGATATAGTTCGCATGATACCATTATCAACAGTATAATTTGCTATCATCACCCAACCACCTTAAAAAGAAAGTTAGTTATTTTAGCACACAACTCTTCTAAGGATATATCATACCAATTTCTGAAGATATCTTTATAATCTTTATAATTTATAATCTTTATAATAAGATATCTCTTTATAGAAGAAATAAGGTCTGAAAATTGGTTGGGAACAATAACAGAAAATAAATTTAGATATTGTAATGAAATGGTAATATTTAATTTTGAATTAATTTTTACTGCTAGTATTTCAGTGTCATTAAGAAGGAATATCCGAACAAAACTTAAGCATGTAACTTGAAAAATGCAAATAACGAATGTCATTAAATATGACAGGACGGCAGTTGGGATCATGTTCCTTAAATATCACATTTTCTAACTTTAGCGAGGCAATTTTCGTATTAAACTTATTAATCACGATTCTTTACTTGGATCCAATGAATAATAGTGTCGATTCGATAAGAGGAGTTAAGGAAATGAGCTAAAATAACATCGACCGCGTACTCAGACACATTGCTCAAATTCACTTTCAATAAAAACTGTTGTCAGCTTTTATTTCAAAGGATTGTGAGAAGAATTGATTGTGCAATCCGAGATAATTAAAATTTATGCAAAAGATTGTTTGGTTTATAGGACCTTTGCAATGTACAAGTAAAAATTGAACTTAACATTTCGGCAAAACCTGTGGTCGGGCTCCCAACTAACATTATTTTTTATATGGAAAAACGGCACGAAACTGACCACTCAAAATTTTGACGGACTATCTACAATATTTTCTCAGATTGAATTGTGAATGAATAGTAACTAGTAAAACGTTTTAACATTAAAATAGAATACACCATTGAGCTTAATAAAGTCAATAATACATGCCATATAAAAACAAAACAAAATGAAGAGACAGTAATTTTATATCCAAAATTTATTAAAAGCAACTGTTTTTGGGATAATATCACGATAACATCGAAACAGTTATCTCACTGGAGAGTGATTTCTTAATATGTAAGTATTATTCAAACTATTCAACGATTAGTTGAATGATTTAATCATTCATTTTCCTATTTTGTCCATATCCACCAATATCTATTTCTTTGTACTGTACCAAATAGTCTTTTTAAAATAGTCTTTTTAACGTTATATCAGAATTGAAATCAATGCATCAACTTAAAAGCAAACCCACCTCCATCAGCTTCCATGTCACAATAAACTTGTCCTTTGTTTGACATAGTCAAACCTCCAATCCAATACACTCCTGATTTGGCCTTCTTACAGAAACGTTTGATTTCCATGCACGTTGGCAATGCTGCTTCTTCTGACTTTCCAACTATTAAAGAATTATTCCATTTAGGACATGTGATTTTCTCAAGATGTTCACTGATAATGGACTATAACACTTCTCAAAAAGCATAATAATATAATTTCACCATTACTAACGTAATCATATGATGTGCACAATTACTCGATTCTGATTGGCTAACAGGGTGTGGAATTATTGCGTAATTGAACTCTGCACTCGCGAATATTACACAAAAGCGTGTTAACTTTTTTAGTTCATTTAAATACCATATAAGTAATAACGATCTAACACTGATGAATATTTTTCTATTGTGAAGTATTTTTTTCGAATGGAATGAAAAAACGTCAACATTTGATTGATTTTGGAAATATGTCCAAAAAAATATGAACCTGGTTTTTCTAAACTTCAAAAACATGAACTTTCCCTTTAATTTTATATGATTAACCATTAATCACATGTCACAAATTCGTGAAATTACAGGTTTAATAAACTGTTACTGCACTCGCGTCCATGCGATTACTAGCACTTAATGAGTAAAATAAATGTCATTGTTATGATATTGATAAAACAGAAATATATACCAGTCAAGTGACAGTCCTTTTCTGGGGTCTAAAAAGGAATTTCAAATGATCAGGAAAATTCAATTTGTTTTGTTATATGTAATAGATTCAACATATTTAAACATTATAATAAAAATTTACCCAGATCACGATGTATTCAAGACTTGAAGTATCCATTATACCGTAATATGTAGCTGAAAAAACACGAAAACAAAATTACAGCATTTACTCAAACATATATGTCTTTCATTTGGTAGCTTTTGGTAGTAAAGTTGCCTTTTGGCTATTCCCATTCTAAGTACTATAATTTAAGCAAATTCTTGATGCATATTACATTTAAAACCTAACCTGGATACCACATACAAAACAACTGGGAGGAAACAATACCTTTATATGTTGTTCCATCTATAATAAATTCGTTTTCTGTCATTGTGTTCAGCAAGTCTTTTTGTACAAAATGTTTAGCCCATGTCATATTTGGGCTGTTCACGATTGACGCCCAGTAGCGGGCACCTGCAAAAACCACGCCATGTGATTTGTCGATTATTAACTTGTTCCCCTTTTCACTTTCACCATAAATGGAACCAGTCTTTTCGTTATATCCAACCACAGTATACATCCGACGATTCAAATTTGTGACTTTGCGAGTCTCAGTGAACAAAATTGCACATCGTTGGTTCCTATTGATGATTTAGATAAGAAGGAATTTCTGTCATTGTAAGAAATTAAGAAGATGCTTTCAAATGAGTTTTGAATAAAATAAAATTATATGAAATATCCTGAAGGTGAACTTTCGTTACAATTTTAAATCAAACTTGAAACGTAGTTTACCGTTTATTTGGATTGGCACAAACAATAAAGTTTTTTCCACCAACGGCAATTGATATTCCTGTTGAGTTACCTATGTTATCACTTCCTGAAATTAATGATTCAAATAAAAATGATTTGATTGTCTACAAAGTCAGCATCAAACAAATTAAATAGTGTATCGATAAAAAACAAGTAAACTTACCATGCGATTGTCCGCCATTCAACCCGAATGCACCTCTATATCTTCTCTGATAAGAGCCTGAAGCAGAACTTAGCGAAACATCAACATTGTCTTCATACAGAAACTGACTTTCTGTCACAAATTCAATATCTCTTTCTTTGATTTTAATATTTCTTTTCTTGTCACATTGCTTGATCACCGGTGTTGTGCCATCTAATGACATACATCCTCCACTTGCAGAAACGAGGTTATGCTGACCTAGCTTGAAGAAATTGCATCCATTCAATGTTGCTTTCAATGTGTTATCGGATTTACTCTTACTAATGCAATATCCATCTGGAACATCACGGATGAGGAATCCTTGAGAAGAAAGGGAAAAAATTGAAAGACAGGTTGAAGATTAACATATTAATGCAAAACAGGAGGAGGAAATGAGGAAGCTTTCATGGACAGTGGTGTGTAAAAGATTGTGAGAGGTTTTGCAACGGCGCATGCGTATTTCTTTAGTTCCATGTAGTTGTTTTCCATATTATTACCATATTTGAAAATATTTAGAATCCAATTTTGTAGATATATAAAAAAGCTAGAAAGTGTTGTTAAAGATTTTCTAACGATTTTTACTTTTCCACTCAAAAACAAATTTTTTGTTAGCCCCAAATTATAATAAAGTTAATTTTCTGATGCATGTTGTCAAAGTTCAGTACTACAGTTAAGCAGTTATTAGTTACAAGTTACAAATTTCTAAATTACAAATTTTACGCCCTTAAGCGTGGTCTCCACCACAGCAATTTGATGGTGGTCTCTTTACTTGCCATGATGATACAATTTTCTTCATCATTAGGGGATGATATGGAATACCATTATGATTCTTGGCATTGTCGCAAAAAATATATGAAAATATGTTTTACATTAAATGACACCGAAATGCAAATGAAACCGTTTGCATTCGGAATGTTAAAGCGATTACGCAACTTAACGGTTTTAGAAAATGGAGTTTTAAGATAATCACTTTTTTGGCGACAATTATTTTTAATTCTAATTAGGACGTATCTAAAGTGTTGTCCGAGCAGTTCCAGTACCTGTGCCTAATGCGGATAACGGTGAATGAAACTTCTTTGCAGGAACTTGTAAAAACAGAGGGGCATGCTTGGAAGTTTATGAACGTAGATTTTTTCAGCGACTCTCGCAGGTATGGCAGGTAAGTATGAGTATGGGTATCGTGTTATCACTTTTAGGCGATTTATGATAAATGTTATAGCTATATTAATCAACAGCTTTCAGGCGACTGACTCTAAAAATCTTTTTCTTAAATACTTAATTACGCGACTGTTGTGGAGTTGTATAACACACATTGTTTAAAATAACTATTTTATACCAATCTTCTTCATCTCAAACATTCGATTTTAATGAAAACTGACCTCCTTGGCGTGTTTGTTACTTAATTTCATCTTGTAATTTTACTTTTTGTTTTTGAAAGAAAACTACTAAAAGTAGATTTATGGCTTCTTCGAATATGTAAAATATAAAATTTAGAAAAGTTGGGAGTTGGAAACAATAACTTTAACTATTTAATAATAGGTACACAGCTGGGAGCTCTTGTACATATTGAGTTTTGGCTGATAAGATATACTAGTAACTTACCTTTTTTTCATTTGAAAGAGGAGACTGGTAGCTAATTTCCAGTAAACTCTTTAGAAACATTTCCAGGCCCTTCTCCCCTTTCAAACACCCGTTGGATTTCTGAAACATTAAAATAAAGAGAAGTACTACATGAATCGATCTATAATTATTTTCAAAATTATATACAAAAATCCACCATGTATCGTTTCGTTGCCCTCATTTTTGCGAATAAGATGATGTAGTTGTTGAGTTTAATCGAAGGAAAGACGGCGTAAAAAGTATAAACTTTTGGAAAATATCTTCAGAACAAATTAACATTTTTTAATTATGAAATTTGCATGAACTAATACTGAGTGGATTAATACTGAATTTGTATGATTACCGAAATTCAATGTTTTTCGCGTGCGCACGAATAAATAGTTTCTACGTTTTTTTCTCTCTTTGGTTGATGGTTGATGATAGAAGTGAGTAGTGAAATAACATGTGATGCATGAATATAAAGAAAAGGACAGAAAAGGACAGGCTGGAAAATGCTTGGTTGACTAGAGGTTGGATTTGGAGCACGCTATATCTATCCATCATTTTAAATTGTAACGTTACTTAGATATTAATATCTACATAAAACAGTGTTGTTTTGAATTTATTCACAGATTGATCAGGCATATTTGAAGGTTGGTGCAGAAAAGAAACAAAATTTGTATATAAGCAAAGAATTTGAGTGTGAAATGCTGGCAATTGTACATGAGAAAAAAATAGGCGATGAAATAGATTCTTTGCGCAAGCAGTAATCGCCGCAGTGTGAAATATACGCCGCAGTGTCTATATGATATTTTGCGGAAATAATAGCAACTTTAATAAATGCAGGGGAACACTTAGCGAAAGCATTATCTAATATTAAAAATGGATAGATGGTTTGTGGAAAAATATAACGCCAATCTTTGTGTATCGTATGGATTAACTTAACGGTACTTTATCTCTTTATAAATTCTCACCTTGAACACCTCTACTGATATACACTGAGAACGTATCGTTTTTCTTCACTTCAGTAGCAACATCATTTTCAAATTCTGTATATGTTAAATCATTGAGTATAAGAACCTCCTTCGCACCAATACCACGCAGACTTCTTACAGCTTTGTATGTTACCATGAAACAAATTTCAGATCGTATGAATAAACGGGAAAACTAAAATAGAAATACAAAATTTAATTTGCGTGGACCTAAAGATATCCGTCGTAAGCTCTCAGATTTTGATTGATAAAATTTATTGTTTCATTAAACAATACTATAAAAATACCCTGACCACAAAATCAATTCCTGAAAAACCATAAAATTATGCTAAATTTATGCTGCAAGAATATTAATACGCGCGAAATTAAACTGATGATCGAAAATTATTAGGTTCAAAAGTTAATATTAATAAGGTATAGTGCAGGTGTGTGTGTATGATAACGGGTACTTGTGAAGAAAAATGACATAAATTTAAAAATATATGTTAAAAAACATTTGATTTTATAAACTTTACATCAATATGCTTACTTTTACAGAAATAGTACTTCCTGCTATCTTGTATTCTGTTGGATTAATGCAACTGTCATTGAACACCGGTTCACCATCCAATATGTTTTCTGCAACTAAAGTTATCGTAACGTTTTCAATATCAGCAACACATCCGTCTGCCGTTTTGATGTGATTTTTACTCGATAGTCCCTAAACGTCATAAAATTCATTTTTAACATATCGAATTCACTACATTGTTATGTGACAATCAGAACCAGTATGTTGCTAAGCTGGTACGCAGTTGGCACCATCAAGTTTTATATCTCTGCAATGGACAGTTTATGACTTACGATATGTAGCAAAAATAAATTATTCTATTCAATCCAAAATATGCATTCTCGCTCTTTAAATTTTTCATCTTTCGCTTGTTAAAAGTGTGTATTTTTCGTTTGTTAAAAATATTCAATTGTTTTTTCTTAAAAGTTTCACCTTTTTGCTTGATAAAAGTGACATTTTTCTGTCTTGATTTCTGAATACATAACCTCCTAGTAAGTTCAGATTGTAAAATTGTGACTGTCCAAATTGCTCTAAAAGTGCACTAACTTCTTATTTTTCCGATCGATTTAACCATGGTAACCTTCGATTCCAATTTAAACAGAATTTGATTTTAATCATTGACATGTTTTAATCGAACATTATTAAATGGCGGTCGCAACTGAGAAACCCAACGTTTTCCACTGACTGCTCTTTCGCCTTGTTTTTAATTCAAATTGAAAAAGAGGCAGAGGGCTGGCAGTGATGTAATTTCTGGATAGGTAGTATTAAAGCTAGAAACATCTAATTAATGCAAGAAGTTTTCAACTTGAATTTATAAAGTAATACTCATAAGATATCGGAAAAATTAGAAAGTTCCAAAGCCAGATCATACCACATATTTAATATCACAACATATTCCGTATGGTCATTTGATCTCGTGACCTTTTCCACCAACTGAAAAGTATTCATTTCACTGGGGTATTTCCGAAATTTAATTACCGAGACAAATGAAACAAAACTTGGAAAATGTTGATGGAATATAGATATATGAGATTTTAGAGGAACTAAGAGTTGTGTGTGTGTATTGGTTTCGACGAAGTTTGCTTCCCACACTACCTTTGATTAAAGTTATAAATCGTAATGAATAGTAGCTAATACTGAATTTTCCAAATCTTTAATTGTAGTTGTATGGAAATAAACGGAGGTGTTAAGAACAGCATTCTCTCTCAGCTTAACAAAAAAACACCCAGTCTCTCAAGTACCGCTCATTATAAAAACACATGCTATACTCTATTACTTTTGTCAGCTGAAGCTAACAGGGTGAAATTTAATTCTCGATGGGGGCGAAAATTAAACATAATAAACACAAAATATTTTCATGTCGGTAGTTCCATGCAATGTTTTGAACTGTGATTGCGACTTTGAACTGTTACTTATAGGAACACTCAACATTGATGGTGTTTTTTAATGTTCTTTACTTCTAGAGAAACGCTTCTATGCCTCGATTGTTTTTAGCATGTTCTTAAACTTTCAGACCTTCAAAGACTTACCGGATATCCACAAAAATGAACCGACCTTCAAAATATATGCCGATTAAGATATAAGCCGCGATATTTTAGTAGACACAAGAAAGATAGGCCGACCTCGAAAATAAGCCCTGAAGCTGCAGACGCAGTGAAGCCATTGCATTGCACACCGTTTTAAACCAGTAGAAAAACTTTCGAATCTTGCCTTTGATTTTATGAATTTGACATTTGCGAATTGTTCAATATTTGGTAATAATGACTCCTACGAGGAAGTCGTACTCTGCTCAGTTTAATGCAAAACTTTATCACAGAGAAAGGTGTTCAAACAGTGCATCTGGAAGACATTTTGTAATCGAAAATACCTCAAAAATAAGCCGATTCAAAAGTAGACCAAAAAATTTAATTTCAATGAAAAATAAATGCCGCGGCTTATTTTCGAGGAAATACGGTATGTTCCTATATCGTTTGTCCTTATAAAAAAATGTGTAATTGAACGAAAGGCTGATGAAGTTATCTAATTTCTGTGAGCTGTAAATCATTTTAGTAAAGTCAAGATTATAAGCTATGTACGTTGCATTTGATAATCAAATTATTCGATTATCAAGTTATTAGACTATCGAAATATTATAATCATATTATTATTACATCTTAATTTTGTTTTGATCGTTTGTAACAACAAAAAAAGATTTGCACGTACTCAAAAAACTTTCACAGAAAAAAATTGGAGAGAGTTTGTGAGCATACCGACAAAACATTATTCGAAAATAGATTCAAGAAATCCAAGATTTTTGGGTAAGCCGTTACTTTCAAAATAACGGGGGCAATGAATAAGGGGTTGTTAGAGAGGATAGGCAGATCGTAACTGATCATTAACCAATGACGTCACTATTTCACATACTCCAGGAATGAATATTTTTAACAAGCGAAAATTTCACACATTCATATTTAACAAGGGAAAAATGAATATTTTTAACAAGCAAACAATTCATTAACCAGTTCTTGGTAAGTAAATTTTCCAATTACCATTGCTTAAAATACGGACTCCAGGTCTCCAGACTCCAGGACTCCACCTTTTTAAAAAACACCAATGAAAGTTTAACAATGAATATTGGTAAGATAACTGTAAGAGAATTCCGTCGCTTAAATTGAATACTGACAACGTCACTTGTTA
The DNA here is from genome assembly GCA_039566895.2 of Turritopsis rubra. Taxonomy (NCBI): domain Eukaryota; kingdom Metazoa; phylum Cnidaria; class Hydrozoa; order Anthoathecata; family Oceaniidae; genus Turritopsis; species Turritopsis rubra. The sequence continues at coordinate 10,886,170 of CM077631.1, read as the reverse complement.
ATACACAATCCCAAAGGCATTATACATGGAATGTAGGTAAAGTATAACTTACTAGATTACTCGGGATTAATAAGTCTAGATTTCATAAACAAAATTATCCAGAAGATGCTTTCTGAAATCTGAGATCTATCATTTTCATTGATTTCGAAAGCAGCTGTATTATCAAACTGTACGTTTTCGTTATATTTCGGACCATCCATTTTAAAGTTATCATTCAACAACATAAAAAACAATTTTCCTGTGTTTTATTATGTTTAAATAGAGCCCGGGTGGCATAAGGCTTTCTGCGAGTGGCTTATTTAAACGAAAGTGTAACAAAATGAGAATACGTTTTCTCTCATATTCTGGTCCTAATGTTCTAGGAACAATGCACAACTCTATAAATAATCTAAATTTGCAAAAAGTATTTCCACATGATTCTGGATCGTAAACTTTCTTCTAGATTTGTGGATAATTACTTTCCGACTAATAATTATTTCTGAAAGTGATAGACAGTATTGTGAAAAGATGCCATGATAAATGAAGAGCTACACATGTTGCTTCAAGTCTGATGGCGGATTATTTCAAATTTTGAATTTCCAGTGAAACTAGGACAGACATAAGAATGTTTGAAATATATTTAATAAATCTTACTCTTCACTGTATAATTGTGATGATGTTTCAACTTCAACTGTGCAATCCTTTACAGGTCTTGAAACTTCATAAGGCTTTAGATCTACCAAAACAATTTTTTCATTTGTGAACACGGAAACAAACCAATTAGTTTCCAAATCAACAACACCAGTGTCTGTCACCTAGAATGAATAAATGTTATTTTCGGACTAATCGAGGCCAATAGCGCATTCGCCTGATGAAGTGCATGCTTGCGTAGAGCTGTCCACCCATTTTGTTTTGCAAGTCAATTCCTTTCGTTTCGTTCAGATAACCCGCTTTCCCACCCACCTGTATATAACATAGTTGCAGAAGTTAGTTAAAAAGTGTCTCCTTGTAAATTAGATTATTATACCTATCTATATGGTCTCTTCTGGAAATGGAATGGTTTCTAATGGAGCAGTGTATTGGAGCAGTATGTGGATAAAATTTACGTATGAACGTACGAAACCGAAGATTACTCTACTATGCACTATGCTTTTTGATGAAATTCCCGAAAATGTCTAGAAACGAGATTACGTAGAAAAAGAGGCTTATATTTGTTTGAACTTTGTGAATAAAAAAAAATTTCAACGTAAACGTAACCACTGAAAAAAAAGAATTTGTTTTTTCTATTATAAGACGAATTATGAGTTATGAATTACATCTATTCTATTCAATTTTCAAAATCAATTTTTTTATAAGTTCAAACGTATTAGAGATCGTAACAATGTAATAAAATTTATAAATTCAATTATTACCCCCCGTAATTAACCCGCGTAACAGGGCTGTTTCGTTACAAAATT
>CM077631.1:10586600-10884634 GCA_039566895.2 Turritopsis rubra | reverse complement strand
CTTTTTCTTAAGAAAAATATACTTTTTTTAACAAAAAGCTAAATTTTAAAATTTATGTATACTAGTACTATTTAATTCAATTTTAAATTGAAAGAAAGTGAATTTCAATTGTAGAAACAACATAGTGTGACAACAGCTGTGTTTCAGTCAAACATAAAACATCCATCTTACAGAGCCATGAATCAACGGCAATGTCAACAGCATGTTTCCTTAAAGATCTGGCAATAAGAAAACTTATTGAGAGAGTATTGAAAGAAGCATTTAATTTTTTAAGTGGTATAAAAAAATTTCCTCTCTTAATCTTTGGTATTCAATCTCAACTTTTTGATTTACTCTAATGGTTTCTTCATCCTAATCACCAATAAGAAATAATCCTTCGATATTGGTAACACGACTCAATGCAACATACAATTGGCCAGGATTGAATCGCCTTTGTTTAAGCAACTGGAAACTGATAACTGCAGAAGGTAAAATAAGTCCTTTATGACAGGTACAAGCCCATGCTAACATTATTGGAAACTGTGTTCTGCGGATAGAAGGTGAATTATAAAAGTGCTTCTTTGTATTAAAAATGGACATACTACGTTGTATATTTACCCAATGGTTAGTTCTGGAGAGATAATCAGATTGTCTGGCTTTCATACCTACACTTTCATCATCAAACTGGATATAGATACCAGAAATTTGATTATCATTGCCAGTATTGAAATGCTTTATAACACCAACTAGTCCGTTTATCAATTTATCTTCAATATCAAGGTTCTTAGTTAGCATTACTCGTGCACCTACTTTCAATTTAAGCAAATATGGCAGTCCGCTTGTTTCACTTAATTTGGCATTCTTGATCCATGAGAGATCAGTGTTGGAAAATTCCGACTCAGTTGGATACTCATCAATAGCCTGAATGCTAAAGACTGGTGTTTCCAAATTTTGAAGCATGTTCTCATTATATACATTTACAGGAGCATTTTCTGCATAAATATAAATTCGTGAGGGTAATGTTCAGAATTTTCACAAATAAATCTTGATTATAAAAGCTGATTGTTTTTCTCATCCAACCAATCCACACGCACCTGATTTAAAAGATCAATAAATTCATCATTCCCTTTTTGGCGCATTATTTCAGTAAGCTCTGCGATTAAGGAATTTCTCCATACCTTCAATACATGTGGTATCATGCATATAAATAATATGCTTGAATACATGTGGTATTATGCATGCATAAAACAGGCGGTAGTTGGTATAACTTCCCACACAAAATAACTGGTTTACCACCAACAGGTTTATCACAAATATATATTTCTCGCAATCGGATATCAATTTCTTTAAAAAGTCTATTTGAAATCATCGAGATTTCATCTATTATTATAAGTTCAACACAAGATAGTTTCAAATGTAGAGTGGCTTTAGATTTATCATTCAGAGGAAATAGTTTTCCTCCAGTTGGTATGGTCAAACCTGAATGAATTGTCGTACCACTTATATTAATTGCTGTAACCTAATAGGTGCCAATACGAAAACTCTTTGCTAATCAGGCTCACCACCTATGTATAATAGTAGCTTAGTTACATAATGGTATACAGTAATTAAGAGATGAAACTTCCCTACACCTCCTTCACCAGTTATGAATAAGACAAATGGTTATTATGGACCTGGGGTTTTACAATTAAGATTCTTTACAAAATCAATCATCCACTGCAAAACAAAATTTAGGATGTTTCTTTGCTGGTCATTTAAAGATTGAACTCTTCCATTAATTTTATTATCAGTAAGTGTAAATGAAACAACCGAAGCTTCAGCAGGAGCACCACTATTACCAGTTTCAGTTTGTTCATCATTAACAATTTCTTCACAATTAATTTTAGCTTTTTCTTGCTGATCAGTAGCATCAAAGGGAAATTTAATTGTTCATGACAGAACTGTTCATAAGCTTCTTCTACAATGTCACATTAAGGTTCCATTAACTGACTGTTGTCATTGATGATATCAATTACTCCAGGTTCGGCTAATTTCTCTATAGATGATCTATTAACTTCTGATAATAACTCATCTTCATTTCTGAAGGGGTAAAACAAAAAAGCAAGTGATGGGCATAATGTTCAGGCTGCTTATTTCTATTGGGTTGATAGTAACGTAATACTAAAGGAGCTTTTCTGCACTTAAGTTTATCTGAGGAATTCATTAAAGGAACAACATCTGGATAATTTGTTGCTGGATGATTTTGTTCTAATAAATTATGTGGTAGTTGATCTGGTTGACTATCATTTTTTTCTGATTTAACACATGTATAATATCTTAAAAAATTCACTATTGTAGAATTTGTCCAGGATGGACAAGCATACTTTCCATTGGCAAACTTACATTTGGCCTATCACAGTACCTGTCCAGCATGTTTCTTTTGAAAATGCCAGTTGAATTTTCAGGTATTTCATTTAACTCCTTTTCAGATAGACATATTCTAAACCGTTGGCAAATATGACACCTGGAAAAATCTTTATGAGCCACAATTCTGGAAGAACATGATAAACTGCCTCTTGAACAGACACTTCTCTCTTGGTTATATATATGCTTTAGCAATGGATTTCAATTTTGCGTAAGCATCATTATTATTTTCATATGCTTCCCTGGCAGCCTGAGTCATTGCTTTACAACACTCGTCTTCAGTTCTTGACAAATATCCACACATATAAGTTATAGCCTTATAATGATTGTAAACAAGCTGTATATCAATATTTGCCTCCCATGTAGAAAGAACAATGGGAAGGTAATTGTTCACAAAACAGGAGTTAGGTGTTCGTTAATGATGAATTTGAAAATCCTCATCTTCAGATATAGAAAGTGCTCTGTAATAGTTATCTTTCTTTATATTTAACTCAAGCAAAATTTCATTTATATTTAACTCAAGCAAAATCTCATTTACAGAAGGAGGTAATCGTGCATATTTTGTTTCCTAGGGTCAGATTTTCATTGATGTAACTCTTTACCCTTTTCAATACATCATTTTTGAATTCCATATTTAATTTCCTTTCTTCAGAATCCATTTCCTTTGGAAAAGGTTCAGCAATAATTGTCTGTTCGGTAAAAAATTCGCCAAATTTAAAACGACACAGAATATTTTTATATTTTCGACATGTTTGTGAATGCCTATAAAACTCGAAATTTTTTACAAGTGAATGTAGCTCTGAATTGTTAGATGGAAGCTGTGAACTTACGTTTGAATCAAAGTGTTGTGTATAAACTCCATTGCTTTCTTTTGTCGAAGCAGGAGTGTCTTTAGTCCAAAGAAATGCATGCACATGAGGACTGCCTCTGGCTTGAAACTCCACTCTAATTGCATAGTGTTCAGTTTTACCAAGTGGGCCATCAATCAAGATATTTTTAAAGAAACTTTCAACTCTATATTGAAAGTGTCTGGCAAGAACGACAGGATTGCTTTTTAGTAGTTTACATCTCTCATGATATGTCATCAATTCAATTTCTTCCTGTGATAGATTTTTACCTTGTAGCTTAGAAATGATGGATATAAGTTCATTCCATCTCAAATGAGCACATGAAAGTGTAATGAAGAATGTTGGTGCCCATAAGTGTTTCACCATAGCTAATACTTATTGAAGGAATCTTTTCCAGTAAGCAGGATAACCTTTTATAGAACTCATGAAGCTAAGCGCTTTGTCGTTAGCAATGACATGTTTAACCGTTTCTTTGAAATTTTGGGTTAAAATTCGAGCAGTCAAATTGTCATTTAAAATCTTTTTCATTGAAATGTTAATTTGATTCTGTAGATTCAACTGCTGACATACAGAATTTGCAAAGAATAGGTAATCAGAATCACCTGCACATTTTTGAGAGCAGTTTAATAAACGTTGGTTTAAATATTTAGATGGACTCAATTGTACATCTCTTTTTACATTATAACCAAACGTTCCAGTAGGAAATAAATAAGGATGCACAAGTTCTTCACAAAATTCATCATTTAAAGTACCTAATGGGTTAACACCTTCCCCTGGCGCTAGTTTATTATTTCGTTATCAATGTCATGCTCTGTAGGAATATTTGATATTAAAAATGTCTCATCTGCAGAACTCCGATATTAGTTCAAAGGGTCCTCAATTTCTAATTCATTTTCATTACCTGTTTCATTGAAAAATACATTGTTCCTTTCACTTATTATGGAAAATGGCTCATCTAAATTATTTTTCATAAATTGAATGATTTCTGTAGAATCAGAATTTTCATTCTCTTCATTGATTATACTTCTCAGTGGTTATTAGTATTTGCTACAACATCTTCGTAAAGGTGGCTGTGCTCTTTTAAATAATATAAGACTCTTGCAATAAAATTAGGCCGGACAGCTTCAAAATACATATGACAGCGATACTCAAGTTTCCGCGTAAGTTTAACTATTACAAAACCATTGCTATCTGCATGGCTGGGTAAAATATTTACAGACTTTGCTTCATTGACAGGGACATTACACAATCTCCCTTTTATTTTTGGAAACTGGACTTTTCGCATTATCGCAACCATTTTAAAAATAATTCGTTTTCCAAGTAATACTTTTTCAAGTCGTTGAATACTTTTAAATTCATTAGGTAACTCAAAAATCTGAAGCTTGTTATGAACAGATTGACAAGAAATCTTGCATGTTTTGACAAGTCATACAAATATGATAGAAACTGAAGATATAATGTTGTAATATCTTTTTGCAGAAATATTAGGATAATTTCCAGCATTAAACCAAACGAAGCGATGATATAAGTATCTATTGCAACAGACACATATATGAAATGGTCCCTCTTTAATATAAGCTTTGAATTGATATTCTTTTTCTTTTTTCTTTTTTTGTTTAATTTTTTCTCCTTCTTTCCTATGGATAAGATTGCTTTCTTTTCTCATTTATCTTTCCTTTATTACTATGATAATATTGTTTCCTTCTAGATGATAGATAATTATTCCGACGCACAAGATTCGCCAACGATGTAATAAGGTTATGTTGTAAATCCTTTGGAACTGAAATATCTATAAATTGTAATTGAAAGAATGTTGTTTCTCCTGACTGATAGTCTAAATAATGAACCTGAATAAAGGATTCTAATTCACATAAATGTGAAAACTTTAACAGACACAAGTTTTCATTGAGAACTGATAAACCTCTTTCATCTCTGCTGTGTGAGTCAAACAAAAAACAACTGTCATCAAACTGTGATTGACATATCGCAACGGTAAATCCTTTAATAAGCAGTAGACATGGGTTATGATAAGGTAAATTGGAATTAAATTGCATACGTAAGAATGGAAAATCCACTACTAATTTAGCTTCACAAGTGTGAAGTTCTACAAAAGTTAACACTTGTAGAGAACCCATTAATTTCAATATTTCTTGGTAATTCATCTAACTGATAAGCAATTTTGAGTATTCAGAGATTTATAAATTAAATCACTCTCAATCAAAATTCTATCTAAGTCAATTTTTATCCAGTTACAGACATTTCAAATAATTGACCATAAATGGCAAAAAGACTTATGCATACACATTGGTGATCTGCTGTATCACCAAACATTTTAATGTTACCTTGATGATAGCTACCAAGAACTGAGTTTATGGCATTGTATATTGGCATTTTTTGTACTTTTTAGATAACTGGGATATATGCTCCAAATATTAGTATTATGTGTCCTGGACAAATTGTATTATACTCTCTTCTATTTGATGAAAGTGTATGTACTGGAAAATATATAACACTTAATATTGGTATAACTGTACTGAAAACTGTGTACACTCTGGATAAAAAGTAAAACGTACTGGAAATTGTACGCTATTCAATATTAGTATTAGTGTACTCGTTAAACAGTACACTCTTGTAAAGTGGAACGTTACTGGAAGATGTATGCTTCAAATATTACTAATAGTACAAAGAAATAAACACTCCAAACAAATAAAATAAAACAAGAGCGAATTATGTCACTTTACTTTCAAACTATGTGCGCTTTCAACAGTATTGTATAAGTACTGGTGCTTTACATACAGTTCGTCTACAAATTTCTATCCAGATAAGTTCGTGGTGTAAAACTGGTTTAATTTGTTTGGATCAGTGAGGGTAAGGTTCAGCTAGTTAGAAATCGGTAGATGTATACACTCTTAGGCTGTGATCATTAGACTCGGACTCAGCCAACTGAGTAATTAATAGTTAATAAATACTTGGTAAAAAAATATATATATATTCATTACTTATTATAATTATTCATGCATGAGTATTTTCACAGGTATTTATTATTTTCTATTTGTATAGTCTCTCTTGGGAGCTATGCATCAATGTAATTCACTTTTCTCAACCATTTTTGTTGTTTACATTCGTTCATGAGCGTTGATGATATTCAGACGTAAAACCAAAGTGTCAAAAGATAAACTGTTTTTCCAAGGCTTTTCAATGCTAAAGCTTCAAATACTTTCAACATTCAAGATTAATTTTTGGGCTTGTTTTTTATCAATTACATCTCATTGCAGGCTGGTAAGTTGTTCTTTTTGGATTTTCTTTAGCTCAATATATTCACACATTTTTCAAATAAAAATTTTTACGTTTTATCAATGAAGTTATAAACACTTGTTATCATTTCTGCCCAAAAGTTAAGTCGCACCACGACAGATTTGTGTAGCGCGGACTTTGTCATCCATGTCGGTTAAATTGATTTTGCGCCAAAGCAAGACGGAGATGTCTAATTAGCTTTTTTGGTTTGCTGTTATGGACAATTCATCTGATATGACATTTACAGTTCCTGCAAGAAAAGTTACCCATTTAAAAGAAGATATTTCTACAGTTATGGGTCAGTGTTTTACAACTGCAAACAGCTTTTAAAGATTACCGATCAACTTGCATCTATTCATCGAGCAATAGGACCCTTGATGATGCTTTTTACTAGGAATATATATCGAGCAATAAAGTCTAGAACAAGCTGGTTTAACCCTTTCATTTTAAATGTTGCTTCTACAGAGGAGCTTAGTATTTGGTACAATAATATTAATTTATATAACGGCTATTCATATAAACCAAGGCCTGTAACTGCGAAAATTGATTTAACTGACGCTAATAACGGTGGTTTCATCTTTGAAAAATAGGTCAAAAACATTGTTCAGGAGAATTTTCTGTAACCAAGCGAACAACAAGTTCTACACTTAGGAAGCTTCTAGCAGTTAAATACATTTTACCTAGTTTCTGTCACCAACTTACCTCTGAGTCTGTTAATATTCAAATGGATAATCTTATCGTAACACATATTTTTTGAGTTGATAGCTGTATAAAAATTCTTACACGATGTTGCTGTCGATAAATTCAAATTTTGCTTACTGTATAATATTAAATTAATTCGAAAGTGAATTTCCAGGGGATTCATTGGGGAATTGATTTCACGACATTTAATACCCCTAACAGATTATATGGTACTTTCACGGTTGATAGATTTGCTGATGACAAGAATAGAAAATTGTCATCATTCAATTTAAAATTTTACTGCTCTACCACTTCAGGAGTTAACACCTTTACTTTAAATTGGCGTGATAAGAAAATTTAGATTTGCCCTCCAGTTAGCCTAGTCAGTGATACAGTTTTAGTTCCTATGTGGAAATCTGCATATTTTTAGCCGCTAATTTATCCTCAATTCTTACAACATTGCATTTTCTAATAACACGGTATTTTCTGGTTATGCAAATTTTGAAGCAATAGCATTATTTTCGTTTCTTTAATAGATGGAAATTTAGTGGTTCTAATATCTCTTGTTAATTAACTAAGATTGTTTATTTTTATCAGATGGAATGTATTGTACCAATAATCCCTTCATAGGAGAAATTTGCAGCCAGTTAATTCTTCTCTAGACGGGAGGCTTAATAGCCAATATTTGTATTACCTAAACGGAAGGTTTACCTCCCATTAATTTGCGATTAATGACAGTTTTTGTAAAATCGATTTTGCAACTGTTCTATTTTTAGGGTGAAGGAACATAGGAACATGGTCGGAAACACCGAATCTTAAAAATCAAGATTTGATTTCTCTATCAAGTAGATTAATCAAATCTGGCTTAGCATCTTCTACGAATTCCAAATACTTTGGAGGTTGGAACCAATGGTACAATCGTGCAAGGACAAACCAGAAGTTGTCCAACTTCCTGCAAACCCTCTTTTTGTAGCTTTGTTCTTGAAATATGTTTTACTAACTGATGAGACCAGGCGCGATTTAACTTCTGCCTTATACAGAATACGATGGCGCCACAACGTTTCAGGTCTGATTTCACCTACAGATAATCCTTTCGTCAAACTGGTTTTTGAAGGTGCTCTGAGACTCACAGCTTCTGATTAAAGCATCCAAAGAAACCGCTTTCACCCGAACTGCTTAAAATGTTTTTTCATAATTTTTTCTATTTTCCAGAAAACCTGTATGATCTACGTTCTTGTCCTTGCCGGCTTTTTTAGATTTCAATAACTTCTTGCTGTTCAGTTAAAACATGCACTTTTCACGGCTTCTCACATCAAAGTAACTTTAGAGAAGTCAAGTGTGATCAACACAAATAAGGCGATACTGTATTCATATCAAGATTGAAATCCCATTATGGCTTGAAAGGATTCTTTTGTTGTGCAATGTCGATAGATCTTCTGACAAGAATATGTATTTGATTCCTAGGTTATTTAGTTCCAGAAATGGTCACGTTGAATCTTATAATCAACGTATAAGTTACACAAGGGCACGCGAGATCTTTATTGAGAAATTAAAAGCGTTCAATCTAAATCATAAAGGCTTTCGTTTGCACAGCTTGAGATCTGGAGTGCTACAACTGCCGCAGAAAACTACGTAGGTGACAAATTAATATCAAATCATGGAAGATGGAGTTCAGAGAGAAGCAAAAATGGATATATCAAAGATTCTCTTCAGGAAAGATTGAGCATCTCACACTCCTTATGATTGTAATTTACCTTGAATAAACAGTAAGAAGACCACTCTACAGTCTTTTTCTTGCTATCGGTTTACATGTTGCGAATCCAATACCAAATCATACGGTGAAATGTTGTTGTTTTCAATTTTTTGTGTATATGTAATGCACATATCTAAGGGAAGACAATTCGAGGAATGTTTTTCGAGCAAACCAATAACTGGCAAATAATTTCACGCCGTTTCTGGAAACGAGGTTAATCATGCACGTAGTGCTCGTGCATAAAAGGGCATTGTAGTTATTTTTCAGTTCCTCGGATATCTCAACATACACATTGCCATAAGTTTTTATATATATATGTTTATCGTTCTTGACATACGATACGACTATTTCTCTGAAAGTGCATGATAATGTTGGATACTATCATCAAAAAAATTCTCTTTGTTTTTGGTCGCTGACTTGGATCCGTATTCGGCTTTTTATTCATATCGTTATTGTTAGAAACCATCAGAAAAAGGTCGCTATCCTAAGCTGAAGACACAGGCAAAGCACACAAATCATCGATAGTCACACAAGCTAGTACTTTATCGGTGATTGGTATCTGTAAATAAAATGCAAATTATGATTATAGTATTTATATTTATTGTGTACAAATGTATCTGTCATTAATAGATATACATGAGATTTGCATTCAAATCTACAAGTTTCTTTGTATAAACGTGCTTCTTCTAATATTTATAAATTTAAGTATAATGTGCCTTAATTCAGTTGTCATAAATAGTTGTTGTGATATGCCTAAAAGTGAGTGTTTTGACAGTGCTCTTTTCACTCCTTTTTTCACAATAAGTATTACAAAAACACAAGTTTACAAATATAAAAAAGATTATTTCCTGCAAAGCGATGAGGAAGATCTTCGCAGGAGTATAACCTTGAAAAAGAAAAACAGTACAATAGAAATTAAAAAATTAATAAAATGACAAAAGACAATTTTAAAAGCAAGATTACTCAGTGAGCCACTAAAATGTCCTGAACTCAAGATGCATTTGATAACAGCTCCACAATTTCCACAATTTCTTTTCTTTGCTGAGATGATAATTAACAAACAAACAAGTTCTGAAGCACGCACCTTGAAAAATGCAAAGAACGAATGTCATCAAATATGACAGAACGGCAGTTTGAATACATACAGCAATGCATTTGCTAATGTACATAAATACCTGGAGGTTCCAGCTCATCTGACATACACTTGCCATATTCCATGTTTTAAAGGTTTTTCATTGAATGAATCACACGTCAGGGTTGATGGACTAGTAACGCCCATGTCAAATACATTGTTATTGATTTTGCCAATTGCTTTGTCGTAAATACGGTGCGTTTCTGGCCGTACACCCCATTTGTTGATACTACCAGCTTCATCACCCCAATCAGAACACATGTCTTTCAAAAGGGATGTGTCATCATTAAAAACGGAGTACGAATCACAAGCAGTTCCATGAGAAACACCAGCACTAGTTGTCATATAGGCTGCCTTTGGTGTCGCGGATTTGGGACCTTTAACTGAAGCTAAATGCACTGTTCTTCCTGGTCTATCGGCAAAGCAATAAAATCTTATTTCTTCAAAACCAATCATTCCATTTAAAGATGACAAGCCGGAATAATCCAAATATTTTTCGAAATTGGATGTAGCAACATCGTAGATGTTGGTAGTCAAGTTCCCTGATATAGTTCGCATGATACCATTATCAACAGTATAATTTGCTATCATCACCCAACCACCTTAAAAAGAAAGTTAGTTATTTTAGCACACAACTCTTCTAAGGATATATCATACCAATTTCTGAAGATATCTTTATAATCTTTATAATTTATAATCTTTATAATAAGATATCTCTTTATAGAAGAAATAAGGTCTGAAAATTGGTTGGGAACAATAACAGAAAATAAATTTAGATATTGTAATGAAATGGTAATATTTAATTTTGAATTAATTTTTACTGCTAGTATTTCAGTGTCATTAAGAAGGAATATCCGAACAAAACTTAAGCATGTAACTTGAAAAATGCAAATAACGAATGTCATTAAATATGACAGGACGGCAGTTGGGATCATGTTCCTTAAATATCACATTTTCTAACTTTAGCGAGGCAATTTTCGTATTAAACTTATTAATCACGATTCTTTACTTGGATCCAATGAATAATAGTGTCGATTCGATAAGAGGAGTTAAGGAAATGGGCTAAAATAACATCGACCGCGTACTCAGACACATTGCTCAAATTCACTTTCAATAAAAACTGTTGTCAGCTTTTATTTCAAAGGATTGTGAGAAGAATTGATTGTGCAATCCGAGATAATTAAAATTTATGCAAAAGATTGTTTGGTTTATAGGACCTTTGCAATGTACAAGTAAAAATTGAACATAACATTTCGGCAAAACCTGTGGTCAGGCTCCCAACTAACATTATTTTTTATATGGAAAAACGGCACGAAACTGACCACTCAAAATTTTGACGGACTATCTACAATATTTTCTCAGATTGAATTGTGAATGAATAGTAACTAGTAAAACGTTTTAACATTAAAATAGAATACACCATTGAGCTTAATAAAGTCAATAATACATGCCATATAAAAACAAAACAAAATGAAGAGACAGTAATTTTATATCCAAAATTTATTAAAAGCAACTGTTTTTGGGATAATATCACGATAACATCGAAACAGTTATCTCACTGGAGAGTGATTTCTTAATATGTAAGTATTATTCAAACTATTCAACGATTAGTTGAATGATTTAATCATTCATTTTCCTATTTTGTCCATATCCACCAATATCTATTTCTTTGTACTGTACCAAATAGTCTTTTTAAAATAGTCTTTTTAACGTTATATCAGAATTGAAATCAATGCATCAACTTAAAAGCAAACCCACCTCCATCAGCTTCCATGTCACAATAAACTTGTCCTTTGTTTGACATAGTCAAACCTCCAATCCAATACACTCCTGATTTGGCCTTCTTACAGAAACGTTTGATTTCCATGCACGTTGGCAATGCTGCTTCTTCTGACTTTCCAACTATTAAAGAATTATTCCATTTAGGAGATGTGATTTTCTCAAGATGTTCACTGATAATGGACTATAACACTTCTCAAAAAGCATAATAATATAATTTCACCATTACTAACGTAATCATATGATGTGCACAATTACTCGATTCTGATTGGCTAACAGGGTGTGGAATTATTGCGTAATTGAACTCTGCACTCGCGAATATTACACAAAAGCGTGTTAACTTTTTTAGTTCATTTAAATACCATATAAGTAATAACGATCTAACACTGATGAATATTTTTCTATTGTGAAGTATTTTTTTCGAATGGAATGAAAAAACGTCAACATTTGATTGATTTTGGAAATATGTCCAAAAAAATATGAACCTGGTTTTTCTAAACTTCAAAAACATGAACTTTCCCTTTAATTTTATATGATTAACCATTAATCACATGTCACAAATTCGTGAAATTACAGGTTTAATAAACTGTTACTGCACTCGCGTCCATGCGATTACTAGCACTTAATGAGTAAAATAAATGTCATTGTTATGATATTGATAAAACAGAAATATATACCAGTCAAGTGACAGTCCTTTTCTGGGGTCTAAAAAGGAATTTCAAATGATCAGGAAAATTCAATTTGTTTTGTTATATGTAATAGATTCAACATATTTAAACATTATAATAAAAATTTACCCAGATCACGATGTATTCAAGACTTGAAGTATCCATTATACCGTAATATGTAGCTGAAAAAAGACGAAAACAAAATTACAGCATTTACTCAAACATATATGTCTTTCATTTGGTAGCTTTTGGTAGTGAAGTTGCCTTTTGGCTATTCCCATTCTAAGTACTATAATTTAAGCAAATTCTTGATGCATATTACATTTAAAACCTAACCTGGATACCACATACAAAACAACTGGGAGGAAACAATACCTTTATATGTTGTTCCATCTATAATAAATTCGTTTTCTGTCATTGTGTTCAGCAAGTCTTTTTGTACAAAATGTTTAGCCCATGTCATATTTGGGCTGTTCACGATTGACGCCCAGTAGCGGGCACCTGCAAAAACCACGCCATGTGATTTGTCGATTATTAACTTGTTCCCCTTTTCACTTTCACCATAAATGGAACCAGTCTTTTCGTTATATCCAACCACAGTATACATCCGACGATTCAAATTTGTGACTTTGCGAGTCTCAGTGAACAAAATTGCACATCGTTGGTTCCTATTGATGATTTAGATAAGAAGGAATTTCTGTCATTGTAAGAAATTAAGAAGATGCTTTCAAATGAGTTTTGAATAAAATAAAATTATATGAAATATCCTGAAGGTGAACTTTCGTTACAATTTTAAATCAAACTTGAAACGTAGTTTACCGTTTATTTGGATTGGCACAAACAATAAAGTTTTTTCCACCAACGGCAATTGATATTCCTGTTGAGTTACCTATGTTATCACTTCCTGAAATTAATGATTCAAATAAAAATGATTTGATTGTCTACAAAGTCAGCATCAAACAAATTAAATAGTGTATCGATAAAAAACAAGTAAACTTACCATGCGATTGTCCGCCATTCAACCCGAATGCACCTCTATATCTTCTCTGATAAGAGCCTGAAGCAGAACTTAGCGAAACATCAACATTGTCTTCATACAGAAACTGACTTTCTGTCACAAATTCAATATCTCTTTCTTTGATTTTAATATTTCTTTTCTTGTCACATTGCTTGATCACCGGTGTTGTGCCATCTAATGACATACATCCTCCACTTGCAGAAACGAGGTTATGCTGACCTAGCTTGAAGAAATTGCATCCATTCAATGTTGCTTTCAATGTGTTATCGGATTTACTCTTACTAATGCAATATCCATCTGGAACATCACGGATGAGGAATCCTTGAGAAGAAAGGGAAAAAATTGAAAGACAGGTTGAAGATTAACATATTAATGCAAAACAGGAGGAGGAAATGAGGAAGCTTTCATGGACAGTGGTGTGTAAAAGATTGTGAGAGGTTTTGCAACGGCGCATGCGTATTTCTTTAGTTCCATGTAGTTGTTTTCCATATTATTACCATATTTGAAAATATTTAGAATCCAATTTTGTAGATATATAAAAAAGCTAGAAAGTGTTGTTAAAGATTTTCTAACGATTTTTACTTTTCCACTCAAAAACAAATTTTTTGTTAGCCCCAAATTATAATAAAATTAATTTTCTGATGCATGTTGTCAAAGTTCAGTACTACAGTTAAGCAGTTATTAGTTACAAGTTACAAATTTCTAAATTACAAATTTTACGCCCTTAAGCGTGGTCTCCACCACAGCAATTTGATGGCGGTCTCTTTACTTGCCATGATGATACAATTTTCTTCATCATTAGGGGATGATATGGAATACCATTATGATTCTTGGCATTGTCGCAAAAAATATATGAAAATATGTTTTACATTAAATGACACCGAAATGCAAATGAAACCGTTTGCATTCGGAATGTTAAAGCGATTACGCAACTTAACGGTTTTAGAAAATGGAGTTTTAAGATAATCACTTTTTTGGCGACAATTATTTTTAATTCTAATTAGGACGTATCTAAAGTGTTGTCCGAGCAGTTCCAGTACCTGTGCCTAATGCGGATAACGGTGAATGAAACTTCTTTGCAGGAACTTGTAAAAACAGAGGGGCATGCTTGGAAGTTTATGAACGTAGATTTTTTCAGCGACTCTCGCAGGTATGGCAGGTAAGTATGAGTATGGGTATCGTGTTATCACTTTTAGGCGATTTATGATAAATGTTATAGCTATATTAATCAACAGCTTTCAGGCGACTGACTCTAAAAATCTTTTTCTTAAATACTTAATTACGCGACTGTTGTGGAGTTGTATAACACACATTGTTTAAAATAACTATTTTATACCAATCTTCTTCATCTCAAACATTCGATTTTAATGAAAACTGACCTCCTTGGCGTGTTTGTTACTTAATTTCATCTTGTAATTTTACTTTTTGTTTTTGAAAGAAAACTACTAAAAGTAGATTTATTGCTTCTTCGAATATGTAAAATATAAAATTTAGAAAAGTTGGGAGTTGGAAACAATAACTTTAACTATTTAATAATAGGTACACAGCTGGGAGCTCTTGTACATATTGAGTTTTGGCTGATAAGATATACTAGTACCTTACCTTTTTTTTCATTTGAAAGAGGAGACTGGTAGCTAATTACCAGTAAACTCTTTAGAAACATTTCCAGGCCCTTCTCCCCTTTCAAACACCCGTTGGATTTCTGAAACATTAAAATAAAGAGAAGTACTACATGAATCGATCTATAATTATTTTCAAAATTATATACAAAAATCCACCATGTATCGTTTCGTTGCCCTCATTTTTGCGAATAAGATGATGTAGTTGTTGAGTTTAATCGAAGGAAAGACGGCGTAAAAAGTATAAACTTTTGGAAAATATCTTCAGAACAAATTAACATTTTTTAATTATGAAATTTGCATGAACTAATACTGAGTGGATTAATACTGAATTTGTATGATTACCGAAATTCAATGTTTTTCGCGTGCGCACGAATAAATAGTTTCTACGTTTTTTCTCTCTTTGGTTGATGGTTGATGATAGAAGTGAGTAGTGAAATAACATGTGATGCATGAATATAAAGAAAAGGACAGAAAAGGACAGGCTGGAAAATGCTTGGTTGACTAGAGGTTGGATTTGGAGCACGCTATATCTATCCATTTTAAATTGTAACGTTACTTAGATATTAATATCTACATAAAACAGTGTTGTTTTGAATTTATTCACAGATTGATCAGGCATATTTGAAGGTTGGTGCAGAAAAGAAACAAAATTTGTATATAAGCAAAGAATTTGAGTGTGAAATGCTGGCAATTGTACATGAGAAAAAAATAGGCGATGAAATAGATTCTTTGCGCAAGCAGTAATCGCCGCAGTGTGAAATATACGCCGCAGTGTCTATATGATATTTTGCGGAAATAATAGCAACTTTAATAAATGCAGGGGAACACTTAGCGAAAGCATTATCTAATATTAAAAATGGATAGATGGTTTGTGGAAAAATATAACGCCAATCTTTGTGTATCGTATGGATTAACTTAACGGTACTTTATCTCTTTATAAATTCTCACCTTGAACACCTCTACTGATATACACTGAGAACGTATCGTTTTTCTTCACTTCAGTAGCAACATCATTTTCAAATTCTGTATATGTTAAATCATTGAGTATAAGCACCTCCTTCGCACCAATACCACGCAGACTTCTTACAGCTTTGTATGTTACCATGAAACAAATTTCAGATCGTATGAATAAACGGGAAAACTAAAATAGAAATACAAAATTTAATTTGCGTGGACCTAAAGATATCCGTCGTAAGCTCTCAGATTTTGATTGATAAAATTTATTGTTTCATTAAACAATACTATAAAAATACCCTGACCACAAAATTAATTCCTGAAAAACCATAAAATTATGCTAAATTTATGCTGCAAGAATATTAATACGCGCGAAATTAAACTGATGATCGAAAATTATTAGGTTCAAAAGTTAATATTAATAAGGTATAGTGCAGGTGTGTGTGTATGATAACGGGTACTTGTGAAGAAAAATGACATAAATTTAAAAATATATGATAAAAAACATTTGATTTTATAAACTTTACATCAATATGCTTACTTTTACAGAAATAGTACTTCCTGCTATCTTGTATTCTGTTGGATTAATGCAACTGTCATTGAACACCGGTTCACCATCCAATATGTTTTCTGCAACTAAAGTTATCGTAACGTTTTCAATATCAGCAACACATCCGTCTGCCGTTTTGATGTGATATTTTACTCGATAGTCCCTAAACGTCATAAAATTCATTTTTAACATATCGAATTCACTACATTGTTATGTGACAATCAGAACCAGTATGTTGCTAAGCTGGTACGCAGTTGGCACCATCAAGTTTTATATCTCTGCAATGGACAGTTTATGACTTACGATATGTAGCAAAAATAAATTATTCTATTCAATCCAAAATATGCATTCTCGCTCTTTAAATTTTTCATCTTTCGCTTGTTAAAAGTGTGTATTTTTCGTTTGTTAAAAATATTCAATTGTTCTTTTCTTAAAAGTTTCACCTTTTTGCTTGATAAAAGTGACATTTTTCTGTCTTGATTTCTGAATACATAACCTCCTAGTAAGTTCAGATTGTAAAATTGTGACTGTCCAAATTGCTCTAAAAGTGCACTAACTTCTTATTTTTCCGATCAGATTTAACCATGGTAACCTTCGATTCCAATTTAAACAGAATTTGATTTTAATCATTGACATGTTTTAATCGAACATTATTAAATGGCGGTCGCAACTGAGAAACCCAACGTTTTCCACTGACCTGCTTTCGCCTTGTTTTTAATTCAAATTGAAAAAGAGGCAGAGGCTGCAGTGATGTAATTTCTGGATAGGAGTATTAAAGCTAGAAACATCTAATTAATGCAAGAAGTTTTCAACTTGAATTTATAAGTAATACTCATAAGATATCGGAAAATTAGAAAGTTCCAAAGCCAGATCATACCACATATTTAATATCACAACATATTCCGTATGGTCATTTGATCTCGTGACCTTTTCCCACCAACTGAAAAGTATTCATTTCACTGGGGTATTTCCGAAATTTAATTACCGAGACAAATGAAACAAAACTTGGAAAATGTTGATGGAATATAGATATATGAGATTTTAGAGGAACTAAGAGTTGTGTGTGTGTATTGGTTTCGACGAAAGTTTGCTTCCCACACTACCTTTGATTAAAGTTATAAATCGTAATGAATAGTAGCTAATATTGAATTTTCCAAATCTTTAACTGTAGTTGTATGGAAATAAACCGGAGGTGTTAAGAACAGCATTCTCTCTCAGCTTAACCAAAAAACACCCAGTCTCTCAAGTACCGCTCATTATAAAAACACATGCTATACTCTATTACTTTTGTCAGCTGAAGCTAACAGGGTGAAATTTAATTCTCGATGGGGGCGAAAATTAAACATAAAAAACACAAAATATTTTCATGTCGGTAGTTCCATGCAATGTTTTGAACTGTGATTGTGACTTTGAACTGTTACTTATAGGAACACTCAACATTGATGGTGTTTTTTAATGTTCTTTACTTCTAGAGAAACGCTTCTATGCCTCGATTGTTTTTAGCATGTTCTTAAACTTTCAGACCTTCAAAGACTTACCGTATATCCTCAAAAATGAACCGACCTTCGAAAATATTAAGATATTTTACCGATTAAGATATAAGCCGCGATATTTTAGTAGACACAAGGAAGATAGGCCGACCTCGAAAATAAGCAATGAAGCTGCAGACGCAGTAAAGCCATTGCATTGCACACCGTTTTAAACCAGTAGAAAAAAACTTTCGAATCTGGCCTCAATCGAATCTTTCATCATTGAATTTGACATTTGCGAATTGTTCAATATTTGGTAATAATGACTCCTACGAGGAAGTCGTACTCTGCTCAGTTTAAAGCAAAAGTTTATCACAGAGAAAGGTTGTTCAAACAGTGCATCTGGAAGACATTTTGAAATCGAAAATACCTCAAAAATAAGCCGATTCAAAAGTAGACCAAAAAATTTAATTTCAATGAAAAATAAATGCCGCGACTTATTTTCAAGGAAATACGGTATGTTCCTATATCCTTTGTCCTTATAAAAAATGTGTCATTGAACGAAAGGCTGATGAAGTTATCTAATTTTCTGTGAGCTGTAAATCATCTTTAGTAAAGTCAAGTTTATATAGGCTGTGTACGTTGCATTTGATAATCAAATTATTCGATTATCAAGTTATTAGACTATAGAATTATTATAATCATATTATTATTACATCTTAATTTTGTTTTGATCGTTTGTAACAACAAAAAATAGATTTGCCACGTACTCAAAAAAACTTTCACAGAAAAAAATTGGAGAGAGTTTGTGAGCATACCGACAAAACATTATTCGAAAATAGATTCAAGAAATCCAAGATATTTTGGGTAAGCCGTTACTTTCAAAATAACGGGGGCAATGAATAAGGGGTTGTTAGAGAGGATAGGCAGATCGTAACTGATCATTAACCAATGACGTCACTATTTCACATACTCCAGGAATGAATATTTTATAACAAGCGAAAATTTCACACATTCATATTTAACAAGGGAAAAATGAATATTTTTAACAAGGAAACGATTCAATTAACCAGTTGTTGGTAAGTAAATTTCCAATTACCATTGCTTAAAATACGGACTCCAGGTCTCCAGACTCCAGGACTCCACCTTTTTAAAAAACACCAATGAAAGTTTAACAATGAATATTGGTGAGATAACTGTAAGAGAATTCCGTCGCTTAAATTTAATACTGATAACGTCACTTGTTAATACACAATCCCAAAGGTATTATACATGGAATGTAGATAAGTATAACTATGGAGTCTAGATTACTCGAGATTAATAAGTCTAGATTTCATAAACAAAATTATCCAGAAGATACTTTCTGAAATCTGAAATCTATCATTTTCATTGATTTCGAATGCAGCTGTATTATCAAACCGTACGTTTTCGTTATATTTCGGACCATCGCATTTTAAAATTATCATTCAACAACATAAAAAACAATTTTCCTGTGTTTTATTATGTTTAAATAGAGCCCGGGTGGCATAAGACTTTCTGCGAGTGAGCTTATTTAAACGAAAGTGTAACAAAATGAGAATACGTTTTCTCTCAATATTCTGGTCCTAATGTTCTAGGAACTATTCTCAACTCTATAAATAATCTAAATTTGCAAAAAGTATTTCCACATGATTCTGGATCGTAAACTTTCTTCTAGATTTGTGGACAATTACTTTCCGACTAATAATTATTTCTGAAAGTGATAGACAGTATTGTGAAAAGATCTCATGATTTAAATGAAAAGCTACGCATGTTGCTTCAAGTCTGATGGCGGATTATTTCAAATTTTGCATTTCCAGTGAAACTAGGACAGACATAATGAATGTTTGGAAATATATTTTATAAATCTTACTCTTCACTGTATAATTCTGATGATGTTTCAACTTCAACTGTGCAATCCTTTGCAGGTCTTGAAACTTCATAAGGCTTTAGATCTACCAAAACAATTTTTTCATTTGTGAACACGGAAACAAACCAATTAGTTTCCAAATCAACAACACCAGTGTCTGTCACCTAGAATGAATAAATGTGATTTTCGGACTAATCGAGGCTGAATAGCGCATTCGCCTGATGAAGTGCATGCTTGCGTAGAGCTGTCCACCCATTTTGTTTTGCAAGTCAATTCCTTTCGTTTCGTTTCAGATAACCCGCTTTCCCACCCACCTGTATATAACATAGTTGCAGAAGTTAGTTACAAAGTGTCTCCTTCTAAATTAGATTATTATACCTATCTATATGGTTTCTTCTGGAAATGGAATGGTTTCTAATGGAGCAGTGTATTGGAGCAGTATGTGGATAAAATTTACGTATGAATGTACGAAACCGAAGATTACTCTACTATGCACTATGCTTTTTGATGAAATTCCCGAAAATGTCTAGAAACAAGATTACGTAGAAAAAGAGGCTTATATTTCTGTTTGAACTTTGTGAATAAAAAAAATAAGTTCAACGTAAACGTAACCACTGAAAAAAAAGAATTTGTTTTTTCTATTATAAGACGAATTATGAGTTATGAATTACATCTATTCTATTCAATTTTCAAAATCAATTTTTTTATAAGTTCAAACGTATTAGAGATCGTAACAATGTAATAAAATTTATAAATTCAATTATTACCCGCGTAATTATTACCCGCGTAACAGGGCTGTGTTCGTTACAAAAAATTATCGCGCGATCTTATTGTCCAAATCAGATTTAATGTGACACCACTCCGATCTTTGCTCACCGATACAGCAATAATGTAATTCTCAAAAACATTTACAAACGAAACTTTGTAATGATTTCAAAAGCCACATATCATGTTTTACAATTTGTAATCTCTGCCCTACTTTGTGATGCTTTTTGACGATCGGCACCGATTTGCTCAGATCAACATTGAATCCCTGACATGGGGGCTTTTACTTGCTGCACCTAAATCCAATTGTTTAAAGCGCGTATATGCGAGGTGTTTGAATTGCAAAGCGCTCGTCATTGTGTCACAAAAAATAGCCTGTAAGCTCATGAATCTGTAAATCACAGTCTAAATAACCTATTGTTGGCATTATGCACGCATGCTGACACTAAGGGGATCGATATGGAGTTTAGGAGTAACGGGTAGACTTCACCGAAGAAAATCGTTTGCAAAGCGAAGCCATATGAATGTGAATCAAATATTTTTATTTGTTTAGAATGCAGTAGAGCAGATACTGTAAAAGGCGCTCATGTTCAGCTATGATTTGTTGCGGCTATGTATCAAACGTATCACCTATGAAATCGTTGAATGACAGAAAAAAGAAAGTTTTATGATTTTGATGTTTACACAAGATGATGAAATTTTCAGTAATTTCAGAGGATTTATTTATTATTTATTTATTTGTTTATTATATTTTAGGACAAACTGAGAGACAATGGATTATATATTATATTTATAAAATCAGTGTGAAATTTTTATACCAGATCAACTTTTGGCATGGATATAATATTGGATGCCTGTGCTAACATGGAACAGCATCTTACTATATATACTTATTCACTTATTTCTTTGGGAAGTTAGCTAGGAGAAAACAGAACCTAAAGATCAATGTTTATATAATATTATACAGCAGTTCCATCCAAGTCAGTTATACTTCCTTGTCACTTATGATTACGATCTGGTTCTTCCCAGGATTATTGTAACTGAACCATTTGAGGAAAACGATCCCAAAGACACATTATGGATAGAATTGAATGTCTGCCATCACATTACAGATAAAAAGTATTTCGAAATCGATAAAAAAAAAGGCGCCAAAGACAAATATTCGCATGTTTCTTAATAGATTTAATCAATGTAAGAATAAAATGAGCCAGTGGTTAACAAATATACATCCACATTGGTAATCATAATGAAATCTGTTTGTTTATCTATATATTTTATAGAATATGTGACAAAACCTTTTCAACCACACTATTTTGTTACTTATTTTAACATACAGTTAAAATGCGGTGATCAAATATTGGATAACTCGAACTTTGATTATATATTTACAGCACCGCTCGAAAGAAACGTTACCTGTTGTCGTAGCATGATTTGCTTTCACACGACTTCGTGTGTCCCTTGAACCTTCCATAATACTTCGTTTTAGAATTTATAGGTTAACTCAAACCTCCAGTATCTTGAACAATCGATTTCACCAATTACTTTAAGTAATTCCTTCAGCTAATTTATTCGGTTAACTCAAACAA
The DNA here is from genome assembly GCA_039566895.2 of Turritopsis rubra. Classification (NCBI taxonomy): domain Eukaryota; kingdom Metazoa; phylum Cnidaria; class Hydrozoa; order Anthoathecata; family Oceaniidae; genus Turritopsis; species Turritopsis rubra. Next base: position 10,862,245 of record CM077631.1, on the reverse strand, counting down.
ATGTCTTGTTCTTGCTTAAATTCGCTTCCGCTGAACTATTTTCCCTAGTCCCTTTAAGGACTGTACTTCTTATTTATCTTACTATTTACTGTGTTTTCATAGAAGCACATAAAATCCCTGGGATGCAGTTTGTTGAGTATATACCAGTGATTTTAGCCAAAAATGCAAACATAAGAGTTATGTATGTTTATGAGCATGCAAACTAGATTTTCTTTGTTGTTAAAGTATTGATGTAACACAAGAATATCATTAAAAGAGAAATATTAAAATTCTGTGCATGCTTGCTCCTGTTGTGTTCGTGTTGAATGTCTGAAACAAGTTTAAGCTGCAACATAAATTTTACTTAAACTCCTAGCACATAAAGTATTTGAAACCGAAATTGATTAGTAGAGACAACATAAATGGAATTTCCTGCATAATATTTTATAAAATCATATAGGTACAATCAAATACAGTTTCCCTTTTTGTTTTAACCCATCTAATTTTTTTAGTTCCTTTCGTACTTCTTTCATGTATTCTAAAATTGTAACGTTGTAAAAACAGGATATTTCGATGCCACCTCCTTGCACCCATACTCCTTCAAGAGCTGGTCTTGACTGTCCCGTAATCGTTTGTAAAATGTGGTATCGCTCTGCCAACTGGTGGTAGCAGAGATGGCGAGATTAATATCGAAGGTTTAGCCGATTATGAAGATGGTGTGTCCACAGACGTAGAAGATATTGAATTCTTCTCTTCTGAATCTGATGAGTCGAACGACGGAAGATAGTAGTGACGAAAGCACTGTCTAGTTTTTGTTTTAATTTAGGACAAAGTCGCTTTAAATATTTAACAGAGTTTTTATTGTCATACCCTGTATTCAGTCCATGACCTATTCTAACGTTAATCCCTTGTTATTAACAAAACTTTTTTTTTCTTAATGCGCCTACTTTTTGAGGGGGGTTACTTTTTTTTTTGTGTGTGTGGGGGGAGGGTGGGGGCGCTCACAATCGGCGTTTTTTTAGTAGCCTTCAAAAATTGTGCCTACTATCGGGGGGCGCCTACTATTGGGAGCCCTTAGTCGAACAATAGTCGAATGGAGATGAAAATCAATAGAAAATAAACAAATTTTTCAAGCATCGTTTTCTTTCTTTGAAATTTTATAAATAGCGCTGTTGTATACGCTTTGATTAACATTGAAACAAAATCTGTAATTTGTACACAGGAAACTAGACCAAATGAAAATTTATATTTAGTTGTGAAAGAAAAGGTTCGAACGCCTTACTGTCTTCCATTATCTTAAATTAGTGTCACAAAATTTAGCGTTTGCACCAAGGCGTTTTTCATAGTTTTCGTCATAATAACTAAAATGAATACCTTTCATTGTTCTGTAATATCGTGTCGCAGCACTAGTATTAATTAATTTTCTTTTTATCAATACCTAATTGTGTTGGAAGAAGTAACTGTGAGTAACTTGCTTGTGGGTAAAAAGCAGTTGGATTATGGTTATTCAATATTTTATACTTAAACTTTTTTGCCTTCACAACATTACCTTCTTACGTTATATGATGTAACATTACTTCAACGTTGTCACAACGTAATCATCCCAACAATGTGACAACCAAAACATAACAATAGAAGAACACATTTTATGGAAAGCCGTTTTTAACACTTTAAAACTTGCACTACGCAAAATAATACTTTTTAGGCGACAATAGTACTTTCTTTGTATAAAATTATACTTTGTTTACGCAAATTAATGCTTTTTTACTAAATCTTTTAAGTTTGGATCTGATTAATTTGACTCCGAGCTATCTCGGTTTTCCAAACATGTGATTAGACCGCTAGAAGGAAGATATAAATGGCAACTCGCAAATCTCTTCTGTAGTAGATGGATGGACGTGTAAAAAGAGAAGGTTTTACAACTTCTATAAATCTATTGAAATAAAGCTCGCCTTGGTTTATTAAAAAATTAACAATAGCAGTTTGAAACTTTCAACATTTTATTTTGTAATTAAGTCCGACGGTCCCAAAAGAACAGTCGAGCAGACTCGGTCGAACGCAGTCAGTTCAACACATGTCGTCAACCAGTCAAGATGTCTCCTTCAACGTGGAGTTAATTGCATGCCAGCAAATCATAGCGAGAATACCGTAAAGAAAAAAAGCAACGTCAAAAGCAAGTTATTCAAACAAGATAAGTATAATTGACCTTTCTTTTCTGTTGGGGGAGAGTATTAAGATGTTTTAAGATGAATTAAAAAACGATGCAATCAACGATTTGCTGAATACTCTGGAACAACAAGCAGTGAAAAACACAAACATAAATGATGTTTGTGATAAAAATAATCCTCTTTCTCAAAAACAAAAAAGCACACTGAAACACTTCCCGTAAGAAGTTGAACAAGAAAAAAGAACCTGCTATGCCAAATAGTAAACTTTCCAAAATTTCAATTGACACTATTCTTCCTCAAAAGTTATTGGCAAAACTTTGACAGTACAGAGTCTTTAATGTTTTCCTGAAAAACATTCAAGTAGATAGTGAAAATCAACCGCAATGCTCAGTGATGCCAACCTCGTCCACAGGGTTTCTTGCCTTTTCGATATACTGGATGGCGGCGAAGAAAGCCCTGGTGCAGGCCGGTCAATTCTGACTTCTGATTGGATATTGAGAGCGACATAAAGTACAAAAAAATTACTTGCGCAGTCAAGTAAATTTTAAAATTTGCCGAACAAGATACAAGGAACCTGAATTCTTTGATTTAAACGCTCCCAAAGAAAAGAGAACCAAATCTTACGTAACATTGGGAAAACTTTTTTGTCTGTTAAAACGAAGTAAAATTAAAATTTTTAAAACTTTAAAGCTTCCTATTTTTTGAAGAAAACGCAAAACCTAAATTATTCTTGAAAAACTTTGTTACTAGGGCACAATTTATAGGTGACGGGTTTGGTAAAGTCGGTACAAGTTATAATAATAATGGCGATTTTCAATAATTATCAAACTATTTACATATTGCTAATTACAAGTTTTGAACAGTGATTTGCTCCTGTTTCCTTTAAAAAATTTCCTTTTAAAACATCACTTCCATGGTTGGTGGCAAGAGAAAAAATATTGAGTTTGATCTCATAGCTTCCCGGAAAAGCCGCTCCCTTCACAGGATTGACCTCAATTTGAAATTACAGTAATCATAAATAACAATGTGAAACGAACTAGTCATAACACTAGACAATTGGATTTGAGGAAGTCGATTTGCCCCTTTTTGAGGAAGAACAATAAGTAAAGTGATTTTTTCCACCATACCATAAAACTATATAATGAGAAGAAACACCTGTGAGTGTGATAAGTAAGGCGAATAATATAAGGCGAATATTTTTCGAGGCTTGTGAAATAACATCAAAAATATAAGAAACACAAAATGTGCCATAGTTGCACTCAGCAAATTTCTATACTGACCACTAACTGTTGTTGATGAAGGTTAATTGCTGTGTTGGAGTACATATAAACATCATTAAAATATAAAAATGGCTAATGAATATAATTTGGAATGGAAGAGAATCATTAAAAATGGAAGACAAAAACAAGATGTAAATATAATTGAACAGATATGCAATGGACTTAAGTAGTGGTTGAAAGGAAATGATTGAGTTTTAATGGAAAATGATAAAGGTCGAACGTCGTGTATTATTAACAAAGAGATGAGAGAAGAGTTAATTACAAATGAACATGGTAATCGTGAGAGATATATACCTATAGCAAAAAATAATGTTGAGAAGGAAAAGACAAATGTGAATAACTGGTATTACTTTAGAAAGAAAACTCAATAACGGTGAAATTATTTAAAAAAAACACGTCAAGGACCCCGTCTGTTAGACCAACATTAAAGTCGCACAAAAAGCTGTTGAAAGTCAGACTTATTATAAATAAATTTATTAATGAAGACTTTAACCCAGTCAATGTAAACAAAACACCACTGATTAAACTAGCCAGATTGTCGTTAAAGTTTATGACTTCTCAAATGAATGGAAACTTTTATGAACGAGCGGAAGGTTTATTTATAGGATCTCCTTCATCACCATGCATTGCTGAAATTTATGTGCAAAGACCTGAGGAAGTTAGTATATACAACATGTTACATGCATCACGACTATGACTAAGAAAAATAGACGATACGTTTACAATAACGAAATATGATACTGATCATACGTTACAAGGACTAAATGATATTAATGAAAATATAACATTTACAACAGAAAACGAAAATGATGGAAAGATTGATTTTCTGGACTGTTTGATAACAGGAACAGAAAACAAAAAAAATAGAACAAAGGGATATAGGAAAGAAACCCACATGGGACAGTGCATCAATTATCAGTACAATCAACCAAAATCAGTAAAGTTGTCCACAATTAGAACATTGACAAAGAAAGCAAAGGAGATTTGTACCACAGAATCCGATTTCAATAAAGAAATTGACTATATCATGAAAACCATGGAATTGAATGACTTTCCGTAGTGGTTAGTACAGAAAACGATTAAAGAAACGTTGGAGCCAATAGAAAAGAAGGTCATTGATGAAAACGAAGAGAATGCTATAATATTATATTTACCATATGAAAAAGGTATATCCAAACCAATCTCGAGAATGAGCAAAAAGAACAATGTTACAGCCAGACATACTAAAGGGAAGTCGCTGAAAAACAAAATGAAGCAGAAAGAAAATTAAAAGCAGACAAAGCAACGGAACAAGGCGTAGTATATGAAGTAAAATGTCAAAGTTGCAATAAGAAATATATTGGAGAAACAGACCGACAATTGTTGACCAAATTGAATGAGCATAAAATGGATGCCAGTAAGGAAAATAAAAATTTATCAGGACTCTCAAAGCACATAAAGGACAAAAATCATATAATAAATTGGGACGAAGTGAAAATTTTTCATAAAAAAGATAATTATATAAAACGTTTATTTAAAGAAGCCATAGCAATTAAGAAAAGCAATCATGACGCAATATTGAATAAGAAAGATGACATAAAAGTGTTACCACACATCTGGATGGATTCAATTTAAGATTTTACATATTTGATGAATTGCTTATATGTTTTTTAACGTTTTATGTTTGATAATAAAAGAATTTTAGCTGTTTATAATACGTAAAAACTTTATTTTATTTTAATTTGATCTGATGAGGCTTTTATAAAACATAAAATGGTTGAAATGGTTTTTCATTTGTGATGGCAACAGGACACTTATGAAACTATTGTCTTATTGTTAGTGATTCTTGTATATAATACAGAAAAGAAAAATAGAGTTGAAAATAACATTTGTTCCAGTTTGTTTGTTTATTGTTTATAGCTTACAAAGCCCTAGACGAGGAAGAGATTATAGACATTAAAAGGTACTACGTTTATTTTGTTGCCAATTTTCAAACCCTGATTCGTCATGACTTCCTACAGATATGAAACTTTCAGAATCGAAGGAAAAGATATTCATTTTCCTGTACCTTTACAGAAGACAGTTGGGCATTAGATATATGCGCAATTCACATCTTCTAATTTCTTTCAGTTTCCACAATGTGTGAGGCATATGCATTCCTATAAAACCCTCCCATATAAACAAAACCCCAGTGAACCGAGAAGCGAGGATTATATCAAAGGAATGCCGATATAAGAATTTGACAATATAATTGAAAGGCTTTAGAAGCTAGTTGTGTCCATCTCATTTTATACGTCCATAACTACAGCAAGAAGTAAAGATCATGTAAAATCACTAACAAATCTTGTCAATGATGTAAAAGGAAGTTGCTGTTCAAATCTTCCGGAAAATATGAAGCAGATGAAATGGTATTAGAAATGACATTAAATCAACTTTACGGTTTAATAAAGTGTATTTTTTTTTTGAATAGAGGTGACGCTTCCTCAAGTACTTCCTTACATTCCAACATGTATCCCTCCAATAAAACTTCGTCGTTACAAAACTTACTATTAATCCATTCATTCAAAGTATTCGGTAATTCTTGCAGAATTTAAGATTGATTGCCCAATAATTGAGTTGCACTATTTCTTTTGGCGCTGATGTTCGCAAAGTCTTATGAAAGGAAGTACTATATTTTATGCCAAAAATATTATTTTATTTCGAGAAATAATTATTTTATACAAACTTAGTATTATTTGCCGGATTGTCACCATATTGTTAGCAAAAATAAATTATCTTTCAATAGCCAGTCTTTAAAACTTAAAATGCAATGCAACTACTGAAGCCACTGGATGTCTAAAAAGTTTTATCTTAGACATGCTACGCCTAAATTCGACTGTGCCTAAAAAATGTATATCTTTTCCATGTTTTCTTTCCTATTTGTATGTACCTGTGTTTTTTGAAAAATACAAATATGACTAAACTGAATTCATCAAAGTAACTTACCATGAATGTGAATGTGTAATGCGGCATTATATAATATGTCAATGTTGGAAACGTCTCCATTATTGAAATGTCTCTCTTTGATATCTCACTTCTTTGAAGATATCTTGGTCCATCTTCATTAAGACTACTGTCAGGTAAATTCACCCACGAATCTATTATAATACTACTGGATTCTTTGGTTGGATCCTGAAGATCTTTCGTTACATATATATAGAATGTATCATTTCCACCAATAAATTCGTTTACGTACACGTATGCTGTGTACGATTGTCCGATTTCCAATGGATTGTCGTTGAAATTAACTGGGGGTCCTTAAAAGCCAAAAAAATTAGATTACATTAACGTCCAGCATATTTTATTTAAAGAGATGCAGCTACCTATGCTTTACGAATTTCTTTGTTTATTATCCTTAAAATATGATTTTTGCCTAGTTATCCTTATGCTGTAAAGTATCCATTTTTAATCACTGCAGTTATAAAAATGTTATTACAATCCAACCTTGAACCCAGGACTATTTCGCTTATTATGATATAAAGACGAGACTATAAGTCCTTGGCATCGCAGTCAAAAATTGACTCATTCAGTAAATTTCATAACTTGAATACTTGGACATAGTAGTTTGTGGTAGACTATCTTATTGTTAAAAATCCTTTGCAGACTCTGCTTTTTTGAATTCTTTGTTACCACTAATGGATTCTTTGCTATTAATGTCACTGAAATAAAATTCTTAAAAAGTAAAAAACATTCGCACTGTTTCTGTTACAAAAGAATACCAAACAACAAGAATGTTACATATGTAAAAAGCTTGGCATTTGGATCGTACACCATTGGTTTGTACGGTGAATTTTCTGAATGGGTTTCGAAAAGTGTATATCTAATATATACATTTACCTTATGTTAAAAAACCACAGATAATAACTGTGATTGTCTTGTAAATAATAATTCTGACGATTTTATTGAAAAGCGGCGCAATTTGGCAGTGGAAAGAAACATATTCTACTCCTTTGACTGACATGGAACGGTCACACTGAAAAGGTCAGCGAAATCATAATAATTGGATGATTATGGCTCACTTAAAAAACAATTAGTTTAATGCTATTCTTAAATTTTAATGGAAGTGAATAAAACCAGAGATTTAAAACTTTAACATAATACAGGAATTCTTTTATCAAAAGTTGAAAAGTTGAAAAACATAAATGAAATATACACAGGTCTGTATGAAGCTGTGTTGACCAGATCTCTTAAAAGACATTTTGAACCAAAGAATACAACAGTACGACCCCCAAAAAATACAGAAATGACTGACTTTTGTCCTTTCCTGAAAAAACTCTCTATAGATAAACTTCTGTACCATCTTTTTATTCTTTCAAAATAATTAAACACTAAGGAAGTTTTAAACTTCTTTTCTTTGTTACGTTTAGAAATACAACATTTCAAAACGTTTTCAACGTAACACAACCTAAACCCTACTTAAGCGCCATTTCTAATAATAATTACTTCTGTGATAATATGAAGAATTTCTGTCCCGTCCCAGCTGTAATTTGTTTTCATGTAAAAGCGAGATGCTTATCATCTCGTTTTTCATCCTCTCCCGGCAAACACCCCGCCCGTCTTCCATAAAATACGCCATTTTAACAACATTTCTTTACTTACACAGGAAACTTGAGCGATTTCATAGCTGTTTGCACAGCCATTTTTAAAACCATTTTTGATATCCTGCAAATTTTGGCAGCTTAAAAGTTAAATTTTTATGTTATCACATGAACAGTAAGTTCCTGATCATTTTTGATAATTGTCTTAAGCCTTAAAGGGATACCGAACTACCCAAGGTGTCATGCATTTGGAGTGTGAACACTCGGGGCAAGTCACAGTGTGGTTCATGCTTATTAATTAGACAAACGGAAAAAAGGTTTTTTTTCTTTTGAACTTATAATATTATTATTAATCGCACATCCATTAATTTGCTGATCGTGGTAAGTTAGATGGTCTTTATTATCCAACAATTCCTCATCGTTTCAAATCAAAACAACATGGAGAGAAATTTAAAAATGGAATTACGAATCAATTTTTGTTCGCAAAATTCGATGCACAGACACAGTTTTTTGCAACGAAGATTATTAAAATATATTCTTTTATATTTCTATTTATGTTCCTTGCTATTTCCGATCAGTAAAAACCAGGCTTAGGAAGTAAAAGAAAATAAAAACATAGCCAGTTGTAAAAGATTCCTTGAAGAAATCCAACGAAAACAAATCTAAGAACGAATATTAATAATACGAAATAACTTTTCATAGATGAAAAAAATGTTGTTTTCAATAAACTGAATAATGTCCATGAAATCTTAGTTGTCCAAAACAAAACTCTTTCTTTGTTTCCTAGATATTCACAAGGGAAAAGAACGCTTTCGTTATAAAAGAATGTCACTTTTTTCCATAAGTATAAAAGATTATAATTGTTGGGCAGCTTACAACCCAACTTACTACTCAGCCCCCAATAAGTATAAATAAAAGACAAGAATTAAAAGAATAATGGAGGGAGAAATACATTCACCAATTAAGTATTATGATATATGAACTGCATTCTGTTTACCATAATAATACGGATAACTAAATAAAAAGCGAACCATCGTGTCAGCCACCATTAGACGCCATTTATGGAAATGGAATGAAAGCTCGTGTCAGAAGGATCTAGAAACCATTTTTATGAATATTGTCAATGAAAGGTCTGTCAAAGTGTGTTTTTTATACTCACTTTTATTGCCGTTTGCCACCATAAAGTGATTATAACAGTCTATCTTTTAAACATGGATTATGACAAAAATATGAATTTTCGCCTGTTAAAAAGTCAAACCAAACTCTTTACATAACATTGGCCACCAAGCCTGTCTGCAACCAAATTTAATCACAAACTTTGAGTCACATATCAAAAATACTATAGCTCCAAGAAGAAAATTAACTTCTAAAATAGTCTGCTTAAACTGACACTAAAATGCAAGAGTGGGGTGGGGTAGGGTTGACTGGTATAGAAGACCTCTCATAAGTTTTTGTGAAGGATTGTTGAATCCAGGTTGATTGCAATTTGAATGTTCAAGAATTTATTTAAAAATGTATTACTTACTCCAGAGTAATAAATGCATGGCGGTTGGTTCGTCATTGATACTGTTATACACGTAAGCACCACAATAGCAAGAGGTTTTACTTGGTATAGTAGCTGTTACCAATATGAATTCCAAGTGAGACGCATAATATGATAAGCAAGTTAACACACAATTATCTGGATCTGATACTGAAGGACCGGCAACTCCACTGCTGTAGCCAGGCATAGTAAGACCACCATGATAATTCCAACCTTTATCAATAAATACAGAGATAGTCAATTACAACGTTGGAAAAACTGATTTGATTGCATTTTATATATAAATTTATCATAACTTCCCACCCATAAATGTCTCAAAATTATTTAAAAATGTATTGATAGTATTTTTTAACATTGAAATGTTTACATGTTTTCTTCGCTCGCATATTAAAGTCAGTGAAGAAAATTACATCTTATATCCGTCTTGTGCTTTCCTCAAGCGGAAACATCACACAAAGCAAGTGCAGACGGAAGCTTTGGTAACCTAGAAAACAGTTTGACGTTCCCGTCGCAGAATTTGTTTTTCTCATGTTCCCTATTGTGACAAAAAAATATCTGCGCACACATCAAAGACATTTTACAACCATCTTTGTTGGATATCTGCGAAACCAGGCTGGTATTAGATATATATATATATATATATATATCCATCCTGTAACTCTTACAGCTACTCCACCCATTGGTGTGGTCAAGAGATTTGTCGGCTTAATTATTTGTATGATCTGCATTATATATTTATTTAGTTGTAGTTGATCTTTCTGATTTATTGTTTATTTCTTGTTGTTAGGTACGCATTAAAAGAGTGCTCAATACCTATATATATATATATATATATATATATATATATATATATATATATATATATATATATATATAAGCATATATATTACTTATGCTTTAATGTTTATATACTTATGTGATTTGAAAACTTTATATTTTGAATTCCAGTTTTATCTAGCAGGAAGTAAAATTAAAATTTGAGTATTTTGCATTCATAGTAGCTTTGTATTCATACAGTAAATGGGTAGAATTTTGTGAAAAATGGTTGACTTTGAATTTTGAAATCAGATTATGGGTAATGGGTCTGTCTGTCTGTTTGTCTGTCTGTCACGCAAAATGGTAGACCATGTTGTGAACAGTGGCTTCGCACGGTATCCAAAAAAAAAGTTGATCTGGAAAAGGAGAAAAAGAGTCTTATTTATATCTTTACAGTGATATTTACATTTGTGCGAAATGTTGTTTTTCAGTAGGAAGAAATATGATATTTGTGTGTGTAAAAAAATGCTCCCTTAAAGTGGTTTTTTTGGACGTTTGTCAGAAGAGTTATTAGGATTACGAAGACTTATTATGGTTGTGTTCCTGTTGGTGAAGGGAAAGACAAATTGGAGCAAAATGGTGTAGAATTAATGGCTCATACTTATGTTTAAATTGACCATATTATATACAATGTGTCGAGCTATGTCTTTGTAGCTATATTTCTGTTCTACTTTTCCTTGAATTGAGTATTGCAGTTCGTTTTGTTTGGGGAGAGGAGAAGAAGAGAACTTCACTACAGCGCATTGGTCTGTTTTGCATTCTGTTTATCTGAGTTATAATTGAATTATTAGTTTTTAAGTCAGCAATATCATGGTGCTGCTTGACATCGAAATTAACTTGGTTAACGATCGATGAAATAATCAGGCATAAGACATTATTATTGGCTTTCTGCGTAAGCATGAAAGTCATTACAACCGGCAGTGTTTTTCTTTTCTTTTTTTTACTGTCCAAATCTATGGTGAGTACAAATACATCTGCATTCATTGCCGTTAGTGGATACATGTAAGTAAACAATTAGGTAAAACTTACGCCAAAGTTTGAAAGTAAATCATTTTTCATGAATATTTGCACGTGGACCAATTTAATGATGCTGGTTTTAAAATTTGGGTTTTCAGTCTATTGACTGAATGGTCCAGATCTGTTTTAAACAATGAAATGGAACAGCTCTACAGATACTGAACTGAAGGAATCAAAAGATCTTTTTGAACTGGTCGACATATTATCAAAAACATTTTGTTCTGTACTGCATCGCCGGAAGAAAATTTACTTAACCGTCAAATCAAAGCTCCTTCAAATCATTGAGAAGGAATACTGAAATTTGTTTCCAAATTTATACATAAAGAATGTGGAACGCAAAAGCAAGCCAATGCAACTTTAGAGTAATGGTTGAAGATATAAAATACGAAATGTTTCTGAAACTTGTGAAAAATCCAGCACCATATCAATTTAAGTCACTTTTCGTGTATCATTTCAACTCATTCAAAGGTCCTGTTTGATCGAAGGTTTAAAAAGTTTAAAATATATTTGGAAAATGTTTCTATCATTTCAGAATATTTAATATACTAAAAATATCAAAATATACACACAATATCAATTCATATACTTTTATCAATTGATATACCAAGTACACCAAGTTTTATTCTTTATAAATATCAATTGTATGAAAGTCGATTGTAAGATGTTTTGTATATTCTTTATATCATTTGAGATATACTAAGTATAACATTTGGTTTAGTTGATATACACAGTGCCATTTAATAGAATATTTATGGCATACCGATTTTATACATTTTGCAGATTTGACTTAATCGTGGAAAAAAATTATATTGAAATTTACTATACACAAAATAGAATCCATCCATAATTTTCAAACAATTTTTACGACATTGGATACGCCTATGAAAGGAAAGCATCTATCTCCATCTCCCATCATCACAGTGCACACAAAAACTTACTTTTACAATGTATTAAAAACTGTATTAAAACTGGTAAATACTGTAAAATAATCAAATTAAGTTTTTTGGTTCTTCACGTGGCGAAACCCGTTTAGAAAGGTTTTATAAACATCATTCAGAAAACGGTACTTTGACGCCATTTTTAAAACCCGTTTTTTTTCAGCGAACCAATTATTATCGAGAAATGATGGGTATGATTGATTAAACGGGCAAGAAAAAGCACCGATATTTTGAAGTGTGGTGCCATCGGGTGGTATGAGCTGCGTTACTCAGACAGACTGCCCTCCGCTAAACGCAGTCGGTACACCATTTTTGTTGCTATTTACTGTCGTCATGTAAATTTCGCGGGAGAAAACGAACGCGTAGCGTTGCAATGTATTTCTCGCTATGTATTTCTCGCGCGGAAATCAGAAAATGATAAAAAGTTATATTTTTTATTCGTAACTAGGAAACTTTTTAAAATTGTTTTCAAATAGATTACTAACTTATGTAGGACTATTATTAGTAATCTTACTTTCGGTATTGGTACAATAAATATGCCACCTTTAAAGCGCCTTTCCTGAAAATAAGCGTCCGGGCGCTTAGTTGATTCTTTTACGTACCTTACTTTCGGTTAATTAGAACCTGGTCCCTTGTGTTTTCGAATTAGCGTATGTATACTATACGTAGAATATCTCCAATTCATCTCTTTATATCTTATGTCATAGTAGCATTAAATCGCTTGAAAATTATCAGTTATGGATGATTCTTTTTTCCTACGCTACTCCTTTATCCTCGTAGTTTATATCAACAACGCGATTTATGTTCTTAATTGCTGTTATTTTCAAGTTCGGCGATAACATCCAATGTTTCATTTAAACTTAGTTTCACAACAGCATCATAAACATCAACCTTCCCTTCATCGGGTTCCTCAGAAAAACATTGGACTGGAATTTGTTATGTGACAAAGTTGGATGTTATTTGTTATTTTATGTTTATCTGTTATTTTGTTTGTTTGTTGTTTGTTTGTTTTTTAAAAGACAATATTAAAGCGTATTTCATTTCTAAAAATCAAAACGACATTCGAAAAAGGGTTCTGTAATATGCTTGATATTTGTCAAAAACTTGAAAAAATTTCAACAGAAACGATTTTATAAATAGGTCAGAAAAATCAGTTCGAATTAGCTTTTCAAATCTTGGAGAGATAAATATATGGATTCCTTATGGAGATCCGAACGGTAGAGAATGTTATCAATAATTGAATCGGGCGAAAGATTTTGTTAGTAATGACGATGATCGTGTTGAAGAAATGAAACATATCAAATCGGTTCTCCAAGCAAATGGATATGGCAGGACGATTGTTAGAAGAGTTGAAAATAGAATAAACAATACTCGAACTTCAAACACCGAAGAATCAACAGAACAAGAACCGGTGACCACTATTAGTATTCCTTATGTATCTGGTATCAGTAATGCTTTACAAAGAATATTCCGTGCACACAACATCAAATGCAGATTTCGATCAACGGAAACTCTTCGTAACATATTATCTCATCCGAAAGACAAGATCTCAATGAACGACACAAATAACGTGATATACCAAATTCCATGTAGTGATTGTGAATCAGTTTATATAGGAGAAACAAAAAGAACATTTGAGCAACGCATCAAAGAACATATGCGAGCCGTACGGAATGGCGATGTAACCAAAAACGAAATTGCTGACCACTGTTGGACTAATGACCACAAGTTTGATTGGGAGAATAGAAAGATCCTTGACAAGGAAAAAGGATGGACTGCTCGAAAAGTCAAAGAGACTATATACAGTGTCAAAAACAATTCCAGTATTAATAGTACATCGTATAATGTTCCTGCGATATGGTTTCCAGCTCTACGCAAAACAAATTATTGACATTGCTTCCTTCCAGGTCCGAAATATTGACATTGCTTCCTTCCAGGTCCGAAATAATTTCGATCCTAATTTCGATCCTACTGAAAACATATATAAACTTTACATCATTCATTTACAAACGCCCGATGATGACAGTAGTAACTGTCGAAACGTCGCAAACAAAAACAACCGGTCTATGACATGATAAACTCTAATTATATATTATGAATACTAGACTGACAAACAATATAAATATATTCAATTTGATCAATAATTGAATTTGAATTCAAAATAATGTTTTCTTATAAATATTTTATATGCTCTCCTATGAATATGATCTATTCAATTTCGAAGCTAATAAATAAATGATTGTAAAATATCTGAAGTTTGTTGTTTTGAAAATATCATTTCATAGCAATCAAAACAAAAGGCTTGACTAAAGTTCATAGAATGATAACTGATTAGGATAGTAAAAGTGTTGGTATGCCTTAATCCCAATTTTGTGCCCCTATAATTTGACGTCACGGTCTTACAATCGTGCCCTTTGATTTCTCTCGGAGAGCTTAAAATATTTTTGTTTCATCAGCTGATCAAATGTAAAATTGATTTCAAAAGGGTCACCTGACATCTTACTAATTCTATGAACTTTCACATCACTCACAGCAACAATATCAAAAAAGGAATATCAGCTAATACTGGAGGCTATTAATATGGAAGGCGGGACGTTTGGCACGATGGTAGGAAAACATTTCTAGAGTGCTTATACTGAATATTTTTTCGTGTTTATATGAGATATTATCGTCCGGGAAGGTTTCGTCCCGTCCCGGCAATGAAGAAAGAAAGGAAGAAAGCGGATCTCACCTCTGTCGTCCCATCTCGACAAGAACCCCGTCTTTCATATAAACAGCACCTTAACAAGTGGAATTCAATTCTGCCCCGGAAGAACCCTGATGCGGTATGGGTTGTCCCACGCGCCAAAAACGTTTTTGAAGTGCTAGCATTTTTTGTTATTATTCTCTCGATAATCGCTTCAAGTAGAGTTCTGAATTTATTTCTTCGAGAAACCTGGCGAGTCGATATTATTACTACAGCTGTAAAATACAAACCCCTCTATTCTGTAAAATATTTCAATAACAAAACTTTTAAATTTAATTTTGCATGCTTATTGATGTCAAAAATCGTATTTCTATGCAAAAATGCATATTTTAACTGTGAAAAACTATGAAAATCGGAACTGCAACTCGAAGGACATTTCATCAAGGGGAAAAATAGTTTTCAAGAGGGGCAATTGGTAATGATTATTATGATAATTACTATATATTTAACATATTTGTTTATATTTTATTCATTGAAAGAATTTTTAACTTTTGCAGCACTGTAACATTTGACAAAATACTTAATACAACTGCGAATTTTCTTCTAACTTAATACAGAAGATTCCACATAATGATTTACGCCATTTAAATCAGAAATTGATCGAACGTTACGATCAAACATGATATTATTGCATTATAGTGTATTTGTCGCAACTTTTATTAGATAAGCCGTGTTTAAAACAGATGTCTTAAAGTAAATGCAAAAACCTTTTGCTTTAATATGCATTTTGTCACATGAAAATACTATTTAGTAACTTCTGTATAGATAGGAGATGAATTATTCTAAAGTTAACACTAGGAACCGTAGACTATCTTTAGGCAGCTTTTTCACCTCCTTTTTCAACTTTTCTTGAAACAATATATAAGAAAACAAAATTGCTGAAAATAAAGTTACCTGCACAAAGTGAAATCTTCAATAAGATCAAAATAAAGTATGGATGCATTCTTTCTCAAGGTATTATTTAATATATCCACTCAAGATTGAAAAAAATGACATTTGATATCAGAGTGAATAAGTATCTTATTTGATATGTTGTATGTTTCGATGGATATTCTGTTTAGTTTTCATTAATATTTGAACGTATTAAAATGTCATTGATTTTCCCAGCAAGATTTCAAAATTTAACAGTTTCTAATAAGAGTACCAGTTTTGTTTTTCGATTGACATGGCAGCGTTACGTACGTGGGTTATCCAGGTGTGACATGTTCTCAAGAAATCACGAAATGATCTAAACGAAACTGATTCTTTTTACTGTTAGTTACTATTATTAGCTGAACGCACTACACTGAAGAGAAGAAGGAATGGATATAAATTGGTTCTTAAGAAATTGATGACGAAAATTAAAGAAACTTTACACAATGCTATTACAGAAAAGGTCCATCAAGACTTGACTGTTTCTAAAAGTGATAACAGACAAGGAAGAACAGGTTAAAAAACTAAATATTATTATTATTGACAAAATCTAAAAATCTAAAAATCGGAATTTTCAGCAAATTTCTTCATACAAAACTATATTCGGTATTATGGCTAACTTGAACTATACTTTCCTATTACATCGCAGTCCACTGAAGATCTGGAGTGAGGAAAACAAACTTAGCGGCAAGAAAAGGGAAAGATGGCGATGAAGGAAGAAGAAAATTATTGGAATGTGTAGGGCTAGTGTGAAATTTTAATTGCTCTGTAGTATAAATATGTTATTTTTGGCTAATTTTAGTTGTTTTCTGAAAATATTGTAAAAAGTGCAGGAATCCCTTTAAAGTGATAACAGACAAAATTAAAAATATTATTATCGACAAAATCTAAAATCCGAAAATGAGAGGAACGCATTTACAGTTGCACCTGCCCGTTTGTTCAAGCGATCAAACTGCCGAAGATAACTTTAAAGAAATTTACTGGGGAGCCGACCGAATGGACTTCTATGAATCATTTCTTGCTGCTTTACGCAATAACGAAACAATCAATAATATAGAAAAGTGAATTATAAGAAGCTTATCATTTCTACACGAATGAATACCTTGCTGAAATTGAAACTGATAATGTGTGACGTAACGGGGCTCCGAAGGTTATACGGTTCTCCTGAAGCACAGACAACAAAACTGAATAGTTTGGGTAAAACGAAAACTGTTAACCATTTTTCTGATACATTATGGATAAAAGTGATTTAGTCGTCATCATGTAAGAATTGACGATCCAGCTTTTCGTCACAACCGTCCTCCCTAAAACTAAATATTAAGACAAACAGCAAATGTTTCGATGGAGATTCTGTTTAGTTTTCATTAATACTTGAACGTATTAAAATGTCATTGATTTTCCCAGCAAGATTTCAAAATTTAACAGTTTCTAATAAGAGTACCAGTTTTGTTTTTCGATTGACATGGCAGCGGTTACGTACGTGAGTTATTATGGACTTCTATGAATCATTTCTTGCTGATTTACGCAATAACGAAACAATCAGTAATATAGAAAAGTGAATTATAAGAAGCTTATCATTTCTACACGAATGAATACCAAACAGCAAATGTTTCGATGGAGATTCTGTTGAGTTTTCATAAAGTAAACAGAAGCACGGTCTTCTGAAAATCAAGCGGAAGTCCTAGAAATGTGAACTGTATACGTGGTCTTTCCACAAACACTGCTGTTTATTTATAACTTTTTGTTGAAACTGACTGCGATAACAGATCTGATTTTCATTTTTAATACTCTACTTTTTTCATGGTGGATTGCAGCTGGTTTCTACCTGTTCTCCGAAGTCCGCAATATCTCGACCTATCTGCGATGCAATCGAAATATTGCTCATCTCCTTGTTAACTGTTCGTTTGTTCATTGGTCTATGGCCGTCATTTATTGCTTCTTGTTTCCATATGTTTTCTTCAAGTAACCTGTCCATTTCGCTGTTTTTTATAAACAAAATTATATATAGAATATGCTTTCTGAAATCTGATTTATATCATTTTCATCGATTTCGAAACCGTACGTTTCCGTTATATTTCGGACCATCGCATTTTAAAGTTATCATATGACAACATAAAAGCTAATTTTCCTGCGTTTTATTATGTTTAAATAAAGCCCGGGTGGCATAAGGCTTTCTGCAAGTGAGGTTATTTAAACGAAAGTGTAACAAAATGAGCATACATTTTCTATCAATATTCTGGTCCTAATGTTCTAGGAACAATGCACATCTCTATGAATAATTTAAAGTTCCAAAAAGTATTTCCACATGATTCTGGATCCTAAATTTTCTTCTAGATTTGTAGACAATTACTCAGATTTCCGACAAATAATTATTTCTGAAAGTGATTGACAGTATTGTGAAAAAATGTCATGGTATAAATCAAGAGCTACACATGGTGGTTCAAGTCCGATGGCGGATTATTTCAAATTTTGCATTTCCAGTGCAACTACGACAGACATAATGAATGTTTTGAAATGTGCAATTTTTTGTAGATCTTGGAACTTCATAAGGCTTTAGATCTACCAACACAATTTTGTCGTTTGTGAATAAGGAAACAAACCAACCAGAGTCTGCCACCTAAAATTAATAAATGTAATTTTCTAAGTAATTGAGGTAAAATAGCACATGCGCCTGATGAAGCGCATGCTAGAGTAAAGCAGTCCACACATTTTGGTTCACAAGTCAATTCCTTTCGTTTAGTTTCAGATAACCCGCTTTCCCACCCACCTGTATATGACATGCAGAAGCTAGTTATCCGTGTCCCCGTGTAAATTAGGTTACTATACCTATCTATATGGTTTCTTCTGAGAAAAATGGCAGTAGTCAATCCCGTTTGATTCGGGATAACCAGAAGTTTTTATCCTGGAGTCGGTATAATACTCAAAAGCGTTACACAAGATTATATTGATGTTAATCTTAAAAATGCATAGTAACTATAATGTTTCAATTAATGAAAAGTAATTTCAGAGAGATTTAAGTAAACTTGATAGTTTATATTGTGTTGTAAATTATATGGAGCAGTACATTGGAGGAGTATGGAGATAGAAATTATGTATGAACGTACGAAACCGAAAATTACCCTAGTATGCACCAGACGATCTGTTTTTTGATGGAATTCCTGAAAATGTTTAGAAACGAGATTACGTAGAAAAAGAGGCTCTTATTTATGTTTGAACTTTGTGAATAAAACAAATAATTGCAATGTAACCACTGAAAAAGAAGAATTTGTTTTTTCTATTATCAGAGGAATAATGACTTATGAATTACTGCTATTCAATTTTCCAAATCAACTTTTTTTATTAATTCAAACGTATTAGAGATTGTAACAATGTAATAAATTTTACAAATTCAATTATTACCCGCGTAACAGGGCTGTGTTCGATACAAAAAATTCTCGCGCGACCTTATTGGTCAAATCAGCTTTAATGTGACACTACTCCGATCTTTGCTCACCGATACAGCAATAATGTAATGCTTAAAAACATTTACAAACGAAACTTTGTGTTGATTTCAAAAGCCACATATCATGTTTTACAATTTGTAATCTCCGCCCTATTTTGTAATGCTTTTTGACGTGCACCGATTTGCTCTGATTGAATTCATTGAATTCCTACCATGGAGGCTTTTATTTGCTGCATCTAAATCCAATTGTTCAAAGCGCGTATACGCTCTTCATCGTGTCAGCAAAAATAGCCTGTAATCTCATGGATCTGTTAATCACAGTCTAAATTGTCTAGCCTTGGCATTATGCATGCATGTTGATACTAAATAAGGGGATTGATATGGAGTTGATGAGGAAAGGCTAGACCTCACCGAAGAAAAAAGATGGCAAAGCGAAACCATATGAATGTAAATTAAATGGTTTTTTTTACAAAAAAGCCCCTTTATTTTATGAAAAAAATCCAGTATAGTAGGTACTGTAAAAGACGCTCATGTTTAGCTATGATAGTTATGACGGCTAAGTATCAAATGTATCACCTATGAAATTGTTGAATGACAAACAAAAGAAAGTTTTGTGATTTTGATGTTTACACAAGATGATGAAATTTTCAGTAATTTCAGAGGATCTTGTTTAATATATTTTATTTGTCAAACGAAATCGTAATTGAACAGATGGCTATGCTTTTGTGCATAGTAGCACAACCTGAGAGGCGATGGAATATATATTATATTTATAAAATCAATGTGAAATTTTTATACCAGATCAACTTTTGGCATGGATATAATATTGGATGCTTGTGCTAACATGGAACAGCATCTTACTATATATACTTATTCACTTATTTCTTTGGGAAGTTAGCTAGGAGAAAACAGAACCTAAAGATCAATGTTTATATAATATTATACAGCAGTTCCATCCAAGTCAGTTATACTTCCTTGTCACTTATGATTACGATCTGGTTCTTCCCAGGATTATTGTAACTGAACCATTTGAGGAAAACGATCCCAAAGACACTTTATGGATAGAATTGAATGTCTGCCATCACATTACAGATAAAAAGTATTTCGAAATCGATAAAAAAAAAGACGCCAAAGACAAATATTCTCATGTTTCTTAATTGATATAATCGATGTAAAAATCAGTTGAGCAAGTTGTTAACAAATATACAGCCACATTGGTAATCATAATGAAATCTGTTTGTTTACCTTTATATTTTATAGAATATATTGCAAAACCTTTTCAACCACACTATTTTGTTACTTATGTTAATATACAGTTAACTTGCAATGATCAAACATTGGATAACCCGAAATTTAATTATATATTTACAGTACAGCACGAAAGAAACTTTACCTGTTGTTGTAACATAATTAGCTTTCATACGACCTCATGTAACATAAAAACTGTACACAAAAATATTTTACGTTTTCATGTTTAAACTTCATTCCTTTGCGAAATGTGTAAAGTTTCTTTCAGTCTGTATTGTATGCCTCAAAATTTTTTACTTGTGTCCCTTGAACCTTCCAAAATACTTCGTTTTAGAATTTACATGTTAACTCAAACCTCCAGTAACTTGAACAATCGTTTTCGCCGACTGCTTTAAGTAATTCCTTCAGCTTATTTATTCGGCTAACTCAAACTTTTGACTTGGGAAAAGGAATCAAAGAACTTTTCTTACTTGTTATTCAGTGATAATTGAAAGGAAATTTCTTAAATAATAAAAATTAACAATAGACATGTTGGTTAATACATCTCACCATATATCATATGAAGAAAGCTGGTTTAACCAGGCGGGGCTTAACTGAGTTTTTACACATGGCGATAGTAAAATAACTAATTGTCTCATTGTTTAAAATTAAAAATTTAAGAATCCATCCCTGCACTGGCGTGTTCATGCAGAAACAAGTGGGATCTCCCTTAAGTGTGCTAGCCCACTTTTCATTTGAACAGGATTTATTTTATATCTATATTTTATGAAGATTGCTTAGGTGAGATCTCGGCTAAGTGAGCCAGCTAATTGGCTAACCATGGCTTACCATTCCAGATCGCCTTCTTTCAGTGACTATGCAGGTAAAATCATATATTTATATTACGTGATAATAAATAAATCGCCTTAACTCAAACAAATGTCTTATTTTTGCTAAAATTCGCTTCAGTTGAACTATTTCCCCTTTAAGGATTTTACTTCTTATATTTTACTGTTTTCCGGTTTTGAAAGCACTGAAAATCCCTGAGATGAAGGTTGTTGAGTATGTGCCAGTGATTGAAGCCAAAAATGCAAAGATAAGAATTATATATGTGCATGAGCATGCGAACTAGATTTTTCTTTGTTGTTAAAGTAATGATGTTACACAAGAATATCATTAAAAGAGAAATATGAAAATTCTGTCGATGCTTGCTCCTGTTGTGTTTGTGTTGTGTATCTGAAACAAGTTTAAGCTGCAACATAAATTTTAATTAAACTCCTAGCACATAAAGTATCCTTCACGCGATTTGTATAAATGGAAAGCATTTCTTGTTGTGTTTATATTCCAATTTACCACTTTTAGTCGAACAATAGTCGAATGGAGATGGAAATCAATAGAAAATAAACAAATTTTTCAAGAATCGTTTTCTTTCTTTGAAATTTTATTAATAGCGCTGTTGTATTCGCTTTGAATAACATTGAAACAAAATCTGTAATTTGTACACAAGAAACAAGACAAAATGAAAATTTATATTTGGTTGTGAAAAAAAAAGATTCGAACGCCTTATTGTTTTCGATTATCTTAAATTAGTGTCACAACATTTATCATTTGCACCAGGGCGCTTTTCCTAGTTGTCGTGATAAAAACTAAAATGAATAGCTTTATATATAGCGTAATATCGTAATATCGTGTCAATGCACTAGTATTAATTAATTTATTTGTTCTATCAATACCTATTTGAGTTGGAAAAAGTAACTGTGAGTAACTTGCTTGTGGGTAAAAAGCAGTTGAATTATGGTAATGAAATATTTTATACTTAAACTTTTTATCCTTTTAGTTTTTTCCTAAAAATAGGTTGCAGTAGAGCAAAAAGGGATAATAAAGTTTGGTACGTCAATAGAGTACAAATCGAGGCAGCTCAAGGCATTAAAAATGAGGGCAGGGGTGGATTACAAAATGATTGCAACTCAGGGAATTGGTAACAAAGTTAGGCAGAGATTACGAATCGTTGTACAACAACGTTGACACGAGACAACATTTCTCGGGGATAGCAATTTTAACATTTAATAGCATGAACAAGATTTCTATAATAAACATTATTTTTGGAAAATGCAGCAATCCTGGTGAAATGTGCATCTGAAAAGACTTTCAATTGTGGAATATAATATTTAAGAATTTTATATCATATTTTTCTTCCAAAAGAGTGACCCAATAGCATTATGATAAAATGTGAAATTTTTTTTTTATCTCAATAAGTTCTAGCAATAACTTCATGTAAATCACAAATCCAAATATCTTCCCAGGAGATCCATTGAAGCCCTTTGTGGCTGCAAAGCAAGTTTTTCAATTTTTGGCCCAATTTGACCAACTGGGTTGCTTATAAAAAAACTACTATATTTGTTGTTGTAACAATATCAGAACGTTATTCTAACATTACGTTTTATTTAGTAATTAAGACCGAGACTCCCGAATTGATAGGGGAGGAGACTAGGTCGGGCACAGTCAGTTCAATACATGTCGTCAAGCAGTCAAGATGGCTCCTTCAACGTGGAGTTGATCGCATGCCAACAAATCACAGTGGGAATACCGTAAAGAAGAAGGAAAACAACGTCAAAAGCAAGTTATTCAAACAAGATAAGTATAATTGACCTTTCTTTTTTGTTGGGGAGTATTAAGATGTCTCAAGATGAATTAAAAAATGATGCAATCAATGATTTGCTGAATACTCTGGAACAACAAGCAGTGAAAAACACAAACATAAATGATGTTTGTGATAAAAAATAATCTTCTTTCTCAAAGTCAAAAAAGCACAGTGAAACACTTCCCGTAAGGAGTTGAACAAGGAAAAGGAACCTGTTATGCCAAATAGTAAAGTTTCCAAAATTTCAATTGATGTTGACGCTTCTTTGTAGCAGAGACTTCGGAAGAAAATAGCAAAATGCAAGAGAAATTACCCCCTGAAACAACAAAAAAACTTTTAATTCTTCCTCAGAAGTTATTGGTAAAACTTTGACAGTACAGAGTCGTTAATTTTTGCCTGAAAAACATTCAAGTAGAGAGTGAAAATCAACAGCAATGCCCAGTGAGGCCAACCTCGTCCACACGGCTTCTTGCCATTTCGATATACTGGATGGCGGCGAAGAAAGCCCTGGTGCAGGCCGGTCAATTCTGACTTCTGATTGGATATTGAGAACGACATATATTACAAAAATATCACTCACGCAGTCAAGTAAATTTTAAAATTTTAAAATTTGCCGTACAAGATACAAGGAAACTGAATCCTTTGATTTAAACGCTCCCAAAGAAATAAGAACCAAATCTTACATAACATTCGGAAAAAAATCTATGGCTGTTAAAACATAATGAAATTTAAATTTCCCAAAATTTTTCAAAAATGCAAAATAAACCCAAAAATCAATAAATCATTCAAAAAACATATAACACTAGACAATTGGATTTGAAGAAGTCGATTTGCCCTTTTTTAAGAAAAAACAATAAGTAAAGTGATTTTTTCCACCATACCGTAAAACTATACATTGGGAAGAAACACCTGTAAATGTGATAAGTAAGGCGAATAATGTATGGCGATTATTTTTGGAGGCTTGTGAAATAACAGCAAAAATATAAGAAATAAATTTTTGCCATATTTGCACTTGGCACTGTGCGATATCTGAACAAACTTTCGCAAGTTTTTACGATAAGAAAATCGAAACTGAGCAAACTTGCTGAGTAACGTTTCTATACTGAAAGCTAACTGTTGTTGATGAAGATTAATTGTTGTGTTGGAGTACATCTAAACATAGTTATCATTGAGAGATTATATTACAATGATAGAGTTAGCAAAAAAGATGAAATTATATAAGGTATTAAGCAAGAAAAAACATCTGTCGACGAAATATGAAATGTTATTGAAGAAAAAGTCAGGACTTTGAACACAGTAACTGAAGAAGAAAAACGAGTACACGAAAGGAAAACACTGTTGAATTTTTCGAAAATTGAGATACCGGTAGAATTTATTACGATATTGTCAAAAGGGCTAGATCATAAGATTGCAACGAAAAGGCTACAAGTCATTGACATGATTTGCAGCATCGAAAAAGTTATAAAATGCTTTTGTTCACCTGCAATGGCAAATGAATATAGGTTAAAATGTAACAGAATTATTAAAAATGGAAGAAAAAATCAAGATGTAAATATAACTGAACAGTTATGCAATGGACTAAAGGAGTGGTTGAAAGAAAATGATATAGTTTTAATGGAAAACGATAAAGGTTGAGCGACATGTATTATTAACAAAAAAATGAGAGAAGAGTTAATTAAAAATGAACTTAGTAATCGTGAGAGATATATACCTATAGCAAAGAATAATATTGAGAAAGTCGAGACAACTGTGAATAAAGAACTAGAATTGCATAGGAAAGAAAACTCGATAACGGTGGAATTATTTAAAAAACTTAAACAAATCACTGACAAATCTTGTCAATGATGTAAAAGGAAGTCGCTGTTCAAATCTTCCGGAAAATATGAAGCAGATGAAATGGTATTAGAAATGACATTAAATCAACTTTACGGTTTAATAAAGTGTATTTTTTTCTTGAATAGAGATGACGTTTCCTTAAGTACTTCCTTACATTCCAACATGTATCCCTCCAATAAAACTTCGTCGTTACAAAACTTACTACTAATCCATTCATTCAAAGTATTCGGTAATTCTTGCAGAATTTAAGATTGATTGCCCAATAATTGAGTCACACTATTTCCTTTGGCGCTGAAGCACGCAAAGTCTTATGAACGAAAGTACTATATTTTATGCCGAAAATATTATTTTATTTCGAGAAAGTATTATTTTATACAAACTTAGTATTATTTGCCGTATTGTCACCGTATTGTTGGCGAAAATAAATTATCTTTCAATAGCCAGTCTTTAAAATTTAAAATGCAAAGCAATTACTGAAGCCACTGGATGTCTAAAAAGTTTTATCTTAGACATGCTACGCCTAATTTCGACTGTGCCTAAAAAATGTATATCTTTTCCATATTTTCTTTCCTATTTGTATGTACCTGTGTTTTTTGAAAAATACATTTATGACTAAACAGGATCCATCAAAGTAACTTACCATGAATGTGAATGTGTAATGCGGCATTATATAATATGTCAATGTTGGAAACGTCTCCATTATTGAAATGTCTCTCTTTGATATCTCACTTCTTTGAAGATATCTTGGTCCATCTGCATTAAGACTACTGTCAGGTAAATTTACCCACGAATCTATTATAATACTACTGGATTCTTTGGTTGGATCCTGAAGATCTTTCGTTACATATATATAGAATGTATCATTTCCACCAATAAATTCGTTTACGTACACGTGCGCTTTGTACGATTGTCCGATTTGCAATGGATTGTCGTTGAAATTAACTGGGGGTCCTTAAAAGCCAAAAAAATTAGATTACATTAACGTCCAGCATATTTTATTTAAAGAGATGCAGCTACCTATACTTTACGAATTTCTTTGTTTATTATCCTTAAAATATGATTTTTGCCTAGTTATCCTTATGCTGTAAAATATCCATTTTTAATCACTGCAGTTATAAAAATGTTATTACAATCCAACCTTGAACCCAGGACTATTTTGCTTATTATGATATAAAGACGAGACTTAAAGTCCTTCGCATCGCAGTCGAAAACTGACTCATTCAGTAATTTTCATAACTTGGATGCTTTGACATAGTTGTTTGTGGTAGACTGTCTAATTGCTAAAAAGCTTTTGCAGATTCTGCTGTTTTGAGTTATTTGTTACCACTAATGGATTCTTTGCTATTAATGTCACTGAAATGAAATTCTTAAAAAGTAAAAAACATTCGTGCAGTTCCTGTTACAAAAGAATACAAAACAACAAGAATGTCACGTATGTAAAAAGCATGGCATTTGCATCGTACACCATTGGTTTGTACGGTGAATTTTCTGAATAGGTTTCGAAAAGTGTATATCTAATATATGCATTTACCTTATGTTAGAAAACAACAGTTAGTAACTGTGATTGCTTTGTAAAATTATCAAACAGATAATGTTTATGGGTTAATAATTGTGACGATTTTACTGAAAAGCGACGCGAATTGGCATTGAAAAGAAACAAATTCTATTCCTTTGACTGACACGGGACGGTCACATTTAAAAGGTCAGCGTAATCATAATAATTGGATGATTATAGCTCACTTAAGAAACAGTTAGTTTAATGCTATTCTTAAATTTTAATGGAAGTAAATAAAGCCAGAGATTTAAAACTTTAACATAATACAGTAATTCTTTTATCAAAAATTGAAAAGTTGAAAAACATAAATGAAATATACACAGGTCTGTATGAAGCTGTGTTGCCCAGATCTCTTAAAAGACATTTTTGAACCAAAGAATACAACAGTACGACCCCCCAAAAATACAGAAATGACTGACTTTTGTCCTTTCCTGAAAAAAGTCTCTATAGATAAACTTCTGTACCATCTTTTAATTCTTTCAAAATAATTAAACACTAAGGAAGTTTTAAACTTCTTTCCTGTGTTACGTTTAGAAATACAACCTTTCAAAACGTTTTCAACGAACACAACCTAAGTGCTACTTACCCGCCATTTCTAATGATAATTACTTCTGTAATAATATGAAGAATTTCTGTCCCGTCCCAGCTGTATTTTTTTCATGTAAAAGCGAGATGCTTATCATCTCGTTTTTTCATCCTCTCCCCGCAAACGCCCCACACCTCCTCCATAAAATACGCCATTTTAAAAACATTTCTTTACTTACACGGGAAACTTCAGAATCTATAACTAATCACATTTCTTAAAATATCAATATGAACGATTTCATAGCTGTTTGCACAGCCATTTTTAAAACCATTTTTGATATTCTGCAAACTTCGGCAGCTTAAAAGTTAAGACGCTAAATTTTTATGTTATCACATGAACAGTAAATTCCTGATCATTTTTGATAATTATCTTAGGCCTTAAAGGCATACCGAACTACCCAAGGTATCATGCATTTGGAGTGTGAACACTCGGGGCAAGTTACAGTGTGGTTCATGCTTATTAATTAGGCAAACCAGAAATAATCTTTTTTTTTCTTTTGAACTTATAATATTATTATTAATCGCACATCCATTAATTTGCTGATCGTGGTAAGTTAGATGGTCTTTATTATCCAACAATTCCTCATCGTTTCAAATCAAAACAACATGGAGAGAAATTTAAAAATGGAATTACGAATCCATTTTTGTTCGCAAAATTCGATGCACAGACACAGTTTTTTAAACAGAAGATAATTAAAATGTATTCTTTTATATTTCTATTTATGTTCCTTGCAATTTCCGATCAGTGAAAACCAGGCTTAGGAAGTAACAGAAAACAAGAACATAGTCAGTTGTAAAAGATTCCTTGAAGAAATCCAACGAAAACAAATCTAAGAACGAATATTAATAATACGAAATAACTTTTCATAGATGAAAAAAATGTTGTTTTCAATAAACTGAATAATATCCATGAAATCTTTGTTGTCCAAAACAAAACTCTTTCTTTGTTTCCTGGATATTCACAAGGGAAAAGAACGTTTTCGTTATAAAAGAATGTCACTTTTTTCCATAAGTATAAAAGATTATAATTGTTAGGCAGCTTACAACCCAACTTACCACTCAGCCCCCAATAAGTATAAATAAAAGACAAGAATTAAAAGAATAATGGAGGGAGAAATACATTCACCAAGTAAGTATTATGATATATGAACTGCATTCTGTTTACCATAATAATAAGGATAACTAAATAAAAAGCGAACCATCGTGTCAGCCACCATTAGACGCCATTTATGGAAATGGAATGAAAGCTTGTGTTAGAAGGCTCTAGAAACCATTTTTATGAATATTGTCAATGAAAGGTCTGTCAAAGTGTGTTTTTTTTTACTCACATTTATTGCCGTTCGCCACCATAAAGTGATTATAACAGTCTATCTATTAAACATAGATTATGACAAAAATATGAATTTTCGCCTGTTAAAAAGTCAAACCAAACTCTTTACATAACATTGGCCGCCAAGCCTGTCTGCAACCAAATTTACTCACAAACTTTGAATCACATATCAAAAATCCTATAGCTCCAAGAAGAAAATTAACTTCTAAAATAGTCTGCTTAAACTGACACTAAAACGCAAGGGTGGGGTGGGGGAGGGTTGACTGGTATAGAAGACCTCTCATAAGTTTTTGTGAAGGATTGTTGAATCCAGGTTGATTGCAATTTGAATGTTCAAGAATTTATTTAAAAATGTATTACTTACTCCAGAGTAATACATGAATGTAATCTGGGTTGCCAACGTAGATACTTGTATACACGTAAGTACCACAATAGCACGGGGACGCACTTGATAAAGTAGTTGTTACCATTATGAATTCCAAGTTAGACGCATAATATGATAAGCAAGTTAACACGCAATCATTTTGATCTGCTACTGAAGGATTGGCAATTGAATTGCTGTAGCCAGGTTGAGTATATCCAACATGATAATTCCAACCTTTATCAATAAATACAAAGATAGTCAATTACAACGCTGGAAAAACAGATTTGATTGCACTTTATATATAAATTTATCATAACTTCCCACCCATAAGTGTCTCAAAATTATTTAAAAATGTATTGATAGTATTTTTTAACATTGAAATGTTTACGTGTTTTCTTCGCTCGCATATTAAAGTCAGTGAAGAAAATTACATCTTATTTCCGTCTTGTGCTTTCCTCAAGCGGAAACATCACACAAAGCAAGTGCAGACGGAAGCTTTGATAACCTAGGAAACAGTTTGACGTTCCCGTCGCAGAATTTGTTTTTCTCAAGTTCCTTATTATGACAAAAAAATATCTGCCCACACATCAAAGACATTTTACAACCATCTTTGTTGGATATCTGCAAAGTCAGGCAGGTATTAGATATATATATCTCCATCCTATAACTCTTACAGCTACTCCACCCATTGGTGTGGTCAAGAGATTTTTTGGCTTAGTTATTTGTATGACCTGCATTATATATTTATTTAGTTGTAGTTGATCTTTCTGATTTATTGTTTATTTCTTGTTGTTAAGTACGCATGAAAAGAGTGCTCAATACCATATAATGTAGAGCATATATATTACTTATGATTTAATGTTTATATACTAATGTGATTTGCAAACTTTAAATTTTGAATTCCAGTTTTATCTAGCAGGAAGTAAAATTAAAATTTGAGTATTTTGCATTCATAGTAGCTTTGTAGTCATACAGTAAATTGGTAGAATTTAGTGAAAAATGGTTGACTTTGAATTTTGGAATCAGATTTTGGGTAATGGGTTGTAGTGCAACTAAATGTCTCTGGTGAAGCTAGGGCAAATCGTGAAGATAGCGCATTCCATCCTCTTTATTATTGCCCTATTCTCTGTATGTTTGTCTGTTTGTCTGTCACGCAAAATGGTAGAATGTGTAGTGAACAGTGGCTTCACACGCTAACCATAAAAAACGAAAGTTTATCGGGAAAATGTGCAATCGAGTGCTACATTTCAACCCTATTTTTTCAAACCGAGTTAAAAAAATACCAGGACTCCTTGGTAGTTGGTCACAACAATTTTCAAGATTTTATAATTTTGACAAAAATGTTTGTAACGCACATTTATTATTATATTATCTTCTAGTAAAATTTGAAATAAAAACTATTCCATGAAACAACAATAAAGAATTGTCCGCGCGGGCACAAAGATTTCTGCAATTGTAGAATATGTGAAATACGAACACAACATGAAGTGGACAGACGGGGACAGGGTTGACTTAATTAGGGGATATTGCCAACAAACCATAAGTTTATAAAGAATTTTGTATAAACATCTCCTTGTTGATTTTGGGTTAAAATGTTCATAGACTTATAAATGGACACTTTTTCACATCAAAAATTGGATTAGACTGGCTTTTGACACAACTTTACTTTATTTCAAGCAAGTTCGTATAGTACTCAGCAGAGAAAATATCAGAGGAAAAAAGTCGGGGAAAAATTTGGTCCCTGCAAAAACATTATTCACTTTTTCCTGACTAGCATTTTATGAGCCCGTAATAAAATTCATAAAAAAGAAAGCACTACTCAGGTAAAAAGAAATCAGGGAAAAATTTTGTTAATTGGAAAACTATAAATCCTCAATTCTTTCCCTGAAGGTAACCGTTAAAACCAACTTTATGAAACTGTTATTAGCTATAAATGTAAAACTAAATATTAAAAAGCATAAAATCTCATAATCATGAAAACATATGATATTTGCCAAAGTTAGGTCATTTTTGGCTTCTCTGTAATTATTGAATTAAATAGCGCCACACGCTATTTTATTCAAGGGATTTTGGTGCACCACTTATTCAAGCAATATTCAAGGATTCTTATTTTCTTAAGTTTGGTTAAAGAACAAGACTTTTTTTCATAAAAAAAAACATTTCCATTTTACTATTAAGTCTCATTCAGACTTTTATGCATTTTCTTTAGAATAAATGCCGCACTCTTATATATATTGAAATTTACTATACACGAAAAAGAATCCGTCCATAATTTTCAAATAATTTTCACGATTTTCCAAAAGAGATCTAAAATTTGTGAAAATAAAAAGCTGAATTAACCATTTAAGAAATCAAACAATTTTAAATAATAGCTAACAATAGCTACCCCTGCTGGTGGTGAAGATGTTCTACACCACCGTCACTTTTATATCGAGAAGAACTCTCAAAGCCAGAGGCGTAGCTAGACCTAAGTCAAAATTTGTGGAGGAGAGTTTAGTCATTTAAAGTAGAAAAGGAAAATGTGAAATTAACCTATTCAACACTAAAACTGAAAAGAAATATCATAACGTTGGACTTCACCACTATTTTTGACTGACCCTGGATACGCCTATGGAAAGAAAGCATATATCCCCATCTCCCAGCCTCACAATGCACACAAAAAACTTACTTTTACAATGTATTGAAAACTGTATTAAAATATTTTTAAAATTTTTAAAACCCGTTTTATTTAGCGAACCAATTATATATCGAGAAATGATGGGTAGGCGTTGATTAAACGGCCAAAAAAGAGTACCGATAATTTGAAGGGTGTTGCCATTGGGCAGTATGAACTGCGATACTCAGACAGACTGGCTTCCGCTAAACGCAGTTAGAACACCATTTTTGTTGCTATTTACTGTCGTCATGTAAAGTGCTGTAATTTTCAAGTGCAGTGATAGCATCCAATGTTTCATTTAAACTTAGTTTCGCAACAGCATCATAAACATCAACCTTCCCTCCATCGGGTTCCTCAGAAAAACATTGGACTGGAATTTGTTATGTGAGTTCTGTTTCATTGCATGTTTGTCTGTTTGTTTGTTTGCTTGTTTTTTAAAAGACAATATTAAGGCATATTTAATTTCTAAAAATCAAAACGACATTCGAAAAAGGGTTCGATGATATGATTGATATTTTGAACATCAAAACTTTTGAAAAATTCAGTTTGAATTAGCTTTTCGCATTTGGGAAAGATAAATATATGGAAATCCGAACGGGAAAGAATGTTATGAATAATTAAATTTGAATTCAAAATAATGTTTTCTCATAAATATTTTATATGCTCTCCTATGAATAAGATCTATCCAATTTCGAAGCTAATGAATAAATGATTATAAAATATCTGATTTTGTTGTTTTGAAATATCTTTTCATAGCAATCGAAACAATATTTTAAGGCTTGACTAAAGTTCATAGAATGATAACTGATTAGGAAAGTAAAAGTTTTGGTATTCGTTAATCCCAATTATGTGCCCATATATATTGTGACGTCGCGGTCTTACGATCGCGCTCTTTGATTTCTCTGGGAGTGCTTAAAATAGTTTTGTTTCATCAGCTGATCAAATGTAAAATTGATTTCAAAAGGGTCAGCTGACATGTTACTAATTCTATGAACTTTCACATCACTCACAGCAACAATATCAAAAAAGGAATATCAGCTAATACTGGAGGCTATTAATATGGAAGGCGGGATGTTTGTCACGAACGAACAAAAACTTTTCTACTGAAATCTACTGAAGTGTTTCTACTGAATATTTTTTTTCGTGTTTGTAGGAAATATTATCGTCCGGGAAGGAAGAAAGCAGATCTCACCTCAGTCGCCAAGCACCCCGTCTTCCATATAAACAGTCCCTTAGCTAACAAGTGGAATTCAATTCGGAGAGATTTCACTACGGAATGAAATGTGAAATAATTCTGCACCGGTAGAACCCTGATGCAGTATGGATAGTCCTATGCGCCAAAAACGTTTTTGAAGTGCTAGCATTTTTTGTTATTATTCTCTCGATAATCGTTTCAAGTGGAGTTCTGAATTCATTTCTTCGAGAGGCCTGGCGAGTCGATATTATTACTACAGCCGTATAATATGAACACCTGTATTCTGATATATATTTCAATAACAAAACCTTTAAATTTAATTTTGCATGCTTATTGATGTCATGCAAAAATGCATATTTTAACTGTAAAAAACTATGAAAATCGGAACTACAACTCGAAGGACATTTCATCAAGGGGAAAAATAGTTTTCAAGAGGGGCAATTGGTAATGTTTATTATGATAATTACTATATATTTAACATATTTGTTTATATTTTATTCATTGAAAGAATTGTTAACCTTTGCAGCACTGTAACATTTGACAAAATACTTAATACAACTGCGAATTTTCTTCTAACTTAATACAGGAGATTCCACATAATGATTTACGCCATTTAAATCAGAAATTGATCGAACGTTACGATCAAACATGATATTATTGCATTATAGTGTATTTGTCACAACTTTTATTAGATAAGCTGTGTTTAAAACAGATGTCTTAAAGTAAATGCAAAAACATTTTGCTTTAATATGCATTTTGTCACATGAAAATACTATTCAGTAACTTCTGTATAAATAGGAGATGAATTATTCTAAAGTTAACACTAGGAACTGTAGACAATCTTTAGGCAGCTTTTTCACCTCCTTTTTCAACTTTTCTTGAAACAATATATAAGAAAGCAAAATTGCTGAAAATAAAGTTACCTGCACAAAGTGAAATCTTCAATAAGATCAAAGTAAAGTATGGATGCATTCTTTCTCAAGATATTATTTATTACATCCACTCAAGATTGAAAAAAATGACTTTTGATATCAGAGTGAATAAGTATCATATTTCATATGTCGTATGTTTCGATGGAGATTCTGTTTAGTTTTTATTAATATTTGAACGTATTAAAATGTCACTGATTTTCCCAGCAAGATTTCAAAATTTAACAGTTTCTAGTAAGAGTACCAGTTTTGTTTTTCGATTGACATGGCAGCGGTTACGTACGTGGGTTATTATGGACTTCTATGAATCATTTCTAGCTGCTTTACGCAATAACGAAACAATCAGTAATATAGAAAAGTGAATTATAAGAAGCTTATCATTTCTACACGAATGAATACCTTGCTGAAATTGAAACTGATAATGTGTGACGTAACGGGGCTCCGAAGGTTATACGGTTCTCCTGAAGCACAGACAACAAAACTGAATAGTTTGGGTAAAACGAAAACTGTGAACCATTTTTCTGATACATTATGGATAAAAGTGATTTAGTCGTCATCATGTAAGAATTGACGATCCAGCTTTTCGTCACAACCGTCCTCCCTAAAACTAAATATTAAGACAAACAGCAAATGTTTCCATGGAGATTCTGTTGAGTTTTCATAAAGTAAACAGAAGCACGGTCTTCTGAAAATCACGCGGAAGTCCTAGAAATGTGAACTGTATACGTGGTCTTTCCACAAACACTGCTGTTTATTTATAACTTTTTGTTGAAACTGACTGCGATAACTGATCTGATTTTCATTTTTAATACTCCACTTTTTTCATGGTGGATTGCAGCTGGTTTCTACCTGTTCTCCGAAGTCCGCAATATCTCGACCTATCTGCGATGCAATCGAAATATCGCTCATCTCCTTGTTAACCATTCGTTTGTTCATTGGTCTATGGCTGTCATTTATTGTTTCTTGTTTCCATATGTTTTTCTTCAAGTAACGTGTCCCTGGTCTCGAAGAAACACGATTCGAACAACGTAATGCCAACTTCTGGCAGGTTTCTAACATTTTATATGGGCTCGGAAAATATATTATTTTCGCCTTTCTTTCAACAGTCTTTTACCGAGTTTGAAGAACACATTGTTATAAAGCTCATTTCAAACTGTATCGTTTTGATGCCTCTATTAAGTCAAAAACAAGATTTTTAAAGAGCTGACTTTTTTTGCCCAATGATTTTGGCCTTTTGTTCTCCGCGGACTACTTGTATTTAAACTCAAACACATTCATTACAACTTGTTGTTGCCATATCAAAGCACCAGCCTTGGAGTAAGCATTTTTCCTTGGTTTGTATTTTGTCGATAAGCTTCGTCAAATAGGTACTAAATTGTTTCAATTCATTTTTCGTTCTCGTGCGTCCATTTGCATTCTCACTAAGAAGGTCCGTTTTCGGGGTAAGGGTGGTACATACCAGCAGATTTCTTGTGAACGGAAATTACAAGAAACCTGCTAGTGACAGTACTTACTTCGAAAGATATGATCTTCCTGATTTTCCATATTCAAAAAAACGGGAAAAAATTTGTAGAATCACGCAAAAAATTTTAGCCCTACGAAAAAAAATTTAAAACCCACGAGAAAAATTTTTTTAACCACGAGACGTGCGACGAATTATTCCTGCATGCATGGTGAATCGAGTACGCAAGCCTTTCCCGCGCCTGATGGTGCGTACATTAACTTTTCTCGTGACGATGAGGGTGTTACAGCAGTTTCTGAGGTTAATTCTGCGTGGGTATATGTGAACTTACGATGAATATCTTTACCACCTTTTTTAGAAATAAAAATATATATTGCCATGAGCTGGATAGGTGTACAAACAGTTTACAGATTAACTTGCTTAAAATCGTATAAAATTTCATACTTTGATTTAAAAATATTCAAGAATTCCAATTTTGAATAAACCATGGTCACACCGCAGCTATTTCGGAGACAACGGGATTAGCCAGAGTTCTGTGTGTGTCTCAAGATGTGCGATTGGAATTATATTTTCGTTATTCAACAGCTGATGATATCTTGTGACCTTGGTTTCTACGCAGAAGAATATCAAGATTTAAAAAAAACAAAGAACAAATTATAAAAAATGAATGTCTACATAATATATCTGGCGTTCAAAAGACACCTTGTTTTTTCACATTAAAAGTTGTCGTGTGACCATGTTTTTTCCCAAATGCATGAAAACATTCATTTCATAGCTAGTATGAAAAACAAATTTCCCAGTCCCTTTATTGAACCAACAACGGGTTGATATTTCTATTCGACAGAAACGTTGTTGAAACAATTGATACGTAAGTAAAGCTGAGAACGATTTTCCTTTACTTCTTCAATCAGTGATTGATCAACATGACTGCCTCACTGTGGACAATATCTCAACAACTAATGCAAATTGCTCTCATATACTAAAAATGTCCTATAATTCCTAAGTTTGACCTTGTCACTCTGAGACTCTTTGTCCGATTCGTGTCTTCCTTCATCTTCAGTAGTTGATTGACATTCACTCTCACTCTCGCTTTTATCTTCACTAAATTCTATATATTCTACATATTCTACATTTTCATTAAATTCGCTATTTACATTGTTTGTAGATTCGTTATTTATATGACTGACGGAGTTTTTATTTACAAATTCACTATTTACAACACCAATATCTTTTTTTATGTCTGGGAAAACCTCATTTACATATCGGCCTACTGCAACACTCATATCCGTATTCTGTCACCTCTACATTGACATTATCACCCTTCAACACACTACCACAAGTTACAACATCACCTTCAATCGCAATCAAATTGTCACTAACAACGCCATCTAAAACACATGTTACAACTGGATCTAATTCAACATTTACCATACAAGCAGCATCTAGATCCCAAACATCCTCAGTCATTTCATCCCAATCTCCTCAAATCACACCATCAATTTCGATGTTGTTATAACATGATGTATGCTCATCGGTGTCTTCATCAGTGGATTCCACAGTTGCTTCTCCTTTTCTTCTTTGGCAGTGGAAATTGTAATCCTTAATTCCAGTTTTAAATGCGCCTTATTATGTTTGGCCAGAGTCAAAGTCGAAGTTGTGGCGTCCTTAGTGTACCTTAAAGATGTTCTGATGGTCTGAGTACCATAGCACGTTAGATCACGGCTTTTGTAATACTCTTCAACGTTTAATTCACTGCTGCAAATGTCAAAATCGTTGGTGATTTGTTCTGTCGCCTCTCCAGGCAATGATGTTGAAAGAATCTATTTTGTGGGAAGAAGTAATAATGGCACGGTTTGATAAATTTGGTCTTTTTTCTCACTTCTTTTCACAGAAGTTGATCTCTCACGGCCTTTATCGTCTGATATGTGGAAAGATTGTTGGAGCTTGCGGGATTTTAACGTGATATAAATTGAAAGTTGGTAATTCTCATGATTCTTATCGAAACAACTTTCTTCAAAATGACTTAAATAGAGAAAAAAGTTAGGCAATTTGTAGCATGAAATTTGTTTATCCTTGCGCTGTTGATTGCTACAACCCCAAGTACTGCAGTGAACCATTTTCTCAGAATGAAAGCTCTCCACATTTGAAACTGCTAGAAAGTAACTGGATATACCGAAAGCGCAGGAAATATTTGTTTATTCATAAAACACGTTTCGTTTGAGACGGCTGATTTAACAGGAGGAATATCTCTAACCGAATTGTGAAATTATTGTTTACACGCGATCATAATTTATTGCTAAATGTTTGTTAGCACTTGAATTATTTAGTACGCTTTTGTTAAGTGAGAAACTACTATACGGATTTGATGTAGCCCTACTGTGACGTAAGATCGTGCTAGTGGTCTGGCACCAATTTGTACTTTTTTGATTCTTTCTCTTTTGGAAATTCACTGACTTATGCTGCAACAGCCCCAACAAGAAACTTATTTAAAGTTGGTGTGACATAGTACAAAGTAATGACTAAAATATACCAACTAAGAAATACTTATATAATATTAAGAAATAGATAAATGATAATAAAAACTAATAAAAACAAGTGTTGCTAAAATCTTCTAATCTACACTAAATCTTCTGGTGGTTTCTTTTTATTTTAATTTCTTTCTAGTTACTCAGAAAAAGAAAATTAAACATCTTTCTTATAGAAACTACTGTCGTTGGTGTGCGTTGTGAACCTCGAACTCAGGGTCCGAGACCCCCGCACCGAGTACTTTCAACTAACAAATGAGACAAACGTTCGCCAAAATGTTAGATATGCTAATGCATAATTAATAGGTCATGATCCAAAAGGAGACCACCGCGTGGAGTGGAAACTTGATGATCGGTAGCAGACGTTATCCATCCTTTTTCTCTCTTGATTGATGACAGATTTATAATGGACATCATAGTACACACCAGTTCCATCCATAATAAGAAGGAGTGTACGGAGGTGTCTGAAGGCGCTTATTTTATGTGTCACGCTCATACTAAGCTGCTAGGCTACACTACACACATTTTTATTATACTTTGTTTTGATTTTTTAAACCACCATCAAAATTTTTGGAGATCCAGAAAGACCCACAAAAGAAAAAAAATACGCGTAAATTAATTCTTTCAGTTTCTTCGTTTTTCTTAGCGCAGCACCAGCAGCTACACAGCAGGTGTGAATTACTGATTACTAAATTTGCTATAATATCTTCGGTCGGGTGGCGGAACCGTTCATCGTTTGTTGAGAGGAGAGGTGTATGACCCCTTATTTTTGTCTTGAAAATATCTTTCAAGTGAACATAGAATTAGACCTATAATATATGAAAACATCTTTTGGTCTGGGAATGCTAATAGTGTAGTTTAATTAAGAGATTGATCTCTCGTTTAAGGGAAATATAATAGGAGATTTTTTTTTAGTGTGGTGCGTGCCCCTCTACTAACAAAATCCCATCAATTTCTTGATGAACTGTACCTAAATAGGCCTAATTTACGACATTTAGGTATACCTTATAAGGTATGCAAGCTTACAGTATACCTAACAACGTACATCAATACCAAAAGTACATTCGAAGTACAGCATTTTCATCAATTCAGATTTTTAATTAAAAATCAACCCAGGTATAGTTTAGGTATACATTTGTAATTTTCATTTATAACCTGTATCACAAAAATCTCCCTGAGGCTCTCCAGGATACTTTTACCGTTGACTTTATCCACACCAAACTCGTCGATCTACACTTTTTTTTTATTATTATGATTGATTAACCTCCCTATTGTGTCAACTAAATCTTTTGGCTCTAACTTCAGTTGGTACCAGTCCATTCAATCATGGAATTTTGTACAGAAGTCCATACCTTCTTGTAAATTAGTTTCTCTCACCTACCCAATGCTAAAATCTACCCTGACTGAGTTCTACTTTTCATTGTACAGTTGATGTATACCTTTTTATTTATTTATTTACTCTTTATTTGTTATTTAATTAATTCTAATTATGTGTGTATGTGTTTCCAAGGTGGCCAGCATCCTTGCCAAAGCCCTCGGCTAATAATACTGGTCTCCTTTACAGTAATAACAAGCTATGTATATGTATATATATAGATTACAACTTATGTACTGTCGTTACTGCAGAATAAATATTTCTTCTTCTTCTTCTTCTTCTTCTCCTTCTTCTTCTCCTTATGTTTCCACACTAGATCCTAATTTCCTTCTTTCCATGGGAGAAACATTCTCTGTAATGTTGACATTGTCAAAATTATTTTTCTACATAAAATGGCATAAAAAAGCATATCATCACAATTGTTCCCAACAATTCCCTCAGACAAGTTGTTCTTTTTGTACTGCTTATGTTCTCTTTATATCAATGTTTTGTTGGTTATTTTCTTGTTAGCACATGGGAGCATTTTTGGGCCTACACTATACGAAAATCTATGTATATATTGGATGTATCTCTAGGTACCTGGCTGGTTTTTATAATTTTTCTACTCGGAGTGACTCTAGGAGAACAATTTTTTGCAGTTGGAAGGTAAAAAAAACAGTGAATTTCGCTGATTTTTTTTTTGCAATCAGGTCATTTTATTGTAAATTTCACGGAATTTACTTTCTGACTGACATTTTGAGAAGTAAACGTGTGATTAATAATGAAATAATTCTGGTAAATACATATATTTTTGACAAGATTCTGCAAATTAGCAATAAATCAAATTATTTGAATGCATTTCAAAGATTGCTGGTTATTTATCAGTTATTTTGATGTTAATCAAGGCAAGGATGTTTGTACAATAAATAATGAAAAAACGTTAGCTTGTCTTTTACTCCTGTTTTAGCTAAAAACAAACAAAGATAAAAATAAAATTCGAACAAATTTTTAACGAGTGAGCATATATCAATAAATTTTGGGGAATATATTTTTGCTATTGGGGCCAAAGATCGTAAAAATTTATGTCCGTTAATTAGCCCAAGTTGTATCAGTGCAGAACAAAACCTTGGAGCTGTCTTCCTTCTAACAACTACTACTACTAAATAAAAAAAACTTTTGTACTTTGTGAAATGGAACCTGTGTTTTGGTTTACATAGATTATTGTAATTTTGAGGTCTGCATGCCCCCCCCCCCCCCCCCCCCCCCTTTGTTATTAAAAAAATTAAGTTCAATATTATTTCAAGTTATTAAGGCTCTTCCTTGCCTACTTCTTTCCAGCTATCATAATTTCCACCTGTAAGTAAACTTTTCTATCAGGAAGTCTGGCAATAATTAAAATATCAGGGTTTTTTTACTTTTGTACACTGCACCATGCATTTGTGAAAGATTTAAAAAAAGATTTGTCAAACTGGTTGATCCTCATAACAAACTGCCCCTTTTTCTGTTGTTCACTTTTTTTACTATCACCACACATGATGGTTCTTCAGTCTTGTATATTGAATTTTTCTCTGACCATATTTGTGTAGTTGAGATGAATCAGAATGATTAAAATATAGTTTGATGAATATAAAAAAAGATTAACAAGGAAAGCCTGGATGATATCGTGAAAAATTTAAAAGGATTTCTCATTTTTCATTAAAACCAGATAAGGATTAATAGGTGAGTTGATAATACTGTAGATTTTATTTTTACATGATTTTTAAACTAATTTTATAAGATTTCTGAATCCAGAGATGACTTTTTATAAACCTACAATGGAAACTGATAGGGTTACATTTAACTCATGTATGCTATGATTTACATTTTTTATCGACTTACCAGGTCAATAAGGTCAATGACAGTCAATGATGTTAAACCAAAAGATGTTTGTAGAATGATGGACACCACCGTTTGCGGAAATAAGAACCTATTGAAGGATTTCTCCCTTGAAACATTTACTTTTTATTGATTTTTTGTTGATTTCAATTGAATTCAAATTCCTGTTAAGATTTATAATTTTCTGTCCTACAACTAAAATTCTTTCAGTAGAACTAACTACACATAACAAAAAATAAATCTATTTATAATTTTTTTTCACAAATTAAATTATTGTTTTTGTTTGTTCTGTTTAGAGCATTATGTCGAGTGATATTATTTGTGAACTTTCTTACGATGGTAAAATTACAGAGCTTCAAAAGAAGATCGAGTTGGATCCGGCCCTGGCAAAGAACAAGTGTCAGGTATTTTTTGAATTTTGAACTTGATATAGGTTTAAAATTTAAGTAATGATATTTTGGGCAGTTTCAATTCAATATAGACAATTGTATCTTTTATATTATGATAAAATATTTTAGTGATTTTATCTCTTAATCAGTATTATAACTATTAATCACTTATTTTTTATCAAATTACAATTCTTGTTATTAGCTGTTTTGATCGCAGTTATTTTTTTCTGTGTTGTTTTTCAAGTGCTGGAGAGACATATCTAAACTTTAATGAAATTGACTGAATGTAATTAAAATTGTTCGGAATTGTAGCATTTCACGCATTTACAAATGAACGATGGTTTATGTATAACGGTGCGTTATAGCACATGTTCATTGATCACTTTAATTTCAATTTTTTATAAACCTTCTACTGTATTTTGTTCGATATTTCAGGATGAACGAGAGCCGTTGCACTGGGCATGCTCTGGCGGTCATGATGTTATTGTGGAGTACTTGTTGAACACATGCAAAGTACCTGTTGATAATCCTGATGATGTATGTATCACCTTTCTGTGAAAAACTTTCCTTGGTTTAGTTGAAATTTCCATCGTTCAAATAAACGTTTAACACTACCAACATATTTTCTGAGTACAGGTCTTGAGCCTCACATGTATTATGTTATGTGTAAAAATATTGGTTTGGCCATACAATTTTACAATGACTGAAATCACCACAACATTAAGAATTCTGATAAACGAACATTAACCACTTTTTATCATCATTATTTCTTTAACATTAAACTGATTGCAGTTATAATACAGCTGGTTTTATTGATTCACAGATTCCATTTATAATTCTGTTTCTTTACTTCCCCTATTACTACTTGACAATATTACATGATTGTTTGTTCTGTGTTGTTAGCCTTATCTATACTTTTGGTCATTAAATCTCAAATCAATGGAAACGAAATGACAGCAATTTTATGTGGGCATTCTCAATAATTCATTAGATGAAAAGTTTTATCTATCATCCATCATGTGATGTGTGAACATTTTAGTCTATAATTGGGTACTTTTGCATAATCAAGCAAAGTCCTCTTTCAGTGGTTATTTTTCATCAGCCAAGCAATAATTAAATTAAACTTTTATAATTGGGTTTAACAAATAAAATCTTATATTACTGTTTTTGATTTTATCTTCAAAGGGGCAAGTTTTAGCTAAAAAAGGGTCCTTCGCACACACCACACCTTAACCCTTATTGGTGTACACCCCTGTCGGTTTTTTGATATGTTTTTTCCATTGTTTTCAATCCATTGTTCTCAAAATTTAAATGAAATGGACGTAGCGCACTTGATCATAAAGGGTCGGCGTAAGATGTTTGCTTGTGAAGGTTTGATGTCAGTTTAACATGTTTCTCTTTACAGAAGGCTTGTGAATATTACTGTATATTATTTTATAGGTTGTTTCTCTTGTTCTTATTTACATCTTATAGTGTTATTATTATATTAACAACTTGTTATCTCTCTGGATAATCATTTCTTTAGTCTGGATGGACACCACTGATCATTTCTTCATCAGCCGGACATGTCAGCATTGTATCAGAACTTCTGCGAAGAAATGCCAATCCGAATAACAGAACCACAACTGGTCAAACTGCCTTGCATTATGCGGCATCTAGGAATCGTTTCAAAGTATAACGTTATTAATATTTTGTAATTGCTTTCTAGATTGTATTTAGTAAGTTAGGTTTTTTGTAAACATCCTAGATTCCCATGCAAAGGGGGTGTTTCTGAACTGCTTAAACAGGGATACTGATAATACAAAAGTCAATGACAAATATACTTAAATGTATGGTATTCGGTTTTTCTTAGTGTCGTTTTTGTTTTATAGATTGCTGAGTTGCTCGTTGCGTATGATGCTGAGTTGAATATACAAGATGTAACAACATTAGCAACTCCTCTACACCGTGCTGCCTCCAAGTAAGATAGAAGATTTGTAGCTTGTTGAGCGAATTAGACTTTGTAATGGGTTGAACTCCAACCTGGTTGCATCCACCTATTTTTCTTCACACTTTAAGTACTATTGAGACATTATAATGAAACTGTAACGAAAATTGAGGTCTCCGTTCTTCTCCTATGTTCTGTGTTGTCATAAGCGAGAATAAATATTTACCGAATTTCATTCTAAGCAAGTTCATATTATTATTGAATGAAAAAAATTTCATAAAATAAATTAACATCACCGAAACACTTCATCCATTAGCTTCAACCAACTTTTTTTGTATTTGGCTTTCTCGAAGGCTTCGATCAGGGACAAAATAATTTATTTTGAAGGTCATTAAAAAATATTTACTATTATTATTACCTGGCTGGTTTTCACGAAAAATGTCAAATCGTATTAAATTTTTTACAGTTATCATCCACGATTAAAAAAGGTTTTCCTTGTTGATCTTTTTAATTTGTAAAGTTCGTCAATCGCTACATTTAATCATTCTGATTCAGGGGCAATTTAAAGATTGTACAGTTGCTGTTGGAACAAAAATGTTTAGTTGACGTCCAAGATATCGAAGGAAATAGTCCAATGTAAGTTTTGATTCTTTACAGAGTCATGTTGAGTATTCTTTACAGAGTAAAAACCCTATAATAACTGTTTAAGTGGGCAATACCGGAAAATATTTGAAGGCATTGCTCGAAATAAACAGTTATTATAGGGATTATTACCCGCGTCTGAGCTTGTGCTGGTGAGTATAGACGTCACATTTAAGCGTAATTGACCAATAGGATCGCGCGAATTTTTTGTATCGAATACAGCCCTGGTACGCGGGTAATAATGCTGAGTATTCTTGCGGTATTGCTCAGTATATGATGTCCTTGCAACTAGGAATGATTTGATAAAAAAAAGTCATCTGCACCATTTTTCTATTCAATGTTTACTCTGTTTGTAGGTTAGATGATGGAGGGTCCATGTACTAGGTTCTTTCTAGTAAATTACTTGCAGTGTAGTTGGATATTCCTTAGAATGGCCTTCTTAAGTTAAAGGGGAGTACATTGTACTTTATTCCCTAGGCACTTAGCATGTGAGGAGGAGCGTACAGAGGTCGCTGAACTTCTTCACCTTTACGGTGCTTCATTGACAGCTTTGAACAAGGTCAGTTTTTCCATGATTAAAGGTGGATCTACCCTGTGGCCTTCTTGACATCTATACCTACTGTCTTCATTCTGATCTTT
Source organism: Turritopsis rubra (assembly GCA_039566895.2). Taxonomy (NCBI): domain Eukaryota; kingdom Metazoa; phylum Cnidaria; class Hydrozoa; order Anthoathecata; family Oceaniidae; genus Turritopsis; species Turritopsis rubra. The sequence continues at coordinate 10,817,717 of CM077631.1, read as the reverse complement.
TTAGGAAGAGAAAACCCCTCTGCAACTAGCTCCACCATATTTGCAAAGGCGTCTTGAGGGCGAGTGATGGCTTTGGAAAGGTGCTGGTGTCGCCGCCGTCGTCGCTTCCGTTGTTGTTTTTGTTGGGACAAGAAAATTGCTTTTAAGAAACATTGGAATCATTCGCTAAACTTGATCTGTTGGCCAACCTATCTTTTTATATGTTTTCAATATTGAAAAGAAAAAAGACTTGATGTTTTATTTATATCATATGCATCTCGTAAACAAGATCATGGAAATGACTGATTTAGATGGTTCATTATGCAAATTACCAATGGTGTTCGTTGTTTTGGAAGTGCAAGAGAACACTCTTGTTTTTCAATTCACACTTTTGTATTCCTTATTATTATATTCTTCGGAGAAAAAGGTGTTGGGACGTCACACTAAAAAAAGATCTTCGAAGAGAAACAGCGTGTTAAAGCATCTTGGTGTTGTCGATTATCTGGAATGCAAGAAATCACAAATACATTTCAAGAGGATGAAATATTACACATGAAATGTTTTTATTAATTGATATAAGTATTTAGCCCTAAGAAGAGGTTTTTCTTCTTTTCAGATTTTCTTGGAGTTTAAAATCTTCAGTCACTTAAGTACCCTATCCTGGGCGCAATTTCCCTATACTATCACTCTGTCACCGTGAGAATTCTTATACTTTACAGATACGAGATTGTACCTTGAACTGTATGCTAAAAGCCAATACAATCTATAATCTGTAAGCCACACCCCTCCATAGGGATAAGATCGAAGTTCAATTCAACGTGATTCAAAAGCTCAGTGCTGAGGTTTTAACCATAGACTATTTTATAAATTTTTATTATCCGAAAAGCAAAAAGTATGGTGTTACCTTATTGGCCCTTTTTACGCCAGCCCAAACTTAACGCCGGTCTTTATTGGCGTTATTTTTGAAGATTCCTCGGTCAAACTGTCACAGACCGACATCTAACGCCAAGTCATGAACATTTACGCCATTAAGGGCCAATAAGGTAAATAAGAAACTTTAAAAGTTTGTTTTGAGATGGCGGTGTATTTAAACCGAACATTTTTTCGATTTTCAAGGAGAATATTCTTACTGTTGTTTTTTTCTCAAGATTAGAAAAACGAAATTGAAACTGTTTGTTATTCTTTGGATTCTCAAGTAGAGCATTTACAGACATTCTCAAGTAGAGCATTTACAGACATTCTCAAGTAGAGCATTTACAGACATTCTCAAGTAGAGCATTTACAGACATTCTCAAGTAGAGCATTTACAGACATTCTCAAGTAGAGCATTTACAGACATTCTCAAGTAGAGCATTTACAGACATTCTCAAGTAGAGCATTTACAGACATTCTCAAGTAGAGCATTTACAGACATTCTCAAGTAGAGCATTTACAGACATTCTCAAGTAGAGCATTTACAGACATTGGGTAACAAAGCTATTTTGATTCTACCCATAAAAATGAGATTATGTTAATGAAAAAAACCAAAACACTCTCGGGCCTCCTTTTGTGTGCAACTGCCAAGTTAAGGCTTCACAGCTGACGTCTTACAGAGTGTGAAATCGCGATTTTTGACCCCGATTCTGGGAATTTCAGCGAACTCTGGGGGTATATTTGATGTCAAGTAAATCCATGCAACGTTAAGCCTCGGGCCACGATCAACATTTTTCAGACGCAAGGAGCAAAATTTTGTCGCCAGTTTCTTGCAGCAAAATCTTTCCGTCACGCCATGTCCTATTTGTGTGTGTATCCTGCAGCAAAAAGAAGGGATCGCACGTAGCAGCTTGCATTGCTCTACGTCTCGATAAGGAAAAGGGAATGTACGAAATTCAACCAAAACAAAACACAGTTCTTCAGCGACGAGTTCAACAAAGTTGCTTTCATAATCATTTTCAAGAACTACTGATACAGGACGACCAATCTTTTCGAGAGTTCATCAAAATGGATTTTGTTTGCCATCAAGCTTCATGTCCCTTTATGGAGAAACAAATGTTGAGGGATATGGGCCACAAGTATATTGCTTAAAATACATAAAACGTGCTGCAAATGCTGCCATTAATTTTAACCGATGTTTTTGAAAACGAGGCCACAGGGTTGCTCGAACGTTATTTATGGAAAGATCTATACCTATGGGATAGTCAATCTCTACTACTCGTGAAAACGTGCGGTAAAAACGTTGTTATTTCTGTCTGGGTTAACAAGAACATTGTTGTGTTCTTTCAAAGGAAAAAAGGGAAACAAAGAAAATTTGAACGTTCAGTGTGGGTTTCAGAAGAGCCAAAATACCAGTTCATGGAATGGTTAGATCCTTGTGTTCATAAGAGAGCAAGGAAAAATATTTTACTACCTGATGAGATGAAAGAGCGTGAATTTAATATAGAGATCCAAAACCGGACAAATAGCTTTGAAGAAGATTGTAATTGTTTTGGTCCAAACACCAAGGATACAGGTGGAAACAACGAAAGTTGTGTTGACGTGAAACGAATAGATGTGAAAGGGTCTGGGAATGAACGATTCAATGAAATGCAATTTTCACTTGTCAATAACATGACAGATGAACATATGGGAAAAAGAGAGAAGCGAACGCAGAGGCAGCAGAAGGAAACGATAGCGAAGAAATCTATTTAGATCTTAAAGAAATGCCTTTATAATGAAAGATGGATGTATGGCTGTTACGTAATGTTTTGTTTAAGTATCAAATGTCTTTTATCGGGCATCAGGCCATCAATCTTCGCCACAAATTCAACCGAACAGAATCCAACATGATGAATCAGAACTTTTTCAGACCGATGACTCATTCTTTTCTATTTGGATGGTGGACACTCGGATAATAGTAATGGTAAATTTTCGTCTTCATCATATCTTACGGTTGGAATAACTAGAAATATTATTTTGTTGTATATGAGATTCTGTATATGCATTTTAGGAAGATAATCAACTCGCATTTTGGATGCATCGGCTGGCGCAGAAATCGTAATATGTATCGTAAACCTTATAAATAACGTGTGCTTAAATAAATATCCTATATTTTGCAGCAACGCTTTTCGATTGGATGACCCCGAAGGAATTGATGGTGTTTCTTCTTAGTTACCTGTTCCCATGGATTTTATTTCGAAGGTGCTGCTGCTATCAACGGAAAGTTGCCAGCGCTACTGTGCATAATAACTTTATTGAGGCATATTGTTTCTAGTCATAAATATTAATTACCAGTATTCAGCATAAATAAATAGTTTGCTGCGGATATTTGTTTCTCTGCAACGGTGAGCTATTGCATTTACTGACCCCATCGCTATAATATAAATTGTGAATAATTAATAGTATAACCGTTAAACTACTGTTTTCATTGAATATTGACCGAAGACGAGACTCTCCTTCGTTGTGATCTACATTGTCAATTATATTAGTTGTCAAATAATTGTCAAGTAACCTGCATAGTATACCTGCATAGTAAACATGTTTTTAAGATATTTCGAACGATTTCATAACTTTTAATAAAGCCGTTATCATTATTACTTAAATTAACATTTCAAAAGAGAGCACGACGATGTACGGGGAAATGTAGTCGTTGCTATTTATGGTTTGTACTACAACATCACAACGATGGAGAGCATTCGTAGTTTATGAAAATAAAATAAAAAACATTGGCAGTAGTTAGTTCGAAGACAAAGAAATCTTTGATTTCCATAACAGCGAAAAAACAAACGAATAATGCGTAAGTTTGCTTTTTTGTTGTTTTTATTGTTTTATAAATGTTAATCCAAGGCAATATGTTCAAGGAGGATTTGAAATTTCCGTTTGAGCTAATCATATTGCAGTAAGTTAAAGCATTCTCACAACACAATGCCCTTCAGTCATTATAAGAACCACCAAGACTTTCTTCGATATCTTCACACCAAATCATTCTAACAAAACCTGTATGAATTTACATTTGTTCCTGTTAGAACAAAATGCATAAGTACAACTAGGGAGATATTAACAATGTTTCTGAGGAACAAAATTTCGGATATTTTCTGTCTGAATACACACTTTTTTATTAGCAACATTTTATAAGCAACATGAGGCGCGATATCTGTCAAAAGGGAGAGTTACTGGTTAGCAACAAAACAGCCTAAAGTTCCCAATAAAAAAAAAACGGAAATAGAACGGAGAACAAAACAAAAATATAAAACAAAAATAGCAAAAATTTACTTGTTAATGAATCGTGTTATAAAAGTTTGATTGAACTTAAAGAAAACCCGCACTGGTCTACCTAAATACCCCACCCGCTCCTTTTGCGGCAGTCTTTTTTGGTGTTATTTTTGAAGGGTCCAAGGTCAAACCTTCGCAGACAAACATTTAACCCTTTAGTGCCCGGGTTTCTCCAAAACATGCTGGGAAATCTTTCATGTTTCTTCAACATTTGACGGCTCCCCAGACGGCTACTCCTAAAAGTTGTCTGCAGGTCGAGATTTATTTTAAGCGGTTTCTGCGCTGTGACGGCTTTTGTCCCGCCGGTTGAATTGTTGCCATACGCCATCAGTAGGCCAAAAAGGGTTAACACCAAGTCATGAAAATTAACGCCATTAAGGGCTGGCGGAAAAGGGACCACTAAGGTAAACCAATACTCGAATTTGGTCTTCCCACGTAAGTAGCCAACAAGCAACCATTAAGCAACAGATGAACTTGTAAAAGAGCGCAACCTACACGCAGCTTTTCATCAAACAACTACCACAATAAAATGCCTTTAGTCGCTGTGGGGGTTTATTTAAGCATATCCCTTGATGTGAACATAAGTTTTGTCCATGAAAACCTTCCATTATTCAATTGAGACTTTTTTAGTAATTTTTGGATTGCATCGTGGTAGTTGTATTATGTATTGAAGAGGTTAGCGAATAAGGGAAACGATAACTTTGTGTATTAATCCGTCCAATAGTTTGAGTTGGCAAAAATAATATCCAGACGATTTTTCATCACAGTACTTTGTGCGTGATGATTTTTTGGTTTTTCCATATTTTACAATGTCTCTTCATCCCTAAACATTGATAACAACAAGAATAACAGATATAATATTAAAAAAAAAAAGAAAAAAAAGTATACAAAGAATAAATGAAAGAAAACGAAACCTATCGCTAGAGGATAGATTTTCCCCTTGAACATTAACTACGCTTGGGTGGTTCACAAAGAGAAACGATACCACGTTTCACGCTGTTCTTTTATTACGCTTAAGTACGGAGTAATTATAAAGATTAGAAACGAGGCGATGGATCTGTCCCCTCTAGTCTATCCACCCATTACTGCCTAACGACGCAGTCTTGATTGATGTGTTTATATCCATTTGTTAATATCCCTTTTAAACTTTAGCACGTCCGTTTGTTTTGGTCTCTGTTTTTTATCTCCACGTCATTTAAGTCGTAAAAATTCAATGGAATGAATGGGGCCGAATATTCCGCAAACTTATTCAACCAATATTGGCAAAAAAGTATCGCCGAAATAAACCTTTCCCGAATTGCTGTTTAAACACTGCATTATGGCCGAGTCATCATGTGTAACCTCGTTTCGATGCATCTCATTGTTTTACAAATTTGTTTCTTTATAACTTAGTAAGGCCATTTTTAAAAGGAAGATAAAATCAGAAAAATTATTAGAGAGTGTTAGCTATCTGGTAATTTTATCGTGATCGATCCAAAGCCATAAGAGAGGATACCATCAAGTGTAGGAGGCTTAATTACTGACAGAAGTACATCCTATAAGGACTCTGCTGGGAAAGGGCGGTTGGCAGTTTGTGAAAATTAATAAAGCCAGAAAAACCTGTCATTTTATCAACATCTATCAAAGAATCTTTCCTTAATATCTGTTTAAACACCGTGTGGGGTCAGTAGTATATCCAGCCTCGTTTTAGATATCAAAACTGTCACTAATCATTCTACTGGGAGTTTGAGTACTAGAGATAATTACTAAGTAATAAATTTAAAACAGTATTGAAACAATAAATTTCATAAAGACTAGGTTGGATGTACTGATTAAGTCAAAACACGGTGTTTAAACAGAAATTCGGGAAAGGTGTATTGTGTTTGACTTCCTGGAAAATCGTCGCGACGAGGTAGTGTTTGGTTCTTGTGAGTGTAACTCATGTTCGTGTCTCAGTCCTGTCGTACAATTTTCCACTCAGATGCACTTAAAGCAGTGTATCCATCCATTTGGATATATATGCTATACGCTGGCCTTCAGTCAAGTTGAGCTAGGACATAACGCACATGTGGAAGCAACTCAACTTCCTAGGGCCAAGTCAACGGGCAAAATAGTGGACTGTAAGTAAGGCCCAATGACTTAATCTCCCAATTTCTTACTTATTGACACCATTCCAAGTGTACAGCTGTTTATTGAAATAATATTGTTATATAGAACGGATTGTAAAATGTAAAATACTCTCCAATGCGTTTACAGGGTCATGTCTTTAAACGAAGGCGTGGTATTCCTAAAAACTATTCAATTTTCCCCCAAACTTCCTTGAATCCTTGGGTACAATTTACTTCTACGTTTTACCATTTTGATGTAAAAAAATTGACGAGCTCTCCCTGTCCTTCCGCTATTTTGGCCACGCCTGATTTCGCAATAACCTTTGGATAATCTAATGGTGATTGTATGAGCTAAACCACTCTTAAATGTCAAAAATACCGCAACTTTATGAATTCTTTACAGTGTTAACATTTTTAACCATTTAATCCATAATTCAATATCTAAGATGACAATTTCCATATTGAAACACGCATGCGCAGATGAAACTTGTTCATATTTAATGATGTGGTTCATGTTACTTTAAAAGATGCATGCCCATTATATTCAAATTTTTATTCAATAACACGTTTAATGAAAGTTTAATAAACCATCATCCTTTAAAATATCTCTATTCATTCCATGCAAAATATGATTTTGTTTTTCTGCAATGATATATTTCTTCAATGGTTGTCAATGATTCAGCTAATAATTTTTCTGAGAAGTGTGATATAAGGTTGTTTCAGCTCCTTACAGTTTCTCGAAACTGAGCATCTAGAAAGAGAACCGTAGAATAGGCTAGGCTTTTCTGGAAACGAAATGATGAGTCACGACGACCATGCGAGTGCAAAACAGTACTTAAGTGGTGATTTCTTAACAAGAGAAATGACAGACCAGAAGAATCATAATAAAAGATCGGATATCCTAACAGACCAGGTAAATCTTGCAACAAATGATTTTGGAGTGCAGAATCCAAGGAGAATATCCGATTCAAGAAGTTGGGTAACTGACGTTAAAGAAGCAAAAAGTAATGTTTCAGAGACATTGGAATATCAATCCACTAGTTCTTACACAAGTAGTAAGGAAATCTTATCATCTAGAACGATTTCAAAGAATTCTTCATCAACCAACAGCACAAACGCTCACAAAGATCTATTAAACCAATCCACTAACAGCACCCACAATGACTATGGTGATGAAATATCAAAAGAAAGAAATAATACATTTGCTGAATTTTATTCCAGCAGTTCTTCAAATTCTGCATTTAAGATTCCAAACAAGCTAGAATCAACATCTATGGATGCTAATTTAACAGGGTATGCAATGCCACCAGAAAATGCAATTCGATCAATACAAGAAAATACTTATCTGTCTTCAAACAGTTCATTCAAAAGCGAAACTACACAATCTACATCATCAACCAGCAGTTGTCTCCGTGAAATGGATCAGACAAATGCCATAAGCGACAGAAAAGATCTAGTTTCTAGTGCTAGTCTTACTAATCAAAGGTCTTATTCAGCTTCCTATGAAAGTAAAGAATATGCAAGCCACATGCATCAATCAAAGAGTTCCACCAATCATGAGAATCTGGGAACAACTTCAGCAGCATCTTCACTCAATGGGAAGCCACATTTGTACTCATATACTCTGAGTGATAAACGTGATGGGAAAGATTCATATGGTGATACGAGCAACAAAGAAAATCTGGCAAGCAATGTAAAACCAGTGCATGGTCAGTCCTTGTTTCAGAGCCATGATCCTTTATCGCGTGAAATTCACCATATCAAAAAAGATTACGAATTTGCATACAATTCCAATAAAAACGACATAGTGGACTCTTCTTCAAGAAGAAATTTCATTGCATCTAAAACTTCAGACAACATTTCAAAAAAAACTGAAAACATAGATAAACCTAAATACTCAACACACAGCACAGGAATTGAAAGTAGTTCACCACGATTCAACCATCGCGATGAAACATTCAAACCTTCAAATCGATTCTTCAAAGATGTCAACGATCCAAAATACTGGGCCGAAGCTAACCCAGTCGATAGAATGGCTAATGTAAACACCCGGACTCGTACCAAAGCTGATACTGAATATGAATATAAAAATACATATATGGAACAATCAAACAAAGAATATCAATATAAAAACACAAATGCCTATGGTATAACTGAGACAGCGAATTACCGGTCAAATATCGATCGCTCTTCATTATTTGATAAATCATATGAAGTTAAGTCATCATCAATTTCTTCTTCTTCGCATCTCTACTCCAGCAAAACCGAATCGTCCAACGCTATTTATGAAACTACCAAAACCAATTCCGAAATTGATCGCTCTATTTTTGAAACCAAGCTTGCATCTTCATCAAGTTTTGATTATAAACGTAAATCAACAAAAGACTACAACCAACAAGTAAAGGGGGAAAGCTCATTTGTTGATCCCTCAGTTTTGTCGGTTGGGAAGAACACGTTTAGTGTTGACTTTGACCAGAAAAAGCAACACGTGACTACCACAAACTCAACTAACATTCAACATTATAATCGATATTCTGATGATATCGTTAAAACCAATAGTAACCGAAGTGATCCGTTTGTAGCTGAGCAAAAGTTGCACAAGTCACCTGAAGTTTCACAGGATACATTTGCTAATACTTCTTCTGCGTATCAACACTACGACTCCGTTTATTTTCAAACTTCTGTGAAGAACCATACGAACAGTTGCACGAATCCAGTCGGTGCGACGACATACATGACCGCAATTGCATCAGTATCCGAATCAGCTAATAATGTCAAGTATCAATCGACAGACCCAAAGAGTACTATGACTTTCTCAAAGAATCATACTTCGAAAAAGTCATTTAAGCTTACTCCTGAAGAGTTTGGCGTACAAAACAAGAGGGCAGTCGTAAAACTTTCCAATCGCACAGCTAAATTTAGATACAAGAATCCAACCGATTCTGATACCAAGTCAAATCCGAAAGCCGTTATCAACATTGGGCCACGTAACAGCCAAACGACGCCGAAATATAAAATATCTGTCAAAAATAAGCATTCCCCTTTGTCATCACCAAATGTTCGTCGGAAACAACAAAAAACATATATTAATGCCAAACCAACAACAGTTATAAAAATACCAAGCAGGAGAAGTATAACAAATTATGAGCCCAAATATCAATCGAAAAGTCCTTCGACTACAAAGAAACTCCCGAAAACAATTATAAGAATTCGTGGAGGAAACTCAAATTCACCGAATAGTTTGAAAAAACGAGTACGACTAACGTTCGGAAAAAGCAAACCCAAAACAACAAACAAAAATTCGGCTCCAAAGCAAAAGTTGCTTCGTGTACATATTCCTGTATCCAGTTTCACGCAACAACCAAAGCGACAAAGTGTGAAAAACCAAGGAGGCAGAAATAACGAAGAATTTTTGAATTCAAAAAGAAGATATCAAATAAACAAAACGTCAAAGAGCCTTGAAAGCACTAATTTCAGTAGGCCAAGAAAACCACATAAAGTTACCATTAAGATATCAAATCGAGATTCTCCATCAGCTATTGTGAAAGCGGGAGTAAAGCTGCGAAATAAAAGAGATTGTTGTGCAGTTGATTATCCTAACCGTAAAAACCACTTGCATAATTTTGACAGATTGAAACAAAGAAGATCAAACGAAAAGACAAACAGATATCCGAGATACATCGTAAAAATTACATCACCAGCTGACAGTAATGCACAAAACGAATACCCAAAACAAAACTGTTTTAAATTTCATTTTGAACGTCAACCACGCAACTTTCGACCAATCACCTTACTGCTTTCAGGTAAAGTTTTGTTAACCAAATAAAAATCAGTCGTTAGATAATCCTTAACCAAATAAAAATCAGTCGTTAGATAATCCTTAGATATATGATAGTTTTGTAAAGAAGCAACGGCGCTCTATAATAACAATTGAAAAACGTAAAGAGTTGAAAGCAACTTCGCTACATTGCATGCAATTTTTTCAACATAAAAGAAGGTATCTGAATCAATGGTATATAAACACGAAGCGCAAATAATCTAACTCGCCGACCCTAAGTGTAAGATAATAGAATGTTAAAGAAGCCATCTTTGCAAGGAATGGCAAAGAAGCGCGAAATTGGACGTCAAATTTAAAATAAAAAATTTTGTGCAGCTGGTTGTTATTGTAATCGATATATCGATTTAAGATTCAAGCCTTCATTTTCACGAACTGCTTCTCAAAAATAAGAAATCTCTAAATCGAAAATGGAAAATAAAATAGCATCTATGAAGAGAGATAATTTATCAAAAGATACATTAGAGTAACATATTCTTACGTAATAACCTCCACTGACCCTAAACCACGCTTTTCTAGATGCCATTTCCTCTGTGGTTTGAATTCCAAGAACATCTGAAAATATGAAAAAGGAAGCCTCTATGAAAAAGTTTGAATTTATGCCATTATATATATATATATATACTTAAAGAATTTGAATTCTGAATTCTAAAGCAATTGTCCCAATTTAATGTTAATTTTGATTGCATTGTAAAGCAGCTAGTTTCAGATATTTCACTCTTCAGAGACTGGTTTCGCACCTTTTCCTTAAAAAAAACAGATTTTTGCTTAACAATAACTTTGTAAAATCAACAAGGCTTGACAGTGCCAAAATCTTGACATGTACAAGTTCAGAACAAAGATGTCGACTAAAGTTTTGCAATAAAGTCTTATAAAGTCTTATAAAAAACAAAAACAATTTTTATAAGAATAAATCGTGCTCAAGTATGAAATTTTTGAAGGGCTTTATAATTCTTCCATTTCTTTTGCAGCTGGAACTAAATCAAGTGAACGACAGCCATCCTCTGGTAAGTCATAAAAACAAACCTAAATGCTTTAGTTTAAGCATTTCTTGTGGTCAACATAAACCCTGATTTTTTACAAATTTCAGGCAAGCATTCATACACAGTAGAAACACACACTGGCGATTGCTATTGGGCTGGAACAAATGCAAACGTGTTCATCCGAATCTACGGAGAAGAGGGAGATAGTGAAGATATATTTTTGGAAGAATCGTTAAATAACAAAAAGCCATTTGTGCGTGGCAAGTAAGTTCAACACAATTTCTTCAGTTGTTTTGTACAAAAAAAAACATATTTTGTGTCATTTTACTGATAATAACATACTCTAGGTTCATTTGATATTATTTGGATGGTTTAGATGGTCTTCACAAACGACAAAGTTATAGGGTTATTTTGGAATTTTCTTGCAAAACAAGATTAATTGTAATATATCCATAAGAAATAGATGGAACTACTAAGGTTACTATGGTTACTTTTGACACAGAGCACACTGACCAATTTTTCATCTATACTTAGCCAGAAACAACTTTGACGTCAATGTTGAAATATTTTTAAAAGAACCTTTTTTGATTTTTTGTTCACTTTTCTTTAGAGTCGACAAGTTTAAGGTAAGATCAAAAACGCTTGGGAAAATTACCAAGATCACACTCCGCCATGACAATACTGGTGAATTCCCGGAGTTGCAATTGAAAAAGGTGGTGATTGTAGACGATAGAAATGGTCAGAAATATGATTTTCCCTATGACAATAAGTGGATCGAAGCTGTGGAGAATGAGGAAGACGAACATGAAAACTGTCCAGAAGAAGAAGATGCAGTGGATGGAAAGGAAGAAATAAACGAAGATAAAGATTCTCCGAAAGAATACGTGGAAAAAAAAGACGTAAAAGAAGAAGAGACTGGTAAAGAAGTGCATAATGATGATGAAAATGAAAGTGAGTAAAAGAGATTGCCCATATATCTTGATTTTAAAAGAGCTGTAGGTGTAGGTGTATCATAGTCACAACTGAAATAGAAGCTAATGATATTCACTAACTGTTTGTACCCTGTCCCTTAGTAGAGTTGGTTTAAGGGTCATGGTCATGGGTACATAACCAAGCTATTACAAAATTGAAAAATACGATCTTAATTAATTGCTATTGTAGTTTTCACCAATATAGCTACAGCAGAATCTTGGATAATACCAACCTCGATATAAAGAAATCTCGTTATAGCGAACCTGGTTCTCTTTTCCCTCCCTAAAGATTTCTCTCGATTTAACGAGCTCTCAATATGATGAACTGATTTCAAGTTCTTAACTATACATTTTTAGTATTGCAACGTGTTACTTTGTGTTTTTTTAGCATTCCAGGTTGTTGGCATTGACCCCTTTCGTTCACAAAACGGTCAATACCACCATACCAATAAATATATAACAAAGAAAAGGTCACTTGTAATCAGAAGAGGTCAAACCTTTAAACTTTCTGTAAAAGTTACAGGAGAAAAACAGCGTAACGACAAATTATATCTGATCTTAAAGTCTGGAAACTCTCCTGATGAGGCAGATGGAACACTTGTTGCGGCGCCCCAAGTGCTTGAGGAGTCATTCGCTGACTTACAATCCGATAAAAAATGGGGATTTACAATCTGCGATGCAGATGATGCTGAGGATGTAATTATTGAGGTTTACAGTCCGTCAAATGCGTTACCTGCAAAGTATAATCTCGTTATCTTCAAAAATGATGAATCTATTTATGAAGCTGATTTTCCCATCTATCTATTGTTCAATCCATGGTGTACAGGTAACAGAATATGTTTAAGTATTTTCTGTTGAAATGATAATATTTGTAGCAGATTATATACGGCATCAACTCGATATTGTGGTATTCCATTCTATCTCTTCGATTCTGTCTTAATACTTCCTTTTAAAAGCTGCTGGATAAAATAGCATAAACCTTTAATAGTGGATGCTTATATGTTATGTATGTTATGTTTTGTTACATTGTGATTTTAAAATTTGTGTAGATGATGAAGTTTATATGGAAGGTGAAGAGAAGTTGCGAGAGTACATTCTGAAACAGCATGGCCAAGTGTATATTGGGAACTGGAAAACACCAAGAGAAAGGAATTGGTATTTTGGGCAGGTGATTAATATAATGTTTTCTTTCATCAAAAGGTTGAGGAGAATTTAGAGTTACTGGGAGTGAGAAGATTACAGGAATCTTAAAGATCTCCCAACAACTTGTTGCTATATATTTCAATTTTTTTCACAGTTTGAAAACATAGCCTTGAAAGCCGCCTTCACCCTGTTGGAAAGAGAAAAAGCTGCCGATAGAGACACAGCTGTCAAAGTGTCACGAATCATCTCATCTTTGGTACGTTTCAAGTCTACCAATGTTTTATATTCATTTGTTAGATTTTCCAATATTAACTAATAAAAGCAGACATACAGAAACCCACAATTTATGGGTTCAGAAGCAAATGTGGAGGAGAGTTAGAGTGAGGGATCATGAACTGAAAACGTAAACTTCTTCACGTTCTTTATGCCTAAATTTAGATCTAATAAAAACCTCAAACATCGTACATGAATAATTCTTAATTGTGAATTGCTGTTACCTTTTCCAGGTGAATAGCAACGACAACAACGGTGTCCTTGTTGGAAACTGGTCCGGTAGATATGATGATGGCAAGCCGCCAACATTTTGGACTAGTACACCTGCAATCCTTCAAAAATTTATGTCTGATCAACGACCAGTCCAATATGGACAGTGTTGGGTGTTCAGTGCAATTGTTACAACATGTAAGTGACTTGTGGATATTCATTCGTAGTAAACAACTATTTTTTTATACAAGAGTGTTATTTGTTAACTGCTAAATGCTCCTGTAGTAGACCTAAAGAGATTATTGGTGAATCTTGATCTATTACCTGCTTCAATTATGATATCAATGAAATGTGTATCATCTCCACAATAAAAAACTTTATTACGAAACGGTTTCCTGGTTAGACTTTAAGCCAAATTTAAAGAACATCGCTGCTCTGTTGCTCATTACCTTGTTTCTTTCTCCATTTCCTTCAGTAATGCGTACCCTTGGCATACCCTGCCGATCAGTGACAAATTTTGCATCGGCACACGATTCTAACGGGAACTGCAGCAATGACATCTACCTCAATAAAGAAGGTGAACGTATAGGAGAAAAAAGTAGTGATTCTGTTTGGTAAGTATAGGATATTCATTACAATTTCAAACAGCTTTCACACATTTAAACTTTATTTATTTCCACTTAGTAAATTACATTCGAGAACCTTAATAGACTCATAATGCAGAAGGATAACTGATACTAGCGAAATCTATTGTTACATTGACTGAAGTTCACTTATATCAGTGATTAGTCTAATTAGTTAAATAATAATGATAGGCTTTTTCTCTCAGGAATTTCCATGTTTGGAATGACGTGTGGATGAGTAGACCAGATCTTCCTGTTGGTTATGGCGGTTGGCAAGCCATAGATGCGACGCCACAAGAAAAAAGCAAAGGTATTTCATTATCTTCTTTATCAAATATGTAAGCTTATTAAAAACGCACTGAGATCAGACAAACTAAACTAAGATGTGTGATATCCCATACAAAGTAAACATAGTCTAAATCCAGAAATGAAAATACAAATGATGAACTTAAAATCCAAAAAAGATGCGTGACCCCTTGTTCTGATGGATTTAGATAAAACAGGCTTATAACTTTGTAATACTCCATAACCCAGCTTCAACGAAAAAAACAACCCCAAATTCCAATTCACAATTAAATAATAATATAAAGCTGTGCAGACGAGATAATGGGTTAATGTATTTATAAAGTTGCAATAAAACAATGGATCATATAGTATTCGAAACAGTTACTTCTGTCAATCGTTTTGTGCATCTTTTCATAACAGGCCTTTATCAAATGGGTCCAGCCTCTCTTCGTGCCGTTAAAGAAGGTGCAATCCAATTGGGTTATGATACAGGTTTTGTATTGGCCGAAGTGAATGCTGATACAATATATTGGCAACAAAGAGAAAATGGTGAATTTGAAGCTGTCAATAGAAACAGAAGCTATGTTGGTAGGGAAATGTTTTGTAAACGAGAAAATATTTGTCTATTCACCAATGTACATCTATTTGCAAAGTTTTTTCGGTTTCATAGGCAAAAACATCAGCACAAAAGAAGTTGGAAGCAATGACAGAGAAGATATTACAGATTTGTATAAGTTCTCTGAGGGCTCAGTTCTGGAACGTGGTGCTGTAAATAGTGCTTTATTGAAAGCTGGCAACAAAGCGGTTAACAAAACCAGAAAAGGTAAATTCTTGTATACCTTTAATGGGAAGTGTCAAAACATACAACTGCAAGTGAAAAATATATACTTCCACTAAGTATTTTTTTTAACAAGTAAAGAGCTTTGATCAAGATATTTTGGGCAGCAATCTTTTGCCATTTATGTTTCCTTAAAACTTATTTATCAATATAACGATTTTTGTCATAGATATTGAACTAAATTTGGTTTCATCAAAAGAACAATACTATGTCGGTGACGATGTGACAATAACGATTAAACTAATCAACAACTCCAAAGACGATTTATCGGTCTCTATAGGTATGGCTAGCCAGATCACACGCTATGATGGTGTTGAAAAAGCGAAACTTGCAAAGTACAATTCTACCATTCATCTGAAAGGGAACGGAAGTAAGACTTTAATGGTTTTATTTAAATAATACTAGCGTTAATATTCGCTTGTTATTGAATCACGTTTTTAAAAATATGCCGCTTTCATTGTTATGCCAAGTTACATCAATTTGACTAGACGTAAGTGGTAGCCAAAATGATACAAACTATTATGTAATGTAATATCATTTATGTGACTTATCCAAAACCTCGCGATATCCCATGGTGTCAATAAAATCGCCGATATCTCCGTAACGGTTTGTCGTCAAACATGGGATCCTTTACATTTTTTGATCAGCTTTTAGTCACCTCCATATTCAGAGGAAGAGTCCCGGGTGAACTGTAATTTAAAGAGAAATGATCCCGTAACTATTAATAAGCTGATTGTATTAAACGTACAGAGGAAGTACAAATAAAAGAAGTATTTTGGACATCGTTTTGGAAATCATTTCATTCACTTGCTTGATATTTTTATTTTTAGTTAAGAACATCCCCATTAAGATCAAAGCAAGAACGTATTTGTCTCACGTAGAAGATGACACGATGTTGCGCTTTATGGTTTCTGCTAATGTCACTAGCACCGGGCAAGTGGAATTGGCTGATGAAGTGATTGATTTAGCTAAGCCAGATTTAGAATTGCTTAACCTACCTGAACGTTTTAAGGCGGGAAAAGAAGAAACATTCACTGTTTCATTTGTCAATCCTACAGAGAAACCGTTGACAAAATGTGAAATGTATGTTGATGGCAGCATCATTAGGAATCGACTGTTCATTTTTATCGGGTAACCATGACAACTTCTTATTTCTCTGGCGTTTGCATTATACAACTTCCCAAACTTCAGTTCTTCCAAAGACATAGAATGAATACCTGGCCAGGAAAGTAGCAACAACATCAAAAGGAAAATGTTTAGATGTTGAGAAGATTTATACGGTCTCTCTATTGTCGCGTCTAATTTAAACAAATAATTAAGTAAATTAAGTTTTACCGAAAGTTTCAAAAACGTGTTTTTTGGTAAAACGTTTGTAAGAAAATAAATGATGAAAAATGATTGTATTAATCCCGTATTGCGTTTTTATTGGGTTTCATTTGGTGCAGGTTCACATGAAAACACTCACCAGCAATTCAATTTCACTTAAATGTGTCTCTTTTATGTCGCATTTGCGTATTAAATTGCGTATTAAATTATACGTGTTGGATTCAAATCTAATTCTCACTTTAAATTAAACGGTCCATTTAGATGCGATCACTTATTTTGTCTTTAAAGTGAAAATATTTGAATTAGACGCGACAAAAGAGAGACATTATAAACTTACTCTTAGTTTTGTAGACCGATATTGTCACATATGGTCTTCCATCATGAATCTTTTATACTTCAATTCTTTTGGTAGTGTTTAAAATGGCTTTGTTTCATCAGCTGATAAAAGAGAAAAAAAATTCAAAAGAGAATCATCTGACTGGTGTGAATGAACAAAAAGCACCAACAGTTGATTTCAAATACT
Source organism: Turritopsis rubra (assembly GCA_039566895.2). Classification (NCBI taxonomy): domain Eukaryota; kingdom Metazoa; phylum Cnidaria; class Hydrozoa; order Anthoathecata; family Oceaniidae; genus Turritopsis; species Turritopsis rubra. The sequence continues at coordinate 10,800,414 of CM077631.1, read as the reverse complement.
TTCCTAACCAGTTCTTTTTCTATGAACTTTGGTTATAACAAATAAGGAGCTCTAGCTGTAATGGAAAAGCTTACTTCAACCCTAATTACTAATTCCTTTTTGTTACTCTAGAAATATTCCTGCTCAGGGAATCTTTAAACAGGATATTCGAATCACAGCACACGTAAGAATAAATTCATTTTCTTTGTTGAAATCCTGCGTATTTCCATATATTACTGGAATGTATATGTCGAACGATGAACCTTAATTTTTGTGATTTCCATATCTTTATCTTTTGCGGTACCATATATTCCTTTTTGCTTTCCAATTACGTACGAATGAAGTTGTGGCTTTGTCGTTTAAATATTGTCTGCGTATAAAAATATAAAATACATTTTATTAATTTACAGCAAAAGTTTCGGTTTGACAGCAGCTTCAGTGCCGTTTCGTGTTAATTAGATGGTGTAAAACCAAAATGCCTTCTATGAAATAAATGACTGATGTTGAGGTTTTTGATGTAACAAAATATTTGCTTCTTTTTCTAGCCTGTTGATAAAGACTCCAAGAAAAGCATAAGTGTGAGTTTCTGTAGCAAAGAGTTGGGAGGCATACAAGGCAGTAGAAAGGTACAAGTGGTCAGCTAGATGTTAAAAGGTTGCATTTTTACTACAGTGAATGGACTAAAGATAACCGCTGAACAATTTCCTGCACAATGTTGCAAAAGGGGTGACCCTTTCATAGATTAATAATGTGAAGTTGTAAATTTTAATTTTTTTTTCGTGCACCATAGTATTTAATGAGAAATTTTTATTTAGAATTGTTAAATATTAATAAGAAATTCAAATGGTTCATTTTTGTCAAGCAAATGGAAATGACTTGTTTTTGTTTTTCTTTGTATCCCTTTAAATGATTAAATTTTTAAGATAATAATTCTCTAATTCTTGGCTTGCGGCGTTTTCACTATTCGATGAATTGAAGCGAGTGTAATGTCTTTGAGAATGGTTTAAGGAGAAAATATATACCTTCCTTTTTACGCCGGCCCAAATTTCACGTCGAGCCCCTTTAACGCCGGTCTTTTTTGGCGTAAGTTTTTAAAAATCCATAGTCAAATTCTCACAATGAAACATCTAATGCCGGCCCTTTTGTCGCCAAGTCATGAAAATTAACGCCATTAAGGGCCGGCGTAAAAAGGATCAATAAGGTAATGGAATTGCCTTGTCTTCGCTGTATTTCATTTGTGGTAAAATTCTAACCAATTCAACTTGTGAAAACACTTGGAGAGGCACGTGGAGGTGCTGCTTTAATAAAAAGGAATAATACGTTTTCAGTAAAAGTAGATTTATTTACCCCTTTGAAAGCTCCTAGTTTTCTCCAATGAAAAACTTATAAGAGTGTCTGAAAGGTAGAGGCATAACCTAACCCAACCCTTCCTTGATGACCCAAACAAAGTTATTAGGATATTAATACGCGATAAATGTGAGATGGTTTGGAATTGTGTAATGAAGTGTTTGGGAAGTGTTTGGGACACTAAGAAAGTCTGTCCACCAAAGCAGAGCAGATAAGGAATTTAAGGTATTGAACGTTTGGAGAAAATATTATTTGCAGTAAAAATTGAAGGCTGCATGAAATCTAAACTGAATGAGTATTAATGAGTTTGGAAAGATTAAACATTTCTGTAAAGGAAGGAAAAACGATCATGGTAATATTGATAGTTTCGATAATTTTAAAAAAATTTAAAAAATTTCGATAGAGAATCAAAAAGAATTGAGAATAAACCAAAAACGTATCCATTATAAATTTGAAACGTTTCATGAATAAAATCATACGCATTTACCGATTTCAAACTAGCAAAGTTCACATAGTGTTAACGTTATGTGTGGGCCATTGAGGTTAGAAACATATTTCATATTTCAAACGCTTTTAGAAGTCTTTTGATGGAGGAAGTTAATTTGTTTGAAATTGGCAGATTAATACACTCAGAACTATCTAATATATCTCCGCGTGGCTACCCTTATTATGTCTTATAAGATTTCTTTATGGATCACAATTCTTTGGTACACACCGTCAACCTTACTGTCTACTTAAATTGTGCTTTTACAATTGTTTTTCAACTTTTTTTCACAGGACCCATATTGACAACAGAATTTTACTTGTATTTGCATAAAATCTGAATTGGTTATCCTGTATATATATTTGGTAAATAAATAAATAAAAAAATAAAATTTTTCATTCCTCAAATTTACCACTATGCTGATATAGCGTTGTTTCTAAGTCTGCATGCTCCTGTTGCATAAATTTATACAAAGTACGCTTGGTATAAGTGAAAAACCATCATTTATATATACCAAGCAAACGTGGTAACGATAGATTTAATAAAAGCGTGCTTCCATTTTGTTTAGTGATCGTATTAAATGAAAGCGTTTTCTAAAATTTTCAACATAACGTCAAACACAATTTTCAATACGTTATGGTTAGCATGTCTTTACGTCTATTGTTACTTTTGGTTCATTATTAATTTCTTCAATTTATTGCCATTTCAGTAGCTGTTAGTTCCTCTACATGCTACTACTTCTATGTATATGTGTTTCTATCTATGTGCGTTCTATGTATCATAGAAACAATATTTAATTATAAATAGCTGTTTTTATATAAGGTTTTGTATAAGGTTGTATGTGTCCAACAGGAAAAAAATATGTAATGACTTGTCGCATTGGAAACTAGAAAAGCTAACAGTCTGATTGGGTTTTTATTTAGAACTTTGAAACAACGCAGAGGAAGGAGACACGAAAATGAGAAAGTTACTAATATACATAATGTTTTGTTTCTTTTGCAGTAGACTTTCTACAATTTATCAAGCCGTGTTTCGATGTCAAAATTATGTTTCCATACCAACCATAAAATGACTTTCCAACTTCCAATGCCGATGTTAAAATATCGATACCTTCGATGTGCTCGCTGGACTTAGGAATATTTAACTTAACCTGAGGATTGTTCCAGTGGCAATTTTATACGGTGCATGATTTAAAAAGGAAAACTAACATTAAAAAGTCATTCTTTAATAAGTTAATAAGGAGACTACGCCGTAAACTTGGAATTTCGCCAATGTTCATCTTCCTATACCATCTCTTCACGAGCCTAAAATAATGATAGGGTGATGAAAATTCACGCTATAATTTTATCCTCCATAGCTTATATAAAAACAAGTATTTTTGTGGAGGTTTTTTTTATATAGTTTTTCTATTTTTTTTCTTATGCACTGATGAAACAGGAATTTCCAGCACAATTTTGCTCTGTAGTCGTAAATATCCATAGTAAACTTTTTTATGACAAATAGCATTCAGTGTAAGAAAGGAAAGAATAACCGCGCACGCTAATTTTTTTGGGCACATGTTTTAACATCGGCATCCTTTTAGTGTTCATTCAATATTTTAATACGTTTTATAACTAATTTACTGATATCATTCTAACAAATTAGAAGTGTTTCATGTAATAAATGAATGGCAATCAGGTTTGAAGAATAACTTACAAAGATCAAATAATCCAGCAATTTCATTGGTTAACTGGCTTGAAACTATATATATAAAAAAAAAGGTTAAAAGGATATGAATTGGCCTTGCAGTTGAATGAATAAATGAATGGATGAGTAACGATAAATATGCATAATAATAAAATTATTCATAATAAAAGGTTCCTGATCAATAGATGAAAAATAAAACTCATTCAAACATATGTTCTGATCTTACGCTAATTTGTAAATGAAAATATCGCTGAAAAGCAAATTCATGCAGACCACATCGTCACTAAGTAAATACAATTTATCACTTTTGTTCTATGTATGAGTAGTTTCTTTTCAAAACAGAATATTAGTATATGTAATAGGGCGTTAATGGCGAGTGCAGTTAAAAATAAAAGTTGTTTGAGTTATTTCTGGGTCTAATCAAATTTCCAAACACAACTACACTAAAAACATTCGTTATGGAATATGCCGATCATCTTAGTAAAACCTCAAGTGTCTTAAACGTAATTGAAAAATTTCTCACAAAAAGAAAAACTGAAAGAACGACACTTCAACATAAATAACACAAATGGACCAGTGTAAATGATCAATTAAAAACATGATGAATGGACAGACATAAACGCTACTTCACACTTTCATCTTTGACATATGAAGTACGTTCAAATAGGAGTACTTATCTGTGTTCATTAGGAAAACCAAGGTTTATTGGATCGAAAATAGATTTCATGTTGTTGGAGAATGACTTATCATTTGTGGATTTTTGGTTTTTAAATATCTTTTTGGACTATGTTTCAATTTTAGGTGAGCGTCCGTACACAATCCAAGTGCACACTGGTGACAGCGCGTTTGCAGGGACCGACGCTAATGTGTTTGTAACGTTGTATGGTGAAACTGGAACAAGTAGAGAAATATATTTGGAGCACTCATTAGATCACCTAAACCTCTTTGAACGAGGCCAGTAAGTGAAAAAAAATATGAGGCATTATTTTCAGGTTTATGTTCATTTCTTATTTATAAATATTCCACACAAATTGGTCTTGCAAAATTACTAGAACATAGTTACAGGAACTAATAGAAACCCAACATCCAAAATTATAAGGAAAATAATCAAATTACAATGTTTTTGATAAATAAAAACAAAATTAGGATTAATAGGATATAAAATAAATTATATTTAAAATTATTCGAGCTATGGGCTATAAAAGAGAGCGTTAGTTGAATAAAAGGGCCGGTAAACCAAATCACCCAGGCAACTTTATACATTGCTTTTGAACTAACTGGCTTGAGGGAAAACTTCGAGAATTATGTTCAACATGTTGGTTAATTTAGTTTTTTGTATAGTTAGAATACATAACATATGGATCAATCAAGAAATACAAACTTCCCTACAATATATTGTGTGGTCATTTCTGCAAAGGAGCTTGTCAATATTTATAGAGAAATTGAATGTCACTTTTCTCTCTATCTCTCTCTCTCTCTCTCTCTCTCTCTCTCTATCTGCTCACAAATCATGCATCTGCACATTTTCCTTTTAATGCACATTTTCCTTTTAATTTTCATTTTTTAGCACTGATACGTTCAAGATAGTAGAAAGGAATCTTGGAGGAATTTACAAGCTGAAAATTCGGCATGACAATACCGGGCCTGGATCTTGCTGGCTGTTAAATCGTGTAGAAGTGAAAGATGACGAAACTGGGCAAAAATACACTTTTTCCTGTTATGGCTGGCTTTTCAGAGATCAAAGAGAAAAAACAATGTATCATGAGCTTCAACCTGATCGTAAGCCGCCATTCAATCCTTTCCCATTCTTTTATAAGAAGCTTGATGGCATTCTTTTTATTGCACCTTTGAAAAGTCTGCATTCCCACTCTTCGGAATTTACTAATAAATCATATATATCAAATTGACATCATAATTATTCATTTGGTTTGGCTCGGACTTGGAAAAATTGTTTTTGCTTTACTCCAAGTGTTAAAAACATTAATGGTAGACTTAACATTAGCAATAATTTTCAGTGTATTACACACCTTCGTTCATTAGTTCTATTAGATGCCTTGTATTAGCCCCTAGCTCAGGTTATCTTTATCATTTGACATACATGCACTAAAATGCATTGCTTATTATTCTCACAGAATATTAAATTTAATCATGTTATTAACTTACAAGCGAAATTAGCCCAAGTCACACTGACATTAGTTCAGATTACTATTATTTTTTTCTCGATTTTGGCCAAAATAATACTCACGTTAATACTTTTTGGAAAGAGTAAAAAATCTCTTCTATATTACCAAATAAAAAAAAATCCGAAATAAAATCGAAAAATGCTCTATGAATACCTTAACTAATTTCAGTTTGACTTGCGCTATTTTAGTTTTTCTCGGTGCAGAAAAGAAACTTGTAAGTGTATTTTTGCAATAATCGAATTATGCCAATGATCAATTAATGCACCTTGCATTCGTGCGATTGTACATTTTTGTAAATTTAGGTGAGTCAACATACAAAATCCAAGTACGTACTGGTAATAGTGTGTTTGGAGGCACCGATGCTAATGTGTTCATTACATTGTATGGTCAAATCGGAACAAGTCAAGAGATTATTTTGGAGAAATCTTTGAATCACAAAGATCCATTTGAACGGGGACAGTAAGTACAGCTACCTAATCGTGGATAAAAACCCGGGGTTTTGGTTATGACTGGGGGAAATATTCAAATTTAGTCACTTTTCTTATTTTGGGTTTTATAATAAAATTTAACTTTTTTATAGTTATCTTCTTATTAGGAAAGTTTAGGTCAGTTCTTAACGCAGGGGAAAACTACTAATGAAGTAAATTTTGGCCAGCACCCTCTAAAATTGGTCACACTTCTCCCTGTCGTATTTATCTCTGATAAGGTATATGTGCAGCGATGGTGTAGTAGATGGTGTAGGTGCAGCAGATAGTATCTTCGAGTGCGACCGCTTAGTGATACTTTCCTCCGATGCGTGTTAAAAGCAGCCATCGACTGACTGCACACTGGCCTTCGTGCAAGGAGGCATCTTAAGTTACTTTCTAGTTGCAAGTCGGCGGGCAGAATAGCCAACTACTACGGATGGAAGCCCAAGGACTCTCCGCTACTTAAATTCATTGACATGCGCTGGATTGAAGTGCTGAATTTTAAACCAAACAACGTCCAGTTAAAGTGATATTAAATTATTTTAGTACCGATACGTTTGAAATAAAAACAAGAGACCTTGGTGTAATCTACAAGATTAAGATTCGCCATGATGATACGGGAACTTCATCTAGTTGGCAATTAAACCGAGTGGTAGTTACAGATGACGAGACAGGTCACAAGTTTGATTTTCCTTGTCATAAATGGCTTTTTAAATCATACGATGGCACTCAATTGGAACATGTGCTTGAAAGTGATTGTAAGTAGTTGATTTAACAGTCTGGATAATTCAACTAGGCAGATTTAAAAGGGGTAAACGGTACATTTGTTCTGCACCGTTTTGTAATAACTGCCCCGATTTGTAATAATTTTGTCCCAATTCGTAATAAAACGACCTGCACTAATTTGTAAAAGTAACCAGTACCAAATTTGGTGTAACTAAAACGATATCTGCGAAAGTCTTCTACATACCAAATTATTACAAATTGGGGCAAAACAGTTATTACAAACCGGGGCAGTTATTACAAATCGGTGCAGAACAACATTGACAGAAGTTTAGTCGTTAGTTTTGTGTCCAGTTTAAAGATTATGTATACGGTGAGTAACAACACGCTGTTTTATAAGCAGCTGTGAAAATCAAGCTTCAGCTTATTACGATGCTGTTATAGAAGAGCGTGTATGATTAAATATCAAATCAACCAGGTGTGCCTAAAGTAAAGAATAATATTAACACTTTTGATTACACTCAACTTAATATGTTTTAACAGACGAACGCGGATTGAATTTACATTACTAAAGCATGAATGATATTTGAGTGTTGCTATCATTTGAAGATATCATATTGGAGAATTTTATTATATAATTGTCTATTTTATTATATAATTGTCTATTTTCTTTTTGCTTTATATCTATATGTTGATCATCTTCATATAGCATTGCCAATAATTGGAGTGGACCCCATGAACTCTGAAAACAGTGAGAGCCATCATACAAAAAAATTCAAAACAGAAAAGCCAGCTCTTGTAATCAGAAGAGGACAAACATTCAAATTGTCTGTAAAATTCGCTCGAGATTTTGAAGAAGGAGATAGCTATTATTTGACTTTGAAGACTGGTAGTCGACCACGTGATAAAGACAAGACCCTTATCACAATACCGGAGGTTTCACTGAAAGATTTCGATGAATGGAAATCAACCGAAAAGTGGGGATACACAATCTGTGACAGCAACGACCTTAAAAATGTTATCATTGAGGTTTACAGTCCACCAAATGCATTACCAGCCAAGTACAGTCTTGAAGTTGACACGGACAAAGAAACTGTTTGTGCAGTTGATTTTCCTGTTTATCTATTGTTTAATCCATGGTGTAAAGGTAGCTTTATATCTAATGTTAAAATTTGGTGTAAGTGTAGCTTTAAATTATGTTACTTGGAGGTCTATTCGGTTTACATTCAATAGTATGGATTCTGAAATCTGATAAGCAATCTTCTTCTCAAATTTCACCAAATGCTCTATGTGCCAAAAGTTATCTGAATAATAGCATCCTACTAATGCTGCAACGCAAATACTGAAATATTTTAAACCCAAGTTAACATGGAGAAATTCTTAGCAAATAAGTTATTTGACCGTTGGTGAAATTAGCTAAATGTCTCCGATGAGTTATCAGTAAAATATACGCACTAAAAGAGCATTGATCTCTATTGATTAAATTTGATTTATTCTTCATAAGCAGTAACAAGTAGCATTAATCAGGACCTGGGTCTATTCCGAAATTTTCTAGATATACTGTTCGGACAACAGATATATAGATAAAAAAAATTATTGCAAATTGAAGGCGAAGGACGAAAATGTTTGTGTTTTTTTTTACAAAACAAGGCTAGTGATAATGTTTGTGTAATTGAGTAAGTTTTGTTTTACAGATGACGAAGTCTTCATGGATGATGAAGAGATGTTACGTGAATATATTCTGAGACAGTATGGCCAAATGTATGTGGGTTCTTGGCATAATCCGACTGCTAGACGATGGCATTTCGGCCAGGTGATTTCTTTAACTGATAGGAGCTTTTTTTAATTTACCATTTATATCATAACCAAACCATATCTGAGGAGCTGATTACATGATCACTTTTCATCCCGGGTACCGGGCTGAAAAGTAAATCTTGATTTTGTGAAATTCAGCTAGTATTATATCTTAAAAAAAACATTGTAACTCGAGATAAAAAAGGCGGTGAAAACAAAAGACGCCATATCTTAACAAATACAAATGTACTAACTATGCAGGCGTGAACGTCAATTTTCATCCCGGATACCGGGGTGGCTCGGTCGATTTGATATTACATGATGCTTTTTGGCCCGGCACCCGAGATATCTCCGGGATGAAAAGTATACATTTAATAGCACTTGTGTTTTTCTCTATTTCAGTTTGAGGAGGTATCATTGAAAGCAGCTTTCACCTTGTTAGAAAGAAAGAAGGCACGGGGAAGAGACACCGCTATTGAAGTTTCTCGAATCATTTCATCTCTAGTATGTTCATAACATCTCAAACCTCAGGGATTACTGTTGAGATAAGATTGATGGGTAAAATGAGGCAAAAACAGGAAGTGAATTGCAGGTTTTGAACCAAAGTTAAGATTGGAGTAAAGGGAAACGATCAAAACAATTAATATCAAACATTATAACTTCAAGTAGCCGTCATTTCTGTCTCAAGTTTTTCAAATGTCAGTAAGGAAAATGAAAACTCCAAATACTATGCCTATATTGTTGTATAATGTCTTTCTTCATCGACTCTTAATTTTCAAGGTAAATAGCAACGACAACAATGGCGTTGTTGTTGGCAACTGGTCAGGTGAATATGATGATGGTAAGTCGCCAACCTATTGGACGAGTACACCAGCAATTTTTGAGAATTTCATGGTTGATCAAGAGCCAGTAAGATATGGACAATGTTGGGTGTTCAGTGCGGTAGTCACAACAAGTAAGAGAATTCAATTCTCAAGCCACCTTTTAAGCCATATTAAACTCTGCAAAATATTTTATCAATGCTAATGCACTCTGTATCAGTTTGTCATAGCCATTAGAAAATTCCTTGGTCTGGACACTTTACTTTATTTGGCGCTCATTGTGATCACACGATAGTTAATAATTGTTCACTGTTGTAATAAGTCATGTGATCAAAGTGTGTGCAAAATAAACTGTATCCAGACCAGAGAATTTTTCTAATAACTATGGCTTGATATTGCGTACGGGCTGCCAGTAGATTGGAAGAAATCGAAAACTTTACGTGATAAATCCTAACGGCTGTTACAAGTTGCTAAAACCACTGAGTAAGGTTGATATATAAGTGCATAGTAAAATTTTCATGTCAACAAACCGTTCTTTTTCACGTTTTGTTATCCTTACTAAAATGGATGTTTTCCACTTCGTCAAACTCACAATAAAACTTTAATTGTGGAGGAAAACTTAAATGTTTTATTGTAATACTATTCCTAAACACCATTTTGATATTGAAGTAGAAGTGAATGTCCTTGGTTATGCTCTTTTTATAATTAGTTTCATTGAACACCATGGCTTTGAGATATACAATTAAAGGATCTCTATATCACACGAAAGGAAAAATCATTTAAGATTCCATATTACCAGTTGTTACCTTTCCTTTTGTTTATTTAGTCATGCGTACCCTTGGTATACCTTGTCGGCCAGTTAGCAATTTTTCATCAGCCCATGATTCTGAAGGCAACTGCAGTAATGATAGGTACTTCAACAGAAAAGGTGAACCTCATCCAAATAGATCGCAAGATTCAGTTTGGTGAGTTGATTCTGTCAACTCTGACCTGCTTCGGGTGGTTTCGACGACATAAATTTGATATATCAAATAAGCACTTCATAATGTGACAGAAAAAAAGCCTTTCTGAATGTCCTGTCTGCAGTATTATCACCATCTTCTTGTAAAATATTTGAAAACGTACGACTCGTGCTTCATATTCAATATAGTCTTTCAATTGACTCATGATATAAATTGAATTATGTCGTTGCTTTACTGATATTAGTAGACAGTGGGTTCGTTGTCTCCGCAGTTGAGCGTATATGGAAGAGAAGAAAATAAAATAAACTTAAAGTAAAAGAAAACTAAAACAAACTTATACAATAAAGCAACTCAGCAGGACACAAGTTGCGTCGAACGTTATCTGGACTACATCATCTGGACGTCGTTCGGACAGTTAACGACGTTGTGTGTCTGCTGAGAGTTATTGGCTACAAAGCTACCATTTTGCAAAGGGTGTCAAACGATCATTTTGATTACCCATTTTCCAAATATTTTTGTGCAGAATTTTAAAAAGAGTGGTTTTCGTTTATTTGTTAACAAACTGCCATATCTTCTTAATACTGCCACTTTCACTCATGTCTCAAATGAATATATATATCAGCTGTTAAATATTCACTTTTTCATCAAGACCTTTGAACTTAAGGCTATATTGTGTTATTCCCCTATCGTGATTATATAGACGCGCAAATAAAAGGCAGTTATTCCTGTTATCAATGGCTGGATGCTTCATTTTTCAGGAACTTTCATGTTTGGAATGAGGTGTGGATGGGTAGACCAGATCTTCCTGTTGGTTATGATGGTTGGCAAGTATCAGACGCAACCCCACAAGAAAGGAGCCAAGGTTTGTATTCAAGCTATTAAAAAGTAAAAAAATATTTTGCAGGTGCAATCTAATAAGTAAGGAACTTTGGTAAGTATGAAATGTGATTCGCACACAAGTATGTTTACTGAATTAAGGTACCGTGATTATTCGTTAGCCAATCGAAACCCGAGAACAGCTCCTTCAGAGATTCTACTGTTTTGATTGGCTTCATTAAAAGCTTACCTTAAAGGAAGTTTAACTGGTGATATCCTTTCAGTCTTTCAGCTATCTCCTGAAGTCTGCTGTTCACAGGCAATTTTATAATGTGGACACCCAGGACTTCATTTTGGTTGATTCAAATTGTTTTCGATTTTGTGTTGTCTACCACATTGTAGGCTTATGGAGGATTTTAAAGATATGACAGCTTTTTTTTATACAAGAAGCAGAAGAAACTACAAACGTTTGGTTTACTTTTTCACATAGGTTTATTTCAGTTGGGTCCAACTCCTATACGAGCTGTAAAAGAAGGTCAAATTGACTTCAAATATGATACAGCTTTTGTGTTGGCGGAAGTAAATGCTGACACGATTGAATGGATGGAAAATGACAATGGTGATTTTGAAGCTGTTAAAAGAGATCGAACATCTGTCGGTGAGGGTAAATTTTGTATTGAAGGAAAATCACAAAGATAAAAAACATAAAAGAATGTTAAAATGGACAGGACCTTTTTTTTATTCGGAGAAAATGATCTCGGGAAAAATTATAGTCAATTGCAAAAATGCTAGGTCTTTTTCCCCGATTTTTTTCTTGTAAGGTATTACCCTGAAGTGTTTTTCTTCCTTTTTTCCTTATCCAAGTTCTTACTTTTCAGTACCATCCGCAGCAAACTTTTTTAATTTTACCTCCCTTGCCTTTTTAGGGAAAAAAATCAGTACCAAAGCAGTTGGAAGTACTGAAAGAGAAGACCTCACTGATTCCTATAAATTCCCTGAAGGCTCAGTACTTGAGCGTACGGCTATCAGGAACGCTTTATTGAAAGCTGGCAACAACATTGTAAGAGCAACCAGAAAAGGTATTCAAAGACTTTCTTCTCGTTTGAATTGAAAATATTATAACAGACATTAAATTTTCTTTTCTTTTCTGTGTTAAGATACGAGACTGTAAAATATTTTAACATACTATGATCACAAAACATTTTGCTGAAAGTTTCCTATTTTCATTTGAAAGAACGAGGCAGTACGCAACAAATTTCTCGTTAACCCAGATAGGAATAACAAAGTTTTGATTGCAAAGTGGTGGTTATCGAAATTTGTTATTCTTAAAAATTATAAGCAGTTTAACTGTAAATAGTTTTTACTAGCTGCCCATGTCTGGAGATTCTGATAAAGTGATAAAAGGGCTGTGAAACTGGTTTACGATTTAAATGCTGCACACGATGAGCGTGGACAATAATGTTTAAATTGTTTTTTAAATTAAATTGTTTTATTCATAGTACAAGCAACAGTAATAATTACCGAGATTGGCAATAGTCTTCGACGAATACATATTGCCATCGCCTCTAATTCTTTACCTTGGTGTTTATCTGTATGTGGACCATGCAGGTAACAGTTAAATAACAAATACTTCTTTTTCGTTTTTTATAGACCTTGTGATCACTTTAATTCCATCTAAAGATCAACACTATGTTGGCGATGATGTGTCGTTAACGATAAAATTAGTCAATACCGCCACCGAACAATTATCTGCATTTGTAACAGTGAATGGTCAGATTGTACGATATGATGGTATGGAAGTAGGGAAGATAGCAAAATACACTGAAAGCATTTCTGTAAAAGGAGACGAAAGTATTGTGATTATTTCTATTTTTCTTATAATGATCACATGACCTTTTGACGAAAATATTGAAATAATGTCCTTTCACAGCTCCAATAGAATTTGCAACTTGATATCGTTGTACCGGTTTTAGCTTTTCCCCCTCGAAGTTGTGGGTCCAGGTTTTTCAAAGATGTTAATATGCCATCAAGTGACATTTTATTTCATTTGCTATCATATAGTAAGCTTATGACTTTGAATTAAAACCTTGGAGTTACATAATTATGTCCGAAATGAATAACGTCCAATGCAATTCTCCATTGATTTACTTATGTTAAAATACGTCATGACGATCTGGCTAGATCCTAACTAATGTGCACGCTGATAAATCATAATGGTAGATGAGTAGGTTTAGTTAGTGTATTAGCAAATGATTCCAGCTTCATGCATTTTTCTTTAGCCAAATCTATTCCCATTCGGGTTGACGCAGCCAGTTATTTGACTCACATTCAAGACGATAACATGCTGCGCTTTGTGTTGTTTGTTGAAGTTCCTAGCACTGGGCAAGTGGAGATAACCGATGACGTAATCAGTTTAGCTAAGCCAGAGCTGGAATTGAATAATATGCCGGAACGTTTTAAGGCGGGAAAAGAGGAAACATTCACAGTTTCGTTTACCAATCCTATTGCAAAACCATTGACAGATTGTGATATGTATGTTGATGGTAGTGTCATAAAGGATCGATTGTACATTCGCAAAATCAGGTAAAAATGGTGATGTGTACCACGTGTATTGTTTTTGATTGGCTGCTTAAAAATATTGATGTCGTTTGCCTTTGATTGTTGATGATATTGTTTTTATTCTAAAAGGGATATTCCTGCACACACAACCTTTCATATGGAGATCAAAATCAAAGCAGATGTGAGTATGATTTTAGTTTTGTGTTTGTTGATATGTTTACTGTTGCTGTTTGTTAGTGATTGTTTTCGTTAATTTCTCTTTCCAGCCTGTTGACGATGTTGTTTCGAAGAAAAGCATAATAGTAAGTTTCTGCAGCAGAGAGTTGGGAGGACTTAAAGGCAGCCGAAAAGTGTATGTTGAAAATTGAATCATCAGTTGAAAAGATATGATTAGAGTGGATTTGTTGTAAAAATATTACAGCTGAAGTTTACTAGGATTATTAGATGATAGTGGACAATAACTTTTATTTTATTTTGCACATGGAAAATATGCAAGTGTATTATGCAGAAAATTTGCAATTGCTATATTGGATAGTTCAATAAAGATTTCTTTGTAATTGTTGTTGTTATTGTTGTCTTTGGCAATTGAAATATCTGTTGTTGTCAGTTATCGTTCATCCAGATTTCTTGGTCATTTATTTTCTGATCGCTAGATTCGTCAAACTGAGTTTAAAAGTGGATCTATTGGATCATTTGCTTGAAAGGTCACCCAGGCTCACTTAACGTTGTCAGTTAGGGACGTTTACCGCGTTAAGTCCGGGGTGGGTGTTCGCTGTGTGGGATGCTTTTTCTAATATTTCAGGAATATCTGCTGCAAGTTCGTTGAAATTTTGTGACTTTTCCCAAAATATATAAAGCCCTTCGAAACGGTAAAAAAAAATTTTCCATTTCAGAAAATACTTCCGACAGAACCAAATGATTGACAGGTGGGCAATAAAAAAAAGGAAACCCGAAAAATAAAGTATTTAAGTTTTTTATATCTTTGAAAATAATATTTCAAGGCTGAGAGCTCATTCATCCTCCTAGCTGATCGCTATCAGTAAATGCTCACCAAACCTAGAAAAGTATCTAAATCTATCTATGCATTGCAGCAAAAAATTACTAAATCCTCTATTGCCATATATATGACAAAACAGGAAATACGTGGACCTCTGTATAATACTGTATTCTAACATTTGAATGGTGAATCAAGTAAACCGGTTCGACATGCACGTGTGTAATTATATTGCGCAAAAAAGAATTATAGAGAAGAGAAAAATTATATTTTAACTCATTTGTCATTGCCCATAATGTTCACGACAATCAAAATATCTCCATGCCATATTCGGAACCGTAAGATAAGGTTCTGTTTACCCTGGTACTCACCATGCGTTTAAGTGCATTTATCAGTGAACATATCGCGTTAGCACTTAAATTTCTGATGTGAAGGCTTCTTTTTTTGCATAAATGCATTGAAGTATGCTCACAGTTGTCAACATGTATCCTGAATGATTTGTGTAATGAATTGTGTAAAAAGAGATGGATGCAGAAATAGATGAACAGAAAAAAAAGAAGAAAAAAATAGGAAGAACAGGGCTTGTACACTTTGCATCTTGAACAAGGTAAATATTTTTTCGTACTGTTTCCACAATAAAAAAAAATTCATCAACTAACACGTTTTATCCTTGAAGAAGAAAATGCATTCATATTTCAAACAAGATTTTTTTTTGAGCATTAGATTTTCCTTGCTTGCGAACACAATATCTCATATTTATGATACGAGGTTTGACGTTTATATGCACAATAGAAACCATGTTGTTCGTAACAAAATGCTCATATATTTACGTGCCTTCACAAAATACTCAATAAGTCAGACGCACTGTAACCCCTGGTGCGTAACAGGCTTTAAAAAAAATCAAATTCAAACAAAAACATATTTGTGCATTCTTTTAATCATCCGTATTATGAGAAGACTCTTAAGCCGAATCTGAGGCGGAAAATGTGGCGGCGGGCGGTTTATTCCGTCTCGAGAAATGCACAGTAGCAGCTAATGTTATGGAAGTCGCGGCGGAAAATGTAGATGCAACAAAAATTAGAAACCATTTCAACTTTTTGGTTGCAGCGACATTTTCCGGCTAGTTAGGATTCACCTTAGCCTTTATAATCGACATTCATTTAGCACAAAGGTGTCAACGAAATGTTCGACTATTGCCATTCAATTATATACTCAGACAAAAGGTGAAAACGACGTTAGTTATAAGTAGCTTTACAAAAACATTTCATCGTTTAACCTGCTCGTCATGGTTGAATAAGCTTTAAAGACAGGTTTTTGTATGATTGAAGATTTGATAAAACACTTTTGAAAGAAAACAACTCTTTTTTTGCACATGTGCTTGCGATTAAAATCGTAACGCATGTTTATTCAATGTTTTTTTATGGACGCTTCTTCAAACTGAATAAAGCTACATATATTCGAACTGTTTTAAGTCGTTGTTTGAAGTATTTTTGGTATAATTTTATTATTAATTAATTCATTAAAACTTCGGCACCAGGTTCTTTTGGACAAATGAAACATTGAAATTTATATATATACAGAATTAAGCTGAGTGCTCTGGTGATGAAGTTGGCCTCGTGTTGTAAACAGCTTGTATGTAGCAGTTAGTTGGGACGTGTCAATTGAGCATACCATGATCTCCTCCGTTGTGTTTACCTTAGAGATATAACGAAACCGCTTGCTGAATAATCTTTTTCGAAACTTTGTTTCAAGACCCAGCTAGCACACGATGTTGTTATGTGAACGTTATGTGGGTGTTATATTGAACGCCTGCTGGAGAACAACATATTATCCAATATCCTAAATTCTGCTCTAACCGAAAAAATTAGACGAAACGTGCACAAAATAATATCTTCAGGTGCATCAATTTCAAGATGGGAAAATAAAAAAAAGACATGAGCCAGAGATTGCATCGTAAATTATTTCATTAGTTTTGTTGCAAGTTCAGCATATTGTCATATCTGCATATTTTAATGTCTGTGGTGTATTTGACTTTAGATTTTTAGCCCTGTGGCCTTATACAATCGGATTTCGATTGAAGATTAGTTTTTTTTTATTCTTGGTGAATCGACAACCTGTATAAATACCACTTAAAATAAATAAATACCACTTAAAATAAATAAATAAACAATTGAAAGAAACAACAGACTGTGAATCCAGCTGACCTGAATCTGCAGTTTATATGTCGTTTTGCTCTAAAACTTAAAGCACCGAGATGGAGAGCCAGATTGATATGCCATTTTGAACAGCATAAAATACTTGCAGTTGATGCGGAGTGAAGTAATTGAAAAGGCAAATTTTCTTTATTTGATTTTCAAAACAGTATTAAATTGCAGAGAGAGAAAACCCAAAAATGAGTAAGTAATTCACATCTTCTCGTGTTCCTTTCAATGCTGCATAATCTACTACTATGTTCAGAAGAATAAAAATGGGAGGTACAGACTTCTCGAACTTTGTTTAACACCGTATTATTGCATAGGCAACATGTCTAACTGATTTTGGAGTAATTAATTGTATCACTATTTTTGTACCTTTATAAATTTATAGCCTCTATTTTCCAACCTCCAGTAGAGTAGTTGAAGGCAATTTTGATATTAAAAACGAGGCGCGCATGTTGACAGGGCCATGATACGGTGTTAAAATCAACATGTATTTGGAGTTAGCAATCAATCTTCAATAAGTTACACTAGAAACACATTCATTGAACAAAACTTAGTTGTGATTGATAATCCAGGGAAAAAATTCAATAAAAAAAACAAACAAAAAGATGATTGGTTTGCATTTGTAAAAGGAAGGTGGCTATAGAAAATGATTTTTTTTTACTTTTTACTTTTGAATTTTAGGTGATCGTTTGTATACAATCCAGACACTTACTGGCAACAGCTACTTTGCCGGTACCGACGCCAATGTGTTTGTCACACTATATGGTGGAAATGGAGTAAGCGAAGAGATATTTTTGGAAAAGTCTTTAGATCACAAAAACCCATTTGAACGTGGAAAGTAAGTTACATATGATTTCTAAGATAATTAAGTTGAGTCATCAAACTTTAGATATCTGACTGCAGGAGATTCAAGGTCATACAAGAGGGGTGTAGTAGAACGTAAACAATACCGTGAAAAAAGTGAAAACCTCTAAGTAAAGTGAACGCCCATAAATTAATATTCAACACTAAAGTAGAACACGATCTTCCACTGATATAAGATCGATAAAACAATATGCACATGTGAATACACCTTTTCCTAATTCATGTTTTGGCAATTGTGTTCGAATGCAGCTTTTATTTACATTAAAAAGCAGTACCGTTAGTCGTACGTAAAGGCGGCGAGAAGAAAAGACCCTGGTCTTGCAGGTTAATGACAGTCTGGATTTGAACGTGCCTGAATCACTAACATTATGAAGGAAATGTTTTAAATTAGTGTGATCTTGCTTTCTTTAGTACTGATACGTTCAAGATAAAAACAAGAGACCTTGGCGTAGTTTACAAGATTAAAATTCGCCATGACAATACAGGGTCTGCACCAGGTTGGCTATTAAACCGCGTTGTGGTTAAAGATGATGAAACAGGTCGCAAGTTTGTGTTTTCATGCTATGATTGGCTTTTTAAAGGTGGAAGTGAAGATCTACTGGATTATATGCTGGAAAGCGATTGTAAGTAGATACTTTCATAATGTTTATATACGTAGCAGATCTGAAGCTTATAACAGGTTAAATATGGCCTTTCCTGAATTTCAGTTTAGACACGGCATTATGGCCTACTGAATAGGTTTTTCCAGTTCTATTGAGATATAGTATAAGGTAATTTGAAAAGACAATTATTATAGGATGCTTTTTTTGAATATTTTGTTGGTAAAAAGTGAGTCTGGCTTTCTTAAATAAATTTGAATATTCTCATAATGGATCTTTTCTTAGATTAAGTTGTTTCGTTCTGTAAAGACATTTTATTCAGATTTAATTCTTTGGGAGAGAACCTTAACATTTAATGACCATTAATATCATACGAAAGAAAAACAAATATTATTATGATTCGAAATGAAACAAACTCATCTATAATAACCGTTATTAATAAAAAAGAAATTGGCCAATAGGAAGCAATTATAAAATTGTATTGTGGTTGTTCATGATGAATAATGGAGATTAGTGAATTATGGGAAAAGTCAATAAAAGATGATACTAGGAATGTTGAAGTTTGAGGAAAATCCAAAAGCATGCATGCAACGTCGTTTTAACGAACATCATTTAAACGTCAAAAAGATGTCCATATAACGTTCCTGCTGGGAAAAGACTTTAAATTCAATTTACAGATGGTTCGTGTCATGTATTTTGATTTCTTGTTTCAGCATTGCCAATCATTGGGGTAGATTCCCTGAACCTCGAAAACGGTGAGAGTCATCATACAAGGAAATTCAAAACAGAAAAGCCAGCTCTTGTTATCAGAAGAGGACAAACCTTCAAACTGGTTGTGAAACTGGCTCGGGATTACGAACACGACGATAGCTTCTACTTGACTTTAAAGACTGGTAATCGACCACGTGATAAAGACAAGACGCTCATAACAATACCTGAGGTCCTCCCAAAGAATTTCAACGAATGGAAATCCGATGAGAAGTGGGGCTACACAATCCGTGACACCAAAGATCCCAAGAATATTCTTATTGAAGTGTACAGTCCACCAAATGCATTGCCAGCCAAGTACAGTCTTGAATTTGACACAGACGATGAAACTGTTTGTGAAGCTGATTTTTCCGTTTACCTTATGTTTAATCCATGGTGTAAAGGTAATTTATTAAAATGGTCACACCTTACTAGCAAGTAATGTTTTGAATTTAAGATCGTAAAGTCATAATTTGTTTTACTGAGGAAAGTATCTTTTTCAGTTCTCAAATATTTGGAAGCTACTGAAATACTTAAAAATGTTTCATGCTATTACTGCTGTAATAACAAAAACTGAACCATTTTTGTTAATTACGTCACTCCTGATTTGCAGTCATTACTTCGCTCCTAATCGTAATAAATATTACATTCTTAATAGTGAATCATAACAGTTTATGCCCCCCTTAAGGGGTTAGTAAATTTTTTTATGATGCGAGAAAATGTCTATTCTTATTTGAAGCGAGGCCATGTTTGCCAAATCACAAATGACGTAATTAATGAAAAGGTCTATTAGCAAATAGAAGTGGAAAAAACGTATTAAAAAAGCAAAACACCACTATATTCCGTGAATGATGTTCTCCTTACTTTAAACCTGTATTATCATATAGATGACGAAGTGTTTATGGATGATAAAGAAAAGTTACGTGAATACATTTTGAAACAGTCCGGTCAAGTATATGTTGGAAGTTGGCAAAAACCAGTTCCCAGAGAATGGTATTTTGGCCAGGTGAGATTGCTCAACGTATCCCTAGAGATATTTTCAAATACCGAATGTCAAAAAGAAAATTCATGACTCTGTATTACTCCACTTTCGTTGACTTATCCTAGATCCACCTCTGAATAGAGAAGAAATCTTCATTGTTGTAATGAAGAGTTCTTCTGTATCTTCAGGTTTTATCCTATATAACGATTACTATTGTTTCTTCATCAATAGTTTGAGGAAATTTCGTTGGAAACTGCGTTCACATTGTTGGAAAGAAAGAAGGCACAAGATAGAGACACTGCTGTTGAAGTTTCCCGAATCATTTCGTCTTTGGTAAGATCAAAACAGTATAAACGTTTGTTTGTGGTGACATTAACAGTCTGATCATTCTTTTTATCTATGCTGAAGCTGTAAATGAATCTTGCGTAGATATATGACATGTTTTAAAGCAGCCATAAAAACAAAATTATGAAATCTGCACTTGTTGCATGATAAGTACTATCATATGTACAGTGGAATCTCTATAAAAAGGACATCAGTTGTGCATAAAAAAGAGACGTTACCTATGAGGACTGTAAATCCACCAATCCGTAAATGATGGAATATGTGTCCACTATATCGAGATTTCTGCTTATTTCTGCTTTCTGATTTCTGATGTACGCTATATAGAGATGCCAATGTATTACAAATCATTGGTTCTCATCAACGTATTTTGTTGCCAAGTTAGGATTCATTGATACACTCGTTTATTTTATTCTCCAGGTGAATAGCAACGACAACAACGGTGTCCTTGTTGGAAACTGGTCAGGTGAATATGATGATGGCAAGTCGCCAACCTATTGGACGAGTACACCAGCAATTTTAGAGAATTTCATGGTTGATCAATTACCAGTCAAGTTTGGACAATGTTGGGTGTTCAGTGCAATTGTTACAACCTGTAAGTGTTTCTTAGTAACATTTCAGTTACCAAGCATAGTGCAGGTATAATAGTCATTAAAGGATAATGATTGAATTATGTGTGATTCCACTTTGTTCAATGTATAAAACGTTTTCTGATGTTTAGCCTTTAATATTAAGGATGGTAGAAATATTCAGATTCAGTAAACTATTTACTTGAGAATACAAATTAATACTGCATATCGTGCTCTTTTTACAGTGGCTCGTTATAATAATTCGCGTTCGCAGTGCACGGCGAAAGAAATTTTCTAATTCTAGTTGGAATAACATTTCTTGTTACAAAAGTGGCTCAGAACTTGTACAATGACAATATTATAAAAAGTTAAATGATTATTAAATCCCTGTTGACTTTAGCATTCATCTAAGCACCTCCCGTTAAAATTTTATTTAGTGATGCGTGCCATTGGTATACCTTGCCGGCCAGTTACCAACTTTTCATCAGCTCATGATTCTGATGGCAACTGTAGTAATGATAAATTCTACAACAAAAACGGTGAACCTTTACCAGAAAAGTCTTATGATTCTGTATGGTAAGCTGATATTGTGGTTTAATTGAGAAAATAATGTGGACGAATGGTCCATCGATGAATTCGTGTGTCTACACGTTATGAGGTCTCAGCTCTTTCTTATTTGGATACTCCAGGCAGCCTATCAGTCCATTTAGTGGCATTGACTAACATTGACTAGCACTGGGAAATTCTATATGCATCTGTGACGAAAAATCAACAATCCCATTATAAGTCATGAACCAACAGATGTACAAGGACTTTGGTACTTGCAGACTTACTTAATGAAAAATTCAAAGGGTGTAATGGTGTAATCTTCTGCTAAATTTAACATAAAAAGAAACGTTCTGTAGGCTGTGGTTTACGATGTGTTAGATCGATAATGAATAATTGACTGGGAAATATAAGACTACTTAGAATTTCTGACATCTTTTTTACTGCACCTACTTGGTAAAACATGGAGTTCAGAAGGCATTTTTAATATTGAAACGCATGAAATACAAGCATGTGAAATAAATTATCAATGGGAGGATTTAATGATGCAATGACAATTTTGCTGTTTAGAGTATGCCATATTTACTGTTAATTTGCAGCCGTTTCATATAGTATTAGTATCTGTAAATTAATTTACACACGGTCCGTTATTTGCTTGTTTGACTAAATTATACTTTAAGAAAAGCTTTTTTTACATAGTTTTATGATAAAGTATAAAAGAATGCATAATATGTTCATCAATAAAATAAACACTTATTCATATTTCAGCCCTTAAGTGAGCATAGATATGGTTCTGACAGAAAATAAAAGAATCTTCCTTTGAATCATTCGGATTTTGTTTTTTCTTACGGTGCACGATTAACGTTTCAGGAATTTCCATGTTTGGAATGATGTGTGGATGAGTAGACCAGATCTTCCTATTGGTTATGGCGGTTGGCAAGCGATAGATGCGACGCCACAAGAAAAAAGCCAAGGTTTGTCTGTCCACTGTGTAAATAAATAAAGCAGTCACATATATATTTAGCGACAATGGTTTCCGTGTCATTTCTCTTAAGGAGGTAAGCACGAGTGTTGCGATACTTCCTTGGTGCTGCTGATGACTTTTTCATAGGTTTTAGTCTATTAAATTCATGCTTCAGGTTTATTTCAAATGGGTCCATCCTCTTTACGAGCTGTTAAAGAGGGTCGCATTAGTTTGAAGTATGACACATCTTTTGTATTGGCCGAAGTGAATGCTGATACTATTTATTGGTTAGAGAAAGAAGATGGGGAATTTGAGGTTGTTCAAAGAAATCGAACATCTGTTGGTAAGATTTATTGTATTTTATATTCCTATAATATTTAATTATTTTTGTTATTATTTTTATTATTTTTCTTTAATATTTTTTATTTCTTAAGAAAGTGAATCTACTTACTTTGACCTTTTTTGGATTGCTAACCATAATGTCGATGCTTCCCAAAATATGTATTTCGAAAGCATCATTTACAATTTAGGAACCTGTATTCTCGCAAAATTTCCGCTTAACATATGTTCTTTGTGGGTTTCTAGGAAAAAAAGTCAGTACTAAAGCAGTTGGAAGCACTGACAGAGAAGACATTACTGAGTTGTATAAGTTTCCTGAGGGCTCAGTGCTTGAACGTAAGGCTGTCAGAAACGCTTTATTGAAAGCTGGCAACAAAGCTGTGAAAACAACCAGAAAAGGTACTTCAAGATTAGTAATTTTTGAAAACTTTCCTAAAGAAAGCAAGCTATAACACGTTAATAGTCAAATGAAAGACAATTAACCTTTCTTCTATAGACAGTAATCTACCTATAGACCGAATGCAGGATTGTTTCACATGTTAAAACAGTTTGCCGTAATTTTAAATTTTTATTCTGCTACTAGATATCGAAGTAAAATTGGTCCCATCCAAAGAAGAATACCATGTCGGAGATAATGTCGAAGTAACTATTGTATTAACAAACACTGCTACAAAAGATTTGAATGTATCGGTGGCATTGAATGGGCAAATCGTACGATACGATGCTGTGAAGAAGGCGAAACTTGCAAATTACAATGACAATGTTGTCGTTAAAGGAAACACAAGTATTTGGTTGATAATTTCTTAGTTTTTGGTGTCAATTGGTATCACCAGACACCATGAGATGAGCAGTGTGACATTATTGTTCTTTCCTTTAGCAAAATCCATCCCTATCCGTGTTCAAGCAGTCACTTATTTGGATCACCTGCAAGATCACACCATGTTGCGCTTTGTGACATATGCTGGAGTTCCTAGCACAGGACAAGTGGAGTTGACTGATGAAGTAATTGATTTATCTAAGCCACGGTTGAAATTGAATAACATACCAAAACGTTTTAAGGTGGGAAAAGAGGAAACATTCACAGTTTCGTTTACCAATCCGATTCCAAAACCTTTGACAGAGTGTGAAATGTATGTTGATGGTAGTATCATAAAGAATCGTCTGTACATTTCTGTCGGGTAAGATTTAGTTAATAATGCATATATGTTCACATTATATGTAAATATGTTTGCTAAAATACAACAAGAAGTTGACTTTATTTGGAAGATCACGTGTTTTGCGCAATTCATATGATGTTTTTGTGTGTTTGTGATCATGAGACATTTTGGTCGAAAATTTTTGTTTGAAAGAACGAGGCATTACGCAAATATGTGTTCGCTAGTGCAGAGAGAAGTAACAAAATTTTGACCGAAACCTAGTCGTGATTGGATCTTGTTTATACACAACTATAGCTTAAAAAAAATCATTTAATTTTGTTTTCGAAGGAATGTTCCGGCAAAAGAGACCGTCAATTTCGACATCAAAATTACAGCAGATGTGAGAATAATTTTGTCCTGATTGTTATTATTATTGTTATTGCTTGTTGTTGTTTTTTTGTTTCTGTTGTTATGTTAATCTTGCTTCTTCTATTTTAGCCTGTCGATGGAGCCTCCAATAAAAGCATAATTGTAAGTTTCTGCTCCAAAGAATTGGGAGGAATGACAGGTAGTCAAAAGGTATATGTTGAAAATTGAATCAACAAGTAAGATGCTGATAGCGAAAATAAAACGTTATGTATGGCTTAACATAACACAGAACTTAAAATGTAAATATGAAAATGATTTTGGAGTTTTAGAGCATCTGATACACCGCGCCTTGTCTTATCTTCAGGCAAGCGGGACGTCGTAAATAAATTTCCACGAAGCGTCGTGTTAACTTTGTGTTAACAAGAAGAATAGATTTACCCACTCCATTTTGTGTTTTTGTTATTATTGTCTTCATAGGAATAAAGTTATTTAAATATAGTCATGTTATTCGTTGTTGCTACTACTGGTGTTTGACAGTGAGAGATGGGGGAACCGTGAAGGATAGCAAATCAGTTAAAACTTCACGGTTCTATCTACACAGCATGTTTGATAAAGTACATATACCTATGCGTTGGTTGTTTATGAATGTTTTATATATATATATATATCAGCATGATTTTGCCATTTTTGCTGATTTAAGTGTATATCTTCCCTAAATTAAATTAACAAAAATCATGTGGCCATGTGTTTTCGATTCTTTGAGCAATGCCATCATCTGTCTCGGAAAATTGGTTGATCCTTAAATTCGCGCATCAAAAGTTAATATTTTTCGCAGATTTGAATTCGCGCCCTTGCTTTTAAAGGGTTTTACAGGAAATATAAAAAATGCAAGGATTTTTAGTTGAACACCACTCTTTAAAATAAAACCAGAGCCTATTCAACTATTTTTTCGTACAGGAACATTTGATGATGGTTTCTTTGTTGCCATGTGCATAACAATAAACACACACGGCAAATTTCGTACCGCAGCAAAGAAAAGAAAAGAAAGAAACGATAGAGAACTATATTTGATTATCAGCCTTTAGTTCTAAAGAAAAAATGATCCGTATAGAAAAACCTTCAAAATGATAAATAATATAACTATATTGGAAAACATACTTTCTTTCGTCCATTTTGCCCATGTGGTTTAAACTTAGAGGGCTGAAAACGAGATTTCCCGAAATGGGCAAAGTGCTCTGTTCTGGAGAATGTACTTTTATTAGAAAATAGAATATTCCACAATTAAGGTGCACCTATTACGCTCACTGTTTTCGTTATTGGTAAATATTGGCTCTAATATTATTCAACAGGAATAACTCTTGCAACTTGCTTGTGCGATAACATAAATGATTAACATTCAAGTTCCAGGGTTGATAAAAGAGAACCTTGTTTAATGTTTCAGTTACTCCTGCTCGCAAAACCATACTTTTCATATACTTCGAAATGTTAACCTTTAAATATGTTACTTAAAATGTTGGTTAT
Organism: Turritopsis rubra; assembly: GCA_039566895.2. Lineage (NCBI taxonomy): Eukaryota > Metazoa > Cnidaria > Hydrozoa > Anthoathecata > Oceaniidae > Turritopsis > Turritopsis rubra. Next base: position 10,774,420 of record CM077631.1, on the reverse strand, counting down.
AAGAAAGAAATCAAGTAATCTTAAAAAATAAACGGACTCCCTCCCTTTCAAGAAAATCTGGCATTTCCTTAAACGTACTCCCTGGAAGATAATTTTTTGAATGATATTTATAAACATGAGCATATGACAAGTTTTTACAATCTTTCCTCCTAACAGCATGAAAACGCGTGTCTTAGCTAACAGTCTAGAAAAATAACTACAATGACGAAAAATGCCACTTATCATGAAAACGCTGTGTTTTTGTAAATCTTCTGTAGTCATTGCAAAAACTGTTGCAAATGTGCCCTTATGTTCTCTCTCCATAATGATTTTTACTGATGAGTGATTTTTCCGGAATTTCCATGAAAAATATGAATATTTACCTCATTTTCCCGGAAATTACTATTTCAGCAGGAAACTTAACCGATCTTTCACATTATCGATAAATGCTTCTTTTTAGAAATTACATGGGAATTCCCAGTATTTCTTTCAAAACTGCATTGTCCCCATAAATGCAGTTTTCGCAGTTAAACTAAAAGCTAAAATTCTAATGTTCAGAGATTTAGAAAAGAGACAATACGACGTATACTCCTACCTAACCACGATTAAACTTCTGAAATATATGAAAATACCTTCACATTTCCCTATTAACTAAATCTAACAATAACAATACCTTCTCAGACTATTTTATCTTTCAAATCTTTATTCTGCTATGTTTTTATCTTTCAAATCTTTATTCTGCTATGAATTGTGGAAATGTTAATACCCAAAACTCCACTCGTGCATCATGATACAAAAACCATGTATCTCTTCTTGTATTACATTCATCTATACTACTCAATTTTCTAATCTAAAACAAAAATATATCAATCAAATACTGTCAAAACAATATAATAATGATCTTGCTACCTTCGTTATTCTAAAGGCGAACCTTAATAATAACAATCCACACACTACAATGAAATACCAAATAAACTGCTAGCTACACATTTCGGAATAGTAGTCAAAACTAACTGATACGAAAAAGCTACGTTCACACGTTACACACAGCGACTTCATATCTCGTTTAAAGAGATGAACGTTGAGAAAATTTGATGAACTTTCAAACGCAAAAACATTGCATTGCGTTCTCCTCCGTGCGGCTTTATGAAGTCTTCCTTAAGGTACAACACTCAATGAAGTAATAAAACCCATAAGATGGAGCTAGTGATTCTCCTAATGTGAGATTCTCCCTATACTAATACGAAAAAAACAAACATCCATTGACGAACTTCCCGAAAAATTTTACCTGACGTTCTTTCTTTAAAAGTTAGGTAAGAAAAAAGCAAGATTGCGTATTAGTATAAGAAGACTAGTATCCCGGGTAAAAACATTTTACCGGTTCACTTTCGAATAATAAAATCACAGAATCCAAAAAGATAAGTACCACTGAGTTGTAGAGCTCGAAAACCTGATCAAGAAAATGTATGGGATCGCCTATGTACGACGTGCCGTTACTGAGATATCGTCGATCAAAGATTTTAATGACGTCACACCCGTCTCCAAAAAGTTCTGGACCCAAATTTTCGACACCCCATCGCCAATATTTGGCGCCCAAAGTGACATCAGTTATTGCCATTGGTTGTCGAGATATTTGCCCTTAAATATCGCGTTCTATTTAGGGTGCAATGCAATGTGCCCACTGACGTCGCGCTACTCCTATAATACTAATATCGCCATTAAAGTCACAACTCAGTTACGCACGACCCAAAATGTCAGTTTATAACAGTCCATACGAACATTTCGTTCCCAGTTCTTTTATTCACACTGACCAAACTAAATTTGTTATGCACAGTTGCTATTAGTATATAGACTAGTATACCGTGTAAATTTTTTTTACATCTTTCCTAATAAAATGTTTTTACACGCTATACTAACCATTTGATAATAACTCTATGAAAAGCAAAAACGCAGTCCAAAACGCCGCCCTAAAATCTTTCATCGATTCATGAATTTTTTACCCGCCATACTAAGCATTGATAACGCCGTGTATTGAGGTAAAACTATTGATTTCTCCTTTCTTTGTCGCCAAAAATAGAATTCACGGAACACGGAAGAAGTTTGTTTGTTAAAAATGTTATTACATGTTTACGTCGAATCATATTTAATGTAAAGTTTTACTGAAGAAATCAATTTGAGCCATAACTCAAAGCCAATATGGGCCCCAAACAGCAACAGTTAACGCAATAATTATGCGTTTAATGTCATATATATTAAGCCCAGCGAAAAATTGCACACAAATTCAATTGTGACCGCTGTAGTCGGCAATATATTTTAACGTCATGATAATGACGTCATAATTCCAAGTCCCTCAAACAACTTCCTAATAAAAAAAATTAAGAAAATAAGAATATTTAAATAAAAGGCTGTATTTTTTCGACTTCTGAATCCTAACCAATTCTTAATTCTTTCCACTTTCTAACTTTATTGTCAACCAAAAATTCTTTCAGTTTTTGTGGTAAACATATTCATAATTATCAATGCTAAATCTCAGAAAAATTATTCACAAATTGTGAAATATCTCACTCACACACTAAACTACCCACGCAAATATAACTTTTGGAGTGTATACAGATTTACATATATACGATATAAGGTATTAACTAAATCCTAAAAAGAATCATACCTCCAAATAATGTTTCTTTTTTCAAAGCTGAAGTTTCTTCAAAGTTCTTTCTTTCTAAATTCCAGGAACAGAGAGATCTCCAATTAGAAAAACACCATTGGTATTAACTAATTTTACTCACGGCCGAAACCAACAGATTAATCAAATCTCTAATCTTTTATTCCTTCTTGACTTTCTTCTTTCTAACATTGTACTAAAAAAATACCATGCACAACACAGTTTTTACTAAATTTTCTTTTTTTTCTTTGGAAATCTAAAAAAACAAACCAAGATAGGATAAAATGCCGTTTGATACGTCTTCAACCTTCAACATAAGTCGTAAATGTGTAAAAACTATTCTTCGTAATAAAAACTTGTTTTTTTATGCATGTTTCTTATTATTACTTTGTCTTAAAAAATGTAAACAAACGCTTCTTTTTTTCTTCAAACGACTATTTATCATTCGTTGTCAATAGCTGCTACGTTCGATTGTAATTCGAAGTCTCCGCCTGAGATGCTATATCATGTCTTCCCTAACGTATTTCATATCATAAAACAATTATAAGCACTAAACCGGAGTGCCTTATACTAATACGGAAAAAACATAAACAAATATCCATGGACGAACTTCCCGAGAAAATTTTCCGAAAGTTCTTTCTTTCAAAGTTAGGTAAGAAAAAAGCAAGATTGCGTATTAGTATAAGAAGATATATATGACAATATTTTACTATCTTATTTTGTTCAAACGCTTATGATAGCTAATCGGCCTGAAAAATAACTAAAGTCTTCCAAATTTTGATAGGAAGCACAATTCAAAATCATTTGTAATCAATCCCTGATACCTAGCCCCACTTGAACCATTAAACCCAGACTAAGCAGTTAGCCTTGTAAGCATAGTTTTCACCTGAATTATAGGCGAGCATCTTTCCTAGGGTACGTTTCAGTTTCTTTGTTGAATTGCCTTAGTGTTTTATAAGGGATGAAGACCCATGAAAAACACGAGTAATATTATTGTATTATTATATTATTATATTATTATTATATAACGTATCAATCTTTTTTGTTCCTTTGTAAAATTATATATTAAAAGCAATGAAGTATGAATTTATATTTTTTGCAAGAGTTCCTTTTTCAAACTTTCCTTTAGAAATAAAAGGAACAAATTTTGAGGCACTCTGGGACCCTGGAGATTATTGAATTGATAATCATTTATTAAAAGAGAAAAGAGTTTTTGCAAGACTGGTGTTTTATATGCTAAACCGTCTTTACTGTCCCCTTTCCTATTAAATCAATCAAAGTTTAAAAGGCCGTTTTGTTCCGTAATTTGTTGGCCGATACGATCCTATTAATACATTCATTATTGAGTCAACAGATGCATGTATAATACCGACAGTAAGTGGAAAACCCTAAATCGTATTATGCAGACCTACCTATTTCGGTTCCTCAAAGCCCACACGCTTGTCGTTAAAAATAATAGATCGATTTGGTTCAAAGTCACGAGTAATCTTTAAAAATCAGCATAAAAGGATCGCTTTGGTCACATCGCATCACTCATCGACAGAGATGTCTCAAAAACGTATCTTATCAAAGAAGATGTGGCCAAAGGCTGTTGGAAATGGGAATAAACCGAAAAGATTAATTTTAAAACCCAATGGCGATGGATTATATCCTGTTGGGTCTTGTGAAAGTGAAAATTTCAAAACGCAGAAGGGCTGTAGAAAGCACGTTTTCACAAAAAATGACTGGTATTATTTTTTAGACGATAAAATAAACGATAAACCTACGATAAACCTACGATAAACCTACGTAACAACTGTATTTCCTGAATTGGTTCCATTCCTCTATCAAATCAAGAAAAAAGAAAGAGGAATTGTACTTCTTCAATGCCGATGTTTGTAAAAACATGCACTATTGGAAAATCCTTTACAAAATGGCTGCGAAGTCCCGATGGAGAATGGAAAATCTTATGCCAAGCCGAACAAGTAACAAAGAAATTATTGAAGTATGCCAAATTCTGTTGTGCGGACGTTCTCTGGGATATATCAGAAGGTGTTATAGACTATTGTATTGGATCGATCACAATACTTTCTGATTTTGTAGATCATTTGAAGGACACCTGGAAACTTGGCAATTCTTGAATTATTGGTAACATGAACGCTATATAACATACACTTGATTATAGAAGGAGTAATGCAATTAAGTCTGATAACATATCTGTGTTTATTGCGGCTGAAATTTATTGAGGATTGAGTGGAGTACAGTTTTGAGTATGGAATATCTTCGAATATTAATTGTTGGGCAACGCTTGAAGACAAAATGTAATTCCTTTTCAAGGTTTTCTCAGATTCTAATTAACACCAGTGATGGGACTGCAATCATTCCGGCTCACGATTTGTCGTTTTGTACTTCGTTGTTTTTTTGTAGCTGTACTGTTTATAATGGTAAAGGCTATTCGACCAATGTCGTATCAGTATTTAACTCTTTCGATGGTGCATGAGGTTGGGAACGAAGGTGGATTTATTGAACAAACTAAATTCAAAACAAACTATAAATATGGATTTGACAGCCGCATAATTTCGAAAAGAGTTGTCGATATTTTAAATGGGTGCATTACTTGTATAAGAACTTAAACCCTGTTTGTGACTATCTTTTAATAACTAAAAATGGAACACAGCTTAAACAATTAAACTTTCTCTCGCCTCCCGTTACTGAGAAATTTAGAAAGGAATCGATTTTGTTAATATACCATCTTTTCCATTGACATTAAGCATACGATATCCACTTAGACCAATGTAATGCAACTGGTAGTGGGATGGAATCTCCTGCCAGTATTCATGTAGTCTGCACAGGCACCTGATACATCCACCATACCAACAATTTTCATCAATAGCTTTTGTACAACATATCTACTGGTCGCATTCACATCTATTGTGCCCAGCAAATATTTGTAAACCTAAATCAAGTCCCCGGTTGAGCAATTATCTTTGCAAGCATAGCCGGTATTATATTGCAGCAAACCTAACATGTTTCGATCAATTAGTGCTTGAGTGTCGCAATTGCCTAACCATGTAAGCAATTTTATTTTGATATGCGAAACCAGTCTCGGATGATCTCTTGGTCCTTCAAAACGTGGATGGGCGCCCTCGATTCTTGCTTCAAATGCGTCACATTATTTACCTGGTGTTTTTTTAGTTACTGGATTCACATCACCAAAATGAAATCGGCAATATTTTTTACCACATCATTGATCTTTTTCCCATCTGCATCCTTCTTTTTACGTTTCAGTCGTAAATAATATGCATTGCAAAGCTGGATAGCAACTCGGTTGACAAGGTATAAATAGTGTTCCTCTAAAGATTGTCGTGTACTGCAAATATCACTCAGCGACTGTGTTTTAACGGACAGACTTCTGAGGGTTCTTGTGTCCCTTCTGGTTTGGTCAAGTCACTTTCTTTATGTTCATCAGAACATATCAATTCCTTGCCGCCACCAGGGTGCATGGGTACAAATCCAGGTGAATATACATTATCTTCATGTGTATTGAGCTCAGTAGTTTGTAACCACTTCCACAACTGATTGGCCGGGTCTTCACTTGCTAAAGCATCATTGATTGTTTTAGCATGTCTGCTACTGGAAACAACAACATGACTATGAATAGCACCTCTACTTTTTGCAAATTCATCTTCTCCGTATATCATCATATTGGAGTGCCTCTTTCATAACGTTAGCGTAGTAGTAGCTCTTCCATTGAAATACGTAGTGAGAATATGCAAGTTGTTGAGGACTATCTGTCGTCTGAAATTGAAATCGGTGTTCATTTTTTCTGTTACTTCTTGTTCGCATTTATTATATAGTTGGGCATGGTATTACAAGGTATACTCTGCACAACTCATGATGTCAAAGTATACAGCCGTATCTCCATGTTTTTTTAATCGAAAATAAAGAATGGGATCTAGCTCTCTTTTCCGATCTCTCCAAAATGGATGTGTATTTTGTATATTAGGACCCATATTGAAAATTTTCCTTGGCACACTGTCATCATTGTTTTCCAGGCACTCCCGAAGTTATCCCACTGATAAATGGGCATCGCACAATTGCTATGAAACAAGGTAAGAACACTGACTGAGGGCTTGTTTTCTAAGACGCAAATTCAAAAGTAGAAACTTTAGATATGGGTGTTTTGAAACTCGGTTATCTTGCGTATAATAAATGTGCTCGATGACTTCGTTCAAGTTAACATGAACTAAACTTGGAATTGTTACATCACAACTGCCATTATTGAAAACTGTAGGAAATGCCCTGGTAAAAAATCAAGGTGTTTTGAGTTCGTTAAGTGGTTCTCCTCGAACGTACTCCCAGTCTGTTCAAGCTCTTTGGACTCCATCTGGATTGCCACTGATATCTACATTTGAACCAACTATAGTTTGAAATACTTTGTTCAATTCTTTCTTTGCATTTTTTGGTTCAGTTGGACATTGGGCAATACCAAGCTTGGTTGTACTTTCATCAAATTCATCATTCTCCAAATATGCTTGTGCCAGTGCAGGACCTTTATCATTTTCTGCCATGGTTTTAAAAATGTATATGACTTGAAGGCCAGGTAATTGTTGACGAACTTCAGGTAATTGTGACAATCTGGATTCAAGTAAATTGACGACTTTATAAAATTGCTTTGGGAAGTACCTAAAATATCTGCCATTTAAAGGAGTGCTTATGTGATCCGGACCTTTATATCTTTCATAATGATCTTGTGGACTGAAAAATCCACCATGTGGAAAACCATTACAAAGTCCATGCAATGCAGTTTCAACTGTTTTACGATCAACTTTATACTCCTTAAATGGTTGAGTGCAACATAATTCACCTTTCATTCCAGACAAGGGCTTTTGAGATCACCTTCCACATCTTTTGAGTCAGCTTTCTTGGAGACACAGTGCAATTTTACTTTCTTATGAGACATTGAACGTTGACGGTTTGGTAACTCTTTGTATAATTTCGCTGTTTTTTTGGCCTTGCACAAACTGCAGTATAATAAAGACGGGTAACTGTGAAATCAATACGATTATTTACAGCAGATGTGGAATTGATTGTATGTTTCCTATCACCATTGGGCATGTTGAAAAAAAAACATGTTTCCTGCCAAGCTCTACATAGGCGGGTGTATGGTTGTCTTGCAGTAGATGTTTCAGAAGTAACCATTATATCGATAGATAAAAATACAGCTGTGGCAAGTGTACACAATTCAGTGCAGTACACCTCGTTTTCCTCTTGTTCGCAGAGAAACTCATTTCAAGGTATATTGTTATTTTCGATACCCAATGTTTGCTCATAAAAAGGTTATAATTCTGAATAAATGAAGAAATTGGCTCTTGCTCTCTTATGAAATTTACAATGGTAAAACGTAATGCATGATGATCAGAATATATTTTGTGCAGTTCTAAAAGCGGTATAATGTCAAACCTAGTCATTTGCTGAAAAATACTTCGGTACCAGCAAATTCCATTCCCTACTGTAACCATATTAATCTGCACATCCTATTCGGCGAGCTTTTCGAACAATCTGAAGTTCACCACCTGCACACAATACCAACAGTAACACAACAACAGAGGGGAAGTTTGAAAACATATTTAAAAAAACTGTTATGATTTAAAATGGGTAGGTAGCTGGGGCGTATATAAACAAAATGTTAATCTACAGGCGGTATATCAGCAACATAAAGGTTTTATTGCGCCAATAAACAACCAACACCCAAACAATACGATAAGGAAATAATATATGATGGCGTATCAGTCACAGAGTAGTTTTATAGTAATATAACAAAACGGTTCCGCTATGTGTTAAAAACAACGAACGAAGTTCATACGAATAGCAGCGTATGATACCATATACTACCAGATTTCGGTACACAGGAAGCTTAAAAAACTAGGCGGTTCTTTGGTAAAGGCCCTTCTAGTCGGTAGCAGTTGTAGCACGAACATATTTTCCCGCGAATATCAAACAAGAAAAGAAAATTTTTTGTGACTCGTTTAAAACAGCTCAAAAACAGTACAATATATGTGGTTATATATATATATATATACCACACAGAAATCTTGGATGATTGAAGCAATGGAGCAATAAAAAAATCACAGATTTGGGACATCGAAGCGGCACAAATATCGGTCCATTTCAAAAAAAAATGCTCCTTGTATAGAAATTTCGATGACGTAATATATATTTGATCAAAGCATCTCGCTTACGCAAAATTATGCATGCATTTTATGTTTGCAACTTATGAACTAATGGAGGCTAAAGTTTATTTTCCGAACGTTTAAGTCGTTTATTTATGCATATCCTCCAGTTTTAACGAGTTCCATGCGGTAATCATCTCTGGATAGATTGCTCTTGCATGCAATCTCAAGGATGTTCATCAGGATTGCTAGAAAGAAACAAGACGAACCAACGTAAGCCAAGTGGCGGGAGTAGCCGGATTTCTCATTTATTTCAAACATTTTCATCATGATTGTAAGAACAGGTGAACGTTCTGCAGATGAAATAGCAGCATTTAGCATCATGTCATCTACTTCAGCTTTGATCCGAACATCTTGATGAAATATCGCAATACCAACAACGGAACTAATAGCTATAAAATAAATTATAACAGCATGACGAATTAAAATATCAGTTATTTATTTCCGGTAGTTTCTTTCAGTTATCAAGTCATTTTAAAAACTTTATCACTGAAGATCAAATAGAATTTCCAAGGTCAAGGCTTGTAATAACGATTCTGTATGTATTATAATGTTTTTCTTAAAATTATTGTTTCTCCATAATCAACATAAACGAACCTGCCAAACCACATACAGTCATCGTGAAATAAACTGAGACGTTTTCTTTTTTCTTGTACCAAACTGGAAGCTTTACAAGTGAAGCAATCAAACCAACACCGCCCAGCGCAGTGGCTATGCTCATGCAAATCATCGTATTACGAAGTGCTAAAACAGAAATATTCTTTATCGTTTCTAAGTTGTTGTTTTTTTGTTTGTTTTGTGTGCTAGGTAATGAAAGAGAAACCAACCAATCCAGTATAATTCCTACGTTGAGCATAGTGAGTTCCTAGAACGCGCAATTAAGAAGTACAGAGTAAAAGCCTATTCTCCTATCTAAAACTATCGAATCAAAAGTGTTCCGTAATTTTGTAGAATACCACACATAAATGCGAACCGAAAACTCCGCGGCGGATCCAGGGTATTTTGAAAATTGTGAAAGAAAATATGAACATTATTTTTGTTTTCAGTCTTAACACTTATTTGCACGTTTTCCTATTATGCTTTAATAGCTAACACTCTCCTCTCTCACTCATCCGCCTCTGAAACTTGCGCTACTGGGTTTAACAATTGCATCCTTGAACTACATGCACAATTTCTAGATCCGCCTCTAACAATGGTGACCAGTTACCTGAGATGACTTTCTGGTAAAATTTCCATACAGGGTTTTGTTTTGCACCATCGAGATCACCATACTGCTCGTATATGTCAAAATCAAAACAAACCTTAGGTGGCATTGACGTCTGTAATTGTCTCACTTTTGCCAAGCGAAGCAGTTCAGGACTGATTCTCGTTTGGCCAGTGCATATTTGTTTCAGCCCAAAATGTAATTCCATATTCATCGACAGTTTCTTCAGCATATCTCGGTCAATAGTCATTCGGTTTGAGTCACCAAACATATTATTATCAGAAGAGCCTTTTATATAAAGCGGAACTCTGCTTGTTATGAGGCTGTCTGGAATTTTCTTTGAATCTATCGATACTGTTATCGTGTCCCATTGGTTAGTCACCAAACTCACAATGAGGCCTGCGACTCCTAACGAAATTAGCAGTAGCCCAAAGTAAGATGCAAATTTTCAATCATTGCTGATTTACTATAAGAAAGAAATGAAAAGATATCTTGAACAAATATTAAATTCATGAATTTTCGATTAAACCAGCAACAGCAACCCAAGGGCGGACGCAGGAATTTTTTTCAGGTACAGCTCAAATTTTTAAAATACAATCGGAAATCCGATTTCCCCATTTTTGATCTGAATAACCCGATTTCCTTACAAATTCTTGCTGAAGATGGGACGCAGGTCAGCGTCATGTCCAAGTTACTTATTCCAGAACATTCGCGATTATAAGGCGTTTTTCGACATCATTATTAAAACACTTGTCTTCTAAGACCATGCTAAGACTTGCGGAGAAGTTTCACTTCAAAATGATTTTGTTAAGCTAAAGAAAAACTTCTGTGAACATGGTATTTAGTAATACTGTGAAAATGATGCACTTGAAGAGGAGTTTTCTACAATTCGTTTAATTGAACCGATTTTGATTTCAATGACAAATTACATCGTGAAAACAAGGAAAAATCAATCTAACTATCTATTTTCACAAATCGATAAACCCCTCTTTAGTGTGAAAGTAATATTACTGGCCTATCCTAATTTCAACAAACATTTCTGTAATTCTCGACAATTAAGAATATAGTTTCTTGGGTAACACTAAAAGCATGGGAGTGTTCATAAAGACAAATAAATCACTAAAATCAACTTTTTCATTATGAACAAATACATGATGTAAATGAAAATAACATGCAAGCTAAACACAAGGTCATAGAATATATCAATGGAAAGCAAAGATAACAAGAGCCTTACGTCTTGAAGGTCAGCGCTTACTTAGACTTCTCCATACATGATTTGAAATTGGATAAACTTCACACTAAGGACATTTTTTGTGGTAACATAAATTTGCAATCCTTTCATAGACTCGTGCCACAACAGTTCTAAGCAAGTAGATTTCTGGGCACAATTTTTTTCCTAATGCACTTTACAGAGAACAATACAGGGAACGATGGATGTTTTCAGTAATATTAGTATTGCTATTTACTTTTTGAAGTAAATCTAAAATTATCTACTTAATGTTTTATCATCATCACCATACTCGCTTAAGCATCTCTTTCAATTGTTCTTGGACATGTCAACATCCAAAGTTGTTTCTATTGTTTTCATTTTCTTATATGCACGTCAGCTGACTTTTTTTCCTTTTTTTAAAGAATGATAAAATGCACAAAAACTGCTTGGCATGGGTTTTCCTAATTTCAAATCAACCTGAATATTAGAGGCCTTTTACATGAGACCCGAAGTGAACTCAAACCGGTTTGAAATGAAAAACTCCCCTTCGATGCATGATGCAATTCTTATTACTGTTTGCATGACTTCGGGTGTAGTTTTACTTTGGTCAAATTAACCGAAGTGAAATCTCAAACCCTTTTAACACTGTTAACCAATTTAAACACTGCTCCCCAAAGTGAAAAGCTGTTTATCGACAAAAGAACCTAATCAACAGACATATTTGTCTGGCCAGAAATATCAAGTGTGGTGCAACCTAAATAAAATACCAAAGGCAATCAGTATCCTTATGTTTGGGGTTCACAGGTTAAATTGTCCCCTACTTTACTGTTTTTTTCACTTCTTATATATACAGACAAAACACTGTGATGCTGTTAATGTCTGAACCGAGTTTGCAGTTCTACCGGTGGACATCTTGTCCGACATGGAAAATATAATTTCAGGCCTGCACAATATCATCCCACAAAGTTAAATCCACACAAAAATTAATTCACATATAGTTTAAGTATAAAGTATGCAAATTCCCAAGATTAAGAGTTTTGATGCATGAATCAATTATATATAGTATAATAGTAGTCCTGCTATTATACACATGCATACCTGAATTTAATCCATAACATAAAGGCCAGTGGCGGATCTAGAGGGTAGTCGAAATTTGTGCAGGAGAATGTTAGCTATTAAAGTATAAAAGAAAAGCGTGCAAAGTCCATTATTGGTGATACAGACTGAAAACAGAAATTATGTTAATGTGCTCCTCCGCAAATTGACAACTCTCTAGATCTGCCGCTGAAGGCAGTTTTCTTTGTTTTCTTAGCCTTAAATGACTGACAGTTAACTTGCTCTTTTTTATTTTTATTGTAAAGAATAATAAAAATGATTGCATATCTATATATACATTGTGTACATTGAATTTCTTGTGGCTGTGTTGTCAGCTACAAAAATCTGCCAGTCATGCAGAAGCCTAAAAACAAACAGAAACTGCAGCCAGAAAATTGTTGAGCTATTAGGAATAAAAATAAAGTTTTAAAAACTGGAGCTGGTGGTGAAGAAGCTGTGCTACACTTTCACTCTCAAACATCTATCCACATCATCATTACAAAGTATACACACAAAACTTAGTTCTGTAAGGTATTAAAAACTGTGTTAATACACAAAGAATACTTACCTTTTTTGAAGTAAAGTTTCTGTCTTCTTCACCCACGTTCGAGAATCGTTATCAACAAGCCCAGAACTTTACGCCATTTTTATAACCCATTTCCTAAGCAAACCAATTAAAGATTGAATTGATGAGTAGGCGTTGAAGAAATGGGCAATAACGGATTCGGATACTCGAAAGGGTGTTGTGAAAGGGCGGAATTAACTGCGACATTACACACTGACTGACAGACACGGGAAAATGAAAGATCAGCTGCCTCGCGGCGCTGACCAAAAAATGTAACAGTAACAGATACTGGTCATGATTTTATGTTTGCCAAACAGAAAGACTTCAAGTTAATCCCATTTTTCAAGAGACCAATTTGATGTGTATGGCTAGGGTGACCTATCATGTTGTATACAAATGTAAGAATATAAATGTGTATATCAATATGAATTGATGACCTAAAATGGAAAGAAGAAAATAGTAATAAACACAGAAATCTTCTGTTAATGCTATTAAAAATATTCCTTATATCAGAATGACAGTCAGCAGAGGAGATCTGCAACTCAGGAACATTTTAACAGAAGAGTAGAGTTATATTTACAGTTGAAAAGAAAAACGTACAGATAATCTAATGAACACTTAAATTGCAAATAGCAATTTCATGAAGCTATACTCTTCCACAATTTTCCCTGACCTTAGATCTGCCTCTGGTCACAATCATCTTTGTGACCTTAACAAAAAGCAAAACAGAAAGTTACAACTACATGAGACACTAAATAATGAGAATCTATTTACGCCTATTGTATAACATGACTGTAAATAAAAACTTCCACACAAACAAAAATACAATATAATACAATATAATATAAAAATACAATACAAGGATAACTTGGAGATTTATGAAAACTCCAAACACTTCCTTGTGAAAACAAGATTTTTTTTCTATATTTGTGTACAGAAAATTGGTCATTTGATGTGTCTTACAAATTTCAGTGCATGTTGTATAGATAGCCATATTATATATATATTATATGCAACCATTATGTTAGTGCTGTAGGTGTACGTTCTTGATGATAGCAGATACTCTTAGTAAACAGACGTGTCTTCCTAACCCTAACTCTCTTCAAACTATACACATGTTTGACTTGCATATTTAAACTTAAAAAGAGAATAACATAGCTAGATCGGATCAATTCTACCACCTAGGTTAAGATATCTCCCTGCAATATATCAGAAATTTTGCACTTACGAACTGAAAAATCATTACCAACATTTTCAGCATCATCCCTAAATATATATACACAAATTTAGTAATTTATTCTTAACCACTCACAGTCTCACATTTTTTAATTGATAAATATGAATTCAAAAAATGAAAAAAAAAAGTTAGTTACAAAAGAAAAGGTACAGAACAATGCGATCAACAAGTGCCACATTATAAAATATACTCAAAAAATATGAAACTCGAGTCATAAATTATTCATAACTTCAACAATTATTTCACATTTTCTTTTATGGCACTAAAAGCCTTTTATCCCAGCAGTAGTAATTTCTGATAAAACCAACCAGCCGCATAATAAAAATTATTTACATGGGTGAGAGCCTCCTCAGAAAATGTAAACAAAGCAATCCATGGCTATAAATGGTTTAACTTATTTAACACAGCTTGATTAGAATTTCTCCCAAAGCAATAATCTGAAAAATAGAATATACTACTTACTTCAAAGTGATAACATATACATATTTAGCTGCAGTTCTGTGAATGAAAATTCCCTCTCTTCTCCAGAGCCAGCAAGCAGAACCAACAACAGGAAAGAGCAGTACACAAAGCAATACATAAATTCTTTATATAGTCCTTATTTAATGGTGATTTTTCGTAAACAAGCTCCTCAGCTACTGTGAATACACACCATTTATGTTGTGTCTTCATTCCATCACACACATGTGATTTGTGTTGAGCTGTATTTGGTAATAGTGCCGATAACGGAAACGCCTTAAGTGCATTACTTGGTATTGAAACTTGGTATTATTATTACGTGCATTTGTCACACGAGCTTACTTTTCAAGCTCAGCTGCCTATTCATTCACGCTAAGGACACAAAGAATTCTAATGGAACTACCATAGAATAGGGTCTTGAGCTGTATCTCTGAGTTGTATCGCTCACCTCAAATGCAGCTCAAAACTGGTAGTTATAATACATATTATCTATAGATGAAAAGACACTGCTTCTATACGCTTCAAAGCCGTACCCACGAACAATTGGGCTGTGGGGTTTACAGTTCTAACTTAACTAAAATATGCAAGTCGAATGGAGCGCAAAATCCGCTTATCCGCAAAAAATGCAATGCCATAAATCGCGCACAGCAGACGAAAAAGCAGTAATGGAGAACAACTGTTAATTTTTGAAATATAGATTATTTTTGCCAAAATTTTGGCAAGTAACCAAATTTGTCCCTGGCTTAAATTTTCCTCGACTATTTTTTACCCCGATTTTTTCCCAGATAACGTTGTCCTAGTATTAAGAAACAATGGCTTGAAATATAATTCGAGTCCTTAACCAAAACTCATAAATAACACCATGTAACGCGAACAAAAACGTCGGCAGTTGCTTTGAAATTTCTTAACCAATTTATTTATTCGATGATCTGTCGGGAGTTACTATATTCTTCTCTGAAGCGTAAAAATGTTCTTATGTTCTTACCACATTCTTATAAAGTTGGAGGTCTTTAATAATAAAACAAGCACCATATGGTGCAAAACGGTAGCAGCATTTCAAAACTAAGTCGCAATACGAACGAAATAGATACAAACTCAATCATCCGAGTTTTACTTGTAAACTTTGTTAAGTGTAAACAAGGTTTAATAAAGAAACAGCATTGCTTAAAACAAAAGGAATATACATTTGTGAGCTGTAACCATGGATACTTATCTTATTATAAAATATATTTTTTTCAAAAAAGTATATAAGAGCCAAAAGAAAAAAAAAAGAAAAAAAATAAAAACGTCTTCATCGAAAAAAATATTATAATAAATAAAAACGAAAAATCCATCCAAATACTGGGTTTTAAACTTTATCAAACATAGTAAACAAAAACGTTCAAATAACAAACAAGAATACTTATAAGAAGGTTATTTAATAGAGTTAAAGTAAGAACTGCTTCTTTTGAAGTTTTTCATCAAATGCCTAGCCTGTGTTCGTTCATACAATTTATATAGTTTCGTAAAGGGACTTTCGCAGAATCTAAAGCGTCGGCTAAATGCCATTTCGGCCGGAGGAGTAGTAGTCCAAGGGTGTTTTAATACGGTATTCGCTTTAGCTGCTACCGTAATAGAGTTAAAGACCACAATATGTGTCAACTGTCTATCGCATATCTATCAACAATGATTTCCAAAAGTATATTTTCAATTCCCTTACCAACAACATAGTAATTCCACAAAACAAATTCTAAAGAATCGAAAAAACACACTTTTTAAAAGTTGCCAAGTAAATATATAAAATACACATAAGGAAAACAGCCCGCTAGTAAACATAGAAAAAAAGTTGTTTTCCCCTGTTCTTGTATTTGTCTAAAGAATTAAACTTGAATGCGATTCGAAAGGAGAGTGTGTTCTTTATCTTCTTATACTAATACGCAATCTTGCTTTTTTCTTACCTAACTTTTAAAGAAAGAACGTTAAGTAAAAATTTTCGGAAAGTTCGTCAATGGATGTTTGTTTATGTTTATTCCGTATTAGCATAAGGCACTCCGGCTTAGTGCTTATTGTTTTATGATATAAAATACGTAAGGGAAGACATGATATAGCATATCAGGCGGAGACTTCGAATTACAATCGAACGTAGCAGCTATTGACAACGAATGTAAAATAGTTGTTTGAAGAAAAAAGAAGCGTTTGTTTACATTTTTTAAGACGAAGTAATAATAAGAAACATGGATAAAAAAGACAATTTTTATTTACGAAGAATAGTTTTTACATATTTACGAGTTATATATAATGTTGAAGGTATAAGACATATCAAACGGCATTTTATCCAGTTTCGGTTTGTTTTTTTAGATTTCCAGAGAAAAGAAAGAAAATTTAGTAAAAACTGTGTTGAGCATGGTATTTTTTAGTACAATGATAGAAAGAAGAAAGTCAAGAAGGTATAAAAGATTAGAGATTTGATTAATCTGTTGGTTTTGGCTGTGAGTAAAATTAGTTAATACCGATGGCCTTTTTTCTAATTGGCGATCTCTCTGTTCCTGGAATTTATAGAGAAAGAAAACTCAGCTTTGAAGAAAGAAACATTCTTCGGAGGTATGATTCTTTTTAAGATTTAGTTAATACCTTATATCTTACATACGTAAATCTGTATATATTCCAAAAGTTAATTCTGCGATGGGTATTGTAGTGTGGGGTGAGTGAGATATTTTACAATTTGTGAATATTTTTATCTGAGATTTAGTATTGATAATTATGAATCTATTCACCACAAAGTCTGAAAGTATTTTTGGTTGACTATAAAGTTAGAAAGTGGAAAGAATTAAGAATGGTTAGGATTTATTTTAGAAAAGATTATCAAATGCTTAGTATGGCGGGTAAAAAATTCATGAATCGATGAAAGATTTTAGGGCGGCGTTTTAAACTGCGTTTTTGTATTTCATAGAGTTATTATCAAATGGTTAGTATAGCGTGTAAAAACATCTTATTGGGAAAGATGTAAAAAAATTTTACACGGTATACTAGTAAATAATATATATATCAAAACAATACAAGCGAGGATGATAAAGTACCATTTACACATTGAGAAATTTCAAGCAGAAATGACATGTTTGATTAAAAAAAATTTTGATAAAAAAAACAGCCAGCAAATTATAGATATGAGCACTCAGTAATGGATTATAAAAATGGAGAAATCTTACATAAGGGTGTGGTGACTGTGTAGAAAAATCAATAAAGTCATTAGGTTTGAGTGGTGGATATGATCCAACATTGAAAATATTCAAAAAAAGAATTTTTGATGGTGGGTGAAAAGTTTAAACCAATTCAAACTTCGTCAACAATTGGGTGTTCTGGTTTTTATTTATTAATATTTCCCCAGGATAGCCTCTTCAGTTCTAATAGAACAGCTATCAAGTTAAATGTATATAACATGTTACCGATATCAATTTTAGCATTTAAAGCTCCCATGTGCATTACAGAAGCCAGAAGTCTTTAACCGTATAGAAATCTATACCGCTCTCAAGCCGGGTTAGTCGCTGGCATGACGTCTCAGCATTTGGATCCTGACCACCCGCACTGGAAGCGAGCACTCTGCCACGAGGTCACAAATCGGGCGATAAGGTGTTCAAATTCAAAAATTAAAATTCTCATTCAAGAATTGTTTGTTTTTATTCAAGTCACCATGAAAATATTTTTTACGAAATACCCTTCAATGAACTAGCGTTAGATGTTTGTCTGTGGGAGTTTAAGCGCAGACTTTCCTTAAACAACGCCAGTTGGAGCCATAGTTAGAGCTCCATTTTGCCCAAAGGCAGACGCACAGTAAGTCGATGGCTTCAAATAGGCTGATACGCTCCTTTTAAACCGCATAGAGTGAAGTACCGAAATGCGACATGACTGAGACTCGAACACTATCCACTACACCATTCTCTCCAAAGCTGTCTTTCAGCACTGAAATCTCAACGATCAAAGTTGTTTCAGTGAAAAGTTCATTTAATTTCATGTTTAACTAAGACAATGCGTCACAACAATTTGTTTCACATGATGAAAAATTAATAACACAGCGTAAGACTTAAGATTCTATAATTAAAACTATTCCATTGAATAGCTGGATACTCCTGGCTGATTAGAACAATATTCTCAATTCTGCAAAAGCCTTTTTGGTCACTCCTAAAGGCCATTTTTGACGTTTTTAACACGCAAAGTGGCGCAGATTTTATTTGGGAAAATGTGTGCATACTTTATAGTCAATAGTAAAGCCGTCACAGAGTTGATTTCCACTAGGCGCAAAATATGACGAAATATTCTAACTTTTACATATTTTGGGCGGTGCTATGTACTAGTATATCATATCTGTTATTACAGTTATCATATGTGTTGTTACAGTTATTGTGTTATAAGAAATATAGATAAAACAGTAATCTTATATAAGGCATCATTATGGGTTTGTTTCTACACTTACCCTTCAGTAGTAATGAGCAATGACGGTAGCTAAACTGGAACGATTCAATCTCATGACTTAAAAAATTAAATGAATCTTATTAAAAGAATATGCAGGATAATACGCGATTAACATAAATTAACATAAATTAACATAAATTAACATAAATTAACATAATATACAGCCGAATCAACAAATGAACACAAAGCAAGGTTAGGTTAAAATAAGAAATGATTAGAATTGAGATCATGACGGCATGGAAATATTTGTTGCATAAATAATCCACCTCAATATCAGACAATTCGCAAAATTTCGTGCAAAGATTAAGTTAAATGAAACAAGGCCCTGGGCTGAGGAAAATCTTTGTGTTAGCATAATTCGCAACACTATTATCACGGATAAAATATCCTGGTAAAAGATCCTACATTTTGTCACTTCCATATTTTGTAAATTCTTGCGTTCTTTGTTTAACAAGTAAACTGTAGAGGAATGAGACTAACAAAAAAGACAATACACATTACTAGGATAAATTGAATTTCTAAGAGTGATATCTAAACACGTCCATTGGAAGAGTGGCTCACATGGTGAACATTCGAATGTTCATAAGAAAAAGGATTCAACGGGACAGAAGAATTGCTTCCTATGAATTTAAAGTGATAAATGAAGTTATTTGCAGGTCATTTGCAGTAAATACGTATATACATGACATCTTGTGTCTTATTTAAAAAAAAGACAATTACACTTTCGACATTTTTCTATTCCTGCCTGTTTCTATTTTATTATCAAATTATTCTATTTCAATTTTTCGATTTTCGTTACATGGCGAAATAAATGTCCACGGAACCTTAATCATTAATCAATTTACGAAAATAAGGCTTTGCGAAATCCAATTTTTTTAGATTCGCGAAAATAAATGTTTAGGTATATTAGTGTTCTTTTTTCATTCAAATTCTTAAACTTACTGCAAACTCACTATATACTGTATTTTTAGAATCTCGAAATAATCATATTTCAGTCCAACAAAAATATCCACAAATTAAACTGACGCTAAAATTTCTGGTGGTTCAGGTACAGTAGAATGAATTTAAAAATGGAAATTCCCCTCTACTAATTTACTGTGGCTTAATTTCTGTGTGAAGAATTCAAATCCATAGATGATGAATCTCTGTGCGGATATAATTTTGCAGATGATGAATTTTGTATTGTGTTTCCCTTTATTATTTTGGGAGAAAAAAGTTATATCGTTGATGTTACACTTTTTCTTCTCTTTTCTTCTTTCTTCTCTTTTCTTCTCTCGCATTCTTCTCACACATCACTGTTTGCTAAAGTCTATATAACTCTTTAAAAATGAAGAGCTCTGAAGAGTGTTGGAAAAATGGATGAAAAATGTGATCAATTATTAGTGCATGAATACATAACTGAATTCAATCAATCATCATTGCTACATAAAATAAAAACTGATCACAAAGAAGCATAATAATAAAAAACAAACCAAAAACTGGATTTTGTCAGATAATTGTTTAGCAACAGTTTTTCAGATCCACTGGAATGGAAAATTTTTTAAAAATTATGTTGAAATGAACATAAAATATTAACATTAACATATTAACACATCCAATCAAATAATTATACCCTGCTCTAGAAGAATCTAATGGTGTGTGCTCCTTTCACTTTCAATTTTTATTTAACGACAGTCCATCATCATCACAAAGTTTACACAAAAACTTGCTTATTATAATGCATTAAAAATGGTACTCAGACACTATCCGAATACTTACAAATAAATTAAATCAAAGCATTTTATAACCTCAAGTAGATTTCTGTCTTCTTTTCTTCATTTCCATCACACATTTAAAAACGTTATCCAAAAAATGGAACTTTAACGTCATTTTTAAAACCCGTTTTCTTGAGCAAACCGATTATAGATCGAATTTAAGGGTAGGCGTTGATGAAACGGCAAAGAAAGAACAGATTATTAGAACGGGTATTAGAAGGATGTTACGAACGGACGCAGAGAACTGCAACATTACAGACACAAAGAAACACACGGGCAAATGAAAGGTCGGACGCATAGCGGCGCTGACCAAAAAGGTATACGTTGTTGTTTTGTTTGTTTAGTTTTATTTAATTTTTCTTTTTTCTCAATTAAATCCATTATTTATTATTTGAAATTAATTTTGCGAATATTTGTAGCAATATCTGTAACCCTATCATCGTCTCTGTGCTTCAAACTTGCGTTCCCATTTTCCTTTACTGGTGTGCTTGTGGAAGCTGAATCTGATGAAGAAGATTGAGCCTCCGCATTTATTGTATTATCTGTTGCCATTTTCATGTAAATTGGCATTTCCAATTTGATAAAACTTTTCTGGTCATTTGCCTCAGCAGTGTCGAACATTTCACCGATACAATTCAAAATGTTACGCTTTGGTGGTATTAATTCTTTGATCATAGATGAGGCGAAAGCATGAACATCCGTTTTTAAGAAGGATTGCGATAACAAACGCTCCTGGGTAATCCATTCCAGCATTTTGACATCTTCGCCCTTTGCGCCAATCACCATATTATTAACCTCGCAATCATTTTTTTCAGTAACTTCAAACAAAAAGAGTGCATATTTGGAACTGATACCACTCCAAAGAACAAGAGGCGATTTTTCCATCTTCTCAAGCGTTAACGCTAAAAGTTTTTCACCACTCTCTCTGTCTGAACTCCTGATGGCAACATTTATAGGTGTGTCATTTTTGACATATCTCCTACCACCCATAAAACTTAAACCATCGACGCCCTTCCTGCATTCACGTGCCATCAAAAACTCATAGGAATTGTTACCCCATTTATACAACAAAAATCCTGCTGCAGCGAAACCAGCTTTATCGTTATCTTTTAGTTGAGCACCAACATAAGGTTTACGTGAAAGTTTAGATTTCAACCTCAAGAATTCGGGGCATTGCTCTCTTGAATGGAAATTCAATGCACAAAATTCGCATGGTCTGTCACTTCTACGCCATTCCTGGTCGTTTGTTTCGCCTCTACTATATTTCTTGAACATCGTAAAATCTACAAAAATATCAGAGAACAAAATTATGTTCCATCTAAAGTATTTGTCTTTTCAGTATTAGAAACCTTACGCAACTGCGACGGGACCGTGAACGGCGATGTGAGAATGATTTACAAATATTAAGAAATTAAGGAGTTGCAAAGCAATGAAAGTTTCAAGAAATTGAAACAAATACGTTTCATCGATAACCTGTTAAAAACGGAAAATCCTATCGAACCAGCATAAAACCAATACGAGAGAAACATAAGTTACTGCTATCTATCGTGTCTCTGTTCTCAGTACGACTTCAAATAATACTTTTTCAAGTTGTGTCTAGAACGTGCAAATCTGTTAATGATATCATTAACTGATACAATTTACCTAATTAATAGATTTCGTTTCTGAACAAAATCCACAAGGAAAACAAAGTTTATGTTTCACTGACATTGCCGTTCTCGTTGTCGTCGTAAATGCTAATGTTGATTTCTATATATATATCGTATTAAAGCAGATTTTTATTTTAAGTATTTTACAAGTAAAATGATCATTGCGTAGTTTTTTATTTACATATATACATAATAGAAGTAAAGGTTATGTGACGTATAAGTTTTATGTGATGTTGTATCATTAAACTGTTTCTGGTATAGGTTGTTTTTGCTTGTTCTTTTTGTTGTTCTGTTGTTATATTTTTGCACAGCTTTCTCCATACCAACCACTGGAGGACATAGTTTGCCTTAATGTGCAACATGTTTAAGGATTGTTAGCTTTAGATTTATCATTACTTTCAGGATTTGTATTCATAACATTGTCGTCATTTCCCTGGTATATAACTTTTTTTGAGGAAAAGGTTAGGTGGACACCAACACTCTGTTGTGTTTATTTTGTCCATAACTGCATTCTTCTTTTTCATCTTCTCAAAAGCAATATTACCTGCTGTTTCAATAAAACACACCCCTCCACATACGCTCTTTGAAGATTTTGCACACTGGGACTCAATGGAAGAAATTTTACGTGAAGAATTTTTTACGAAATTCTATTTTCAGATAAAAATACCAAAAGTTGTTTGTTTTTGCACAAATTATTTTTTTGGATCTGCCCCTTGGGCTCTAATTTGTTGATTTGTACTTTTATGTTAAATTTGTGAACACAAAAGCGAAAGATAAAATGAGATGGTTCCGAATATTAATTAGCTTACTAATATCAGGACTATGAACTATGCTAGATTTTCACTCAAAGTAATCGAACCTTTGCAAGATTGTAGTGGCAGATCAACAAAAATTTACTAGTTTGTGACAGAACTTACATTTGCTGGTTATTCTACAAAAATTAATTTATTCTCAGACACATTCCTGTTCATAAGTTTTCCTTCAATATCTAATTGGTTTTCCAGTCATTTTCAGACTCTGTGTCTTCGCAAAAAAGGTGTTCCCAAAAATTAATATGCGCTAAAATAAATTTTAGAAGACTTTATTAATCATGAAAAAAGCCGGTGTAGCGAGGAAATTAGGACTTCAGAGAATTAAGACTCTAGTGAATAAAGGTCATCGTAGTCATAAATTACTAGAATGATAAATAACGACTGAACGTGATATTTTAAATGAAAGGAACGAAACAATTACATTTCAATTTCAACTTTCGTATTTTTAAATCAATTCAAATTTTGTGAGAATGAAAGAAACGAAATCATTGTTTTGAAGTTGTAACTTTCAAATCTTGTAAGAGAACATCGTTTGTTGTCAAAGAGAGAGCTAAAATGGAGATTGTAGAAAGGAAAGAAAGAAATTATTTTGAACTCGAGGATATTAAGGTTTACTTGGGGCTAAATGAATATCCAAAAACGAATAAAGAACGGGACCAATTTTAAACGGGCAATTCCTTAACAAGAGACGACGTGTTGATCTGAAGAAAACAAATGTTCTGCTGTAATACATAATCTTCCCTAATTCTCTGGACCAGTTTTAATTATCCAGGGAAATAAGATAGAAATAGTCCTAATACACTGGAGAATTAAGACGTCTTGTCTTAATACACTAGGGTATTAGGAATATCTATTTCTATATCTATTACCCCGAGTCCTAATTTTATGTGACACCGGAGGTTGTATTATTTTGTGAAAGGTTGATAAGCCAAGCATAAAAAAGTTCCAATTGAATGCAGATGAGACATGGCACCTCATTAATTCAACCTGAGCCTTTGACTTTTTCGATATACGGACCAACGGCGAAGATCACCCTGCTTCCTGCAGAACTTTCGTAGGCTTGTGATTCCTTGAAAAATTAAAACAATTTGAAAATTGTTTTACACTTTGCTGTGAATGTGATCAAATATATTTATCTCATGCTTACATTTGCCACTGAAACAATTTTTACTTACACAATGAAATCTTTGCTAAATACATTTTGGAGATTTTCTTATTTTGAATCCCTTATTAACTGGGAGAAACCCGGTTTCCAAATCCACTCCGTCACTGTTTTCATGTAAGTTTTGCTCTTAGTGCTTTAATCACACTTTAGGATGACACAAAAAAAACTGGAAAAAACATTAACAAAATTAAAAATAATTAATGCCTTATTGAAAAGATAAACTTATTTTGTAAAATTTATTTTCAGCCTAGGGGTTTAATCGGAACTGGGGATATCGGAACTGGGGCCTTAAAAAATCATTAGGTCAAAAATATGTTATGTTAGCTTCCTTTTGGCCATTAAAATTGAGTCGGTCAATCGGACTGAAAAAAATAAACCGTGCGCGAAGCAAAGTGTATAATTCCATCCTCCGCAAAATGAGAAACATACTCTTCGTTCCCTGCTGACCACTATGTGTAATGAACAAGACTATAATTATATGCAAACTCTGGCAATCTCAATCGCATGGCTTCTTTCTAATTTTTGACAGACGACACGTGATTATGCTGCGGTAACCGTATGTTCTGTTAATTATTAATGTATTTTTGTAAATTTTGCCGACTCACCGACGTAACTTTTCAACTTCAAAACAAGTCGGTCGGCTTGATGTTTAAAAATTCTTATCTTATACATTGTTAAATTTATAAAAATTTGGGCTTTTAAAAATTTGTTGTTAACCTAAGGGTATTCCCAAACTTTCATATTGCTTGTGATTTTACAGTAAATATATGGGAAAAATATATATGGAAATATGATATTATGTCAATAAATGTTTAAAAGTAGTATTTTATCCCGAAATCAATCTTAATGTATGACAGGTAAAATTGTCTAGAAGTGTATGCTCTTAAGTCTCTACTTGACAACAAATAATACACACTCAGAAAGAGTAGATATCTCCCCCCCCCACGACCTACCCTTTTCATAGGCGTATTCGAGGTCAGTCAAACAAATGTGGAGGAGTCCAACATTATGATATTTCTTTTCAGTCTTAAGTGTCGATTAGGTTACTTGCAAGTTTTTCTTTTCTACTTTAAATGACTAAACTCTCCTCCAGAAATTTTGACTGAGCTCTGGCTACGCCTCTGCTTTTACCCTTGACATCAGTTTATTTTCCTTTCCGATTTAACTGTCCGAAATGTGTTCACAAATTTGTGCGCATAGGATTGAATTTGTAGGTCAACAATAAGCGACTGCAACTGCGCTTCGTTTAAATATCAAGAGATTCAGGTTTTTATCAATCAGCATTAATTTAACCCAGTTGTGCATAACTTACTAATTTGGCTCTGGCTATACTTCTCACATAATACATGCAGTATTCGCTTCGAAAGACAATTTAGAAAATGTAGGACTAATCGAGCCAAAAATTACATGAATTAAAATCAACAGTATATATATCTGTTGATCTTGGGCAGCCGGGACTTCTCCGCCGTCCGAATATCGAAAAGGCAAGAGACCCCAGGGTCTCTTCAAGATTTCTTTTAACTATGGTTCGAGCTTTCTCATTAATTCCCTTTGACATATATGAAGGACTAATTTGAACTCTCTTCCTTGTCTTCGAAAAAAATACTGTCCCTGGATAGAATTAGAGATAGGAGCTAAGAGATTGCACAGAACATTCGATCTATTTTCTTCTTTAGTAAATAGCTTGTCTGATTCTAGTCTTGACTATCAGTATAATCTATATATCCTTTAAAACATTATCTTATGATTAAAAATAATAGATATAATCAATCTTACATCAGATGACGATTTTAATGTTTTTAGATTGCTTCTTGTCTTTGCAGATTATTTTTCTTCTTTTTATATTGTTATTGCTGTTGATATTAAGAATCAATCAGTGAACATAATAAACAGACTTCTGAGAAATCGAAGGTTTCTATGTATTACTTTTAGATATTAGATATCTATTAAATATTATCATAAAACGTTTTTTTGTCATTTTACCAACATTGGTGATGCTTAACTAATAAATTCGAAAAGCTTTTGCTAAAAACAATGTTTATCATTGTCTACATATTATATATCTTCTTTCGATTAATTGATTAATTGTATCTTCGAGATCAATGGAATATACTACATCTCTAAACAGATTTTTAAGAAATTGAAAGTTTCTGTAAATTACTTTAGATATAATGTTATGGCCACTTTTCTCTATGATGTTTTATGATGACCTTAAATACCGTTTGTCAGCAGTGGGAATCCCTCATTTAAACAACAAGAAATGGGTCTGGAAGGGGCAGCGGACAAAATACTCCAGCAATTAAAAAAAGCAGAAGCCATTGCAATGTGTTGTAGCAAAGTCATGGAAAAGATTATAACAATGAGGTGCCAAATTAACCTAATCAGCATAGTTGACCGTTCCGCGTTTCATGCTAGCTTTGGACAGAAAATAAAAATGCTGAAAATTGTCATTAAGTGAAAGCCAAATTTCTTTCTGATGAAATAATGAAATGCGAACACAGTCCACAAGGCTAACAAAAGAAATAATACGGTTTCATGTCGCTAGAAATGTCAAAAATGTCAAAAAATAAAGTTTGAATGGTTTTCAAAAAGCATATGAAGTATACGTATACATTTATCTTTAAAACATGTACACCTTGGAAACACATTAGAATATTTTTAAGGCTTCACCGTTTTGTCAGTATAACTTAAAATAATGTCAGAAAAGCAACAGATCATAATCGCATTAAAAGTTGAACTTCAAAAACATGAAAAGATAGAAATACAAAAGTTGAATGGTTTATAACATAATAACAATTAAATCTAAGAGGGGGTTTACACGTAAGATTTCATCCCGGGATGAGTTTCATCCCGGGATGAGTTGCTCCCTGTCTCTAGGACAGGGACGAGATTTCATCCCGGGATGAAATTCGCTAAAAAAGACATGTAAACACTTCCTCCCGGGATGAAACTAAAGTAAAAGCACGTGTAAACACATATTAATTTTCAAAGATGCAGAAAGTGCGCATTTTGAACATTAAAACTACTAAGTGTAACTGCATAAGAAGGGATGCAATTGTTAAAATTAATGATAAAGTTGCAGTTAAAAGTGCAAATTTTCTCTGTTCAATAGCCATCTTTCTACACGTTTCTTATTTTATCAGCTCTTTTCAAACAAAGTTCAGTTTCGATTTATCATACGCAAAGCGAGTAAAAGCACATTTCATCCCGGGATGAAACTACTCATCCCGGGAAGAAATTAACATGATTTCATCCCGGGATGAAACACACATGTAAACGTTTTCCATTTCATCCCGGGATGAAACTCGTCCCGGGATGAGATTTCATCTCACGTACGTGTAAACCCCCCCCCTAAGAATCCTAACAAAATACCGAACAACAGTTGACCAAATACTTGAAGCTTGAAATGTTTTGAAGCCAAAACCAAAAGTATAGAATAAAGAACAAATTCAAACTCTATGAAATTCAAGTTGAAAAACTCACAATGAATAACAAAAAGTAACCAGCCCAGGTCTAGAGTGGAAGCTGTGCTATGCATATCCAGAAAGCTGTAACTATATATAAATCATGTCATACCAAGCACTGCCACGTAACAAAAATATCCAATGACGTTGACATTTCTGGTGGTTCAGGCACAGTAGAGTGCATTTAATAATGGAAATTCCCCTAAGACTTCATTTCTGTGTGAAGAATTCAAATCCATACATGATGAATTTTTGTGTGAATGATTAATTTTGTAATATGTTTCCTTTTTAAGGCCACCATAAAAACTATGTTCATGAGTCGGCAAGTTTACAAACTCGTGTGTGGTCTGTCAAAAATTAGAAAGAAGCCATGCAAATGTGAGATTGCCAGAGTTTCCACACAATAAAAGTGTAGCTTTCATTCCACAAATTATACACATTTCTTCGCGCACACCGAACACTGCGCAAACTGAACGTAAGAAAAGTGACGGTTATTTTGTCAGGCCCGACCAACTCATTTTTAATGGGCAAAAGGATGCTAACACAACATATTTTTGAGGCTGGCCTTATTTTGGGAGAAGAAAGTTATATCATTGATGTTACACTATGTCACTTTTCTTTCCATACACTGTTTTGCTAAAGTCTATATGCCTAACTTTATAAAAAATGAGGAAACCGTTGGGAAAATGGATGAATAATGTGATCAACTATTACTACATGCATACATAACTGAATTCAATCAATCATCATAGCTACATAATATATAAAATAAAAACTGATCACAAAAAAAGAAGTAAAACAAACCAAAAACTGGATTTTGTCAGAAAATTGTTTAGAAACAGTTTTTCAGATCCACTGGAATGGAAAACAAATTAAACATCATGATGAAATGAACATAAAACACATATTAACACATCAAATCAAACAATTATACCCTGGTCTGCTCTTCTCTGTTCTTCTAGTAGTGCGGTGAAGCAATGCTTCTTTCACTTTCAAATTTATTTATTGACAGTCTATCATCATCACAAAGTTTACACAAAAAGTTGCTTATATAATGGATTAAAAACTGTACTCAAACACTATCAGAATACTTGCAAATAACTTAAATCAAAGCATTTTATTACCTTCAAGTAAATTTCTGTCTTCTTCACTTCACTTCTATTACACGTTTAGAAACGTTATCCGAATGAGGTGCCAAATTGTCCTACTAAGCATAATTGACAGTTCCGCGTTTCATCCTAGGTTTGGACAGAGAAAAAACGAAGTAAAGAAGAAAAACATGGACGGTTGTAATGGATTTCTATGCTACCCAGAAATCCATTAACTGTGGTTTCGAATCACTGAAATGAAACTATATGAGAGTTACTTGAGAGAAGTTGAAGGCACCGAGTTTGAATAACCGGGGAATTCGGATAACCCGGTGTTCGGTTCAAAAAATCTCGCATTGAGATCTTTCAAGTGTTTAAGTCCAATACAGTTGGTGTTCAGCGGTTTGAAACTTGGATTAAACAAAACGAAGAAAACCAGCGCTTTTATACCCACTAGCATTCTCCAGAAATCTTTGAATGTGGTTTCTACCCATCTTACGAGAATTATCCGATCACATATTTTGTCTTAAATTAAGGTTTGAAAATCTGCTGACATTGAACATTTACACATAATTGGTGATGTCATGGACATGACCAATTGTAGACCGAGCAGGGGATGACCAAGTTCACTTATTTGCCATTCTAATTTATCACCTTTGCTATTTGGTTTTAGGCAATACAATAATACAGAATATACACTTTTTAATCATTTGCATAATATTGTAACAAGCCTTAGAAAAGAGAGAATTTAATATGGATTTAAGGTACTAGAATATCTTCCACATGAAGATCATCGCAACGCAACGTAAAAATAAGAGATTAATGCTTTTATACACAGTTTTCTGACATAAATTTAAAATATTTGAAATGTGATAATATTTTTAAAGGGAATGCGCTGTTGGAAATATCATTCTGAACTGTTAGTATCGATAGCCATAGCAACTTAAGTGCTGAATCAGGATTACCGACTGATTCGTCGAAAAAACAATCAGTGTTTTTGTGCAATCCTGACATCATGATAAATCAGATTTCGTTATGTTTATAACAGTACATTCTTTTTTTCAAAAAAACTTCATTAGATATAAATTAAATATAAAGTTGGTAAATTAAAAAAATTCTACGAAAAAAGAAATCATTCCCCATCAAGAAGATATAAAACAACAAAATAAAAAATAAGTAATTGTAACGCTTGAAGAAAAAAGGCGGGCAAAATAAAATGATGCAATCAATCACAGCCTCTAATGAAAACTTTTCAATATAACCAAACAAAGAGAATATTCATAGTTGTAAGATGTAGAATTGGATTTTTATGTTTTCGACAGTTAAAGTGTGAGATGTTGTAAGATGTATCACAAAAATAACTGAATAATAGGAACTGTAAATTTTCAAAATAAATTCAAGATGTGGTGGGTGTTTTTCCATTTTCAACTTTCCGATTGATAATTTACCTCTTTATTTTGATTTCACTTAATTTTGCACGAACAGCCTCAGTGACGTCATCCTCGTCCACTTCAACTTCTTCTTCTCCTTGGTATTTCTTGATCTGCTCATTTAATTCGGCAATTGAGTTGAACACTCCACCGGATGTAGTGGAAGAGGAAGGTGCGCTTTGTGGATTATCTACCATATCAACAATTTGGTTAAGAACTTGCATTGCCTTGTTGCCAACATTTCTTTCTAATTCTGTTGCATCGCGTTGCAGTTGTCGATTCAGCCGATCAGGGTGAAAACGTAACTTTAGCTTCCTCAAATCTTGCTTGTGCAGCACTTTCATAGCTGAACGTATATCTCCCCAACAATACTTCTTTTTCTCTTCAAATTTGTTTCTTGCTGTCTTAGCTGATGTGAAGATAGCTTTAATGACATCGAAATCGAATTCCACATTTTCTTGGGATTTTTTCGATTCTTGGGATTTAATAATACTTTGTCGCGAAGCTGCCTGAGCAGTATCAAATATGTCAGTAATACGTTTTAAAACATTGCAGGAAGGATGCTGCAAACTTTCTACCATGTTAAAAGCGAAATTGTGCACGTCTGTCACTTTGAAAGATGACGAGAACAGGTTCTTTTGAGATATCCATTCAAGTCTCTTTACACCATCACTGCAAACACCAGCACACAAGATATCGATTTCGCAATCATTCCATTCTGTTACTTCAAACAGAAAAAGTGCATACTTGGAATCACTACCACTCCAATGAACAAGAGGTGGCTTCCCCATTGCCTTCAAGGTCGTCCTCGATAATTTCCTACCACTTTCCATGTCCACCTTTTTCAGAGCAACTTCAATAGGTGTTTCAGCTTTGCGCAATCGTTTGCCACCAAGAAAGTTTAACAAGTCAACGTCATCCCTGTATTCTCGAGCCATTAAGAACTCAATATGGCCATTCGTACGTTTCCACAACATAAACCCTGCTGCAGCAAAACCATTTCTATCTCGTTCCTTCAATTCAACATTCACATAAGGCTCATGTGAAATATTAGATTTCAGACTCTTAAAGACAGGACACTGCCTACGATTATGAGATTCCTGCAATTCGCTTACGCCAGTACAAAACATGCAGCCATCTCCACTGTCAAAGTAGTTGAAATTCCCTCGTCTGTATTTGTTGTACCCACCGTATCTTCCAGCCATTTGTATTATTAAAGCAGTGGAATAATAGTTAAGATAATCTTATAAGATATAGTGCTTCCGTCAATAAAGTCAAAACATCTATGAAAACCGTTAGTTTAGTAGTTTATCACATTAAATGTCCACGTTACGACGCGTGCTATTTCGGCCAGACAAGCCGGCATCTAAATTACCCGCATTAAAGAGCACGAAAGATTCGATCTCGTAAAACACACACCAAAACTTGTAATGCATCACTGTCAATGGATAACGTTGAGGTAATCGCCATTTCAAAGAGATCAATTGCGTACTTATTAAAACTTGAGGCATTAATGATAATGACCAAGTCAATCAAACCTAGCTTAATTTGAAACGGGCTACTTTGCTCCTTAAATTAAATAATTAGTACCTGGCAGTGCTTCTCACAATAGATCATTATGATTGGTTAATTGACGTCACGTGGTCGGTCGCTATTTCTCTGTAGTGACCGGCTTCATAAACATTTTATACATTATAGTTATTTTCCAGGAAATACGAACTTACTTCAAAAAAGTAATTATTGCATTTACAAGATAAAAGGTAATCTAATATCATATCCAAAAATCAAAATTTTCGTATTTTTTGATGCTTGGCCCTTTACAGTAGCGTTAAAAACCCTTAAAAATTGAAACAAGAGAAGATTGAGTCAGAGATATGTAAAAAAAGAAAGATAAACAACTTCGTTGTTTCTCGCAAAAGCTATCCGTGTCCCTTTTACTGGTGTGAGTATTGTTTCGCGCGAATAATTTAAATATATAATTACTTGTAATTGTTAAAATTCTAAATTTTCATTGGTTGAAAATTAAAATTATGCGAATACTCATTGGATAATTTTTATAATTTTTTCTAGTTTCGCATATTTTAATTTTTCATATAAGTTCTCGTTCACCGAATGTCACTCGCTTTTTAAGATGGCTACAACAGCAACAACTACTTCTGTGATACTTTTGTATCTCCTTGATGTATTTTTTCCAATTTTCTCTTGCATGTTATACAAAGATTAGCAGGATAGATCTAGATGATAGAAAATATTCCCATTAAAAAAAATCAAAACAAAATGGCTAGATTTGCAAGTAAGTCTTGTCTCAACAAATAATAGGATATCAAATTAGGAGAATTCATATCAAAAAGAGGTGGTGAAAGCCATAGGTTAGTAGAGACAGTAATGAACAAAATGTAACAAAACACTTTAAAACCTAAAAGCCATAACAAATTCAAGCTTCATTCATGTGAATAAAAATAAGACACAGGCAGATTTTACCTGAGGATCTTCCTGTTCCAAGACACCAAACTTCGTCAGCACATCCAAATATTGACAAGCTTTTTTTGGGTTTAAATAACCTTTACTAATCTTTATTATCTTCCCACATACTCTACACATTTTCTTCAGCATATTTATATGAACATCCATTCTATAGGGAAAACAAGAGAAAAGCGTGGTATGTGTTAGCCATCTTGAATCTAAATATCAACACTACCGACGAGTATATTAATTATGACAAATATTTCATTTATAATACCGAGTTTTAGATCTATTTTACCTCAAAATATCTCGTTTCAAAACGAATGTTGGAAAATCTTAATCAAATAATCTCGTAAATAAAATCATAACTTACGTGTTATTAGCCAGACTTACATCAGACTTCAGTAGTTTTCTTGAAAAATTGATTTTACTGACAGAGACTTCGTTGTACGACAAATTTATAAGCATACAACTTATTCTTTACTTCTTTCTCTAAAATGTTGACATTTTCTACAAACTTTAAGAAAAATTTAAACCATATGTGTGAGATTAAGATTCGTCTGAAAAATATCGAAATCTCTCAGGAGATATTCAGGAAAGACAAATCAAAGACAACATAAATTGTCGGTAACACTCGTAAAGTTTTAATTTTTCCGAATTTAATTATTCGCGAAAAAAAAAGAGTCTGGATCTGGGGAAACGGATAGCGTTGAATAGAGGCGCGAAACAAAAGGATTAACAATAAGCTGTCAATCAAGTTCAAACGAGTTGTTTATCTTTCTTTTTTTACATATCTCTGATTGAGTAAAGCGTATAAGTTATAAATAAAAAAGTCAGTTGAAAAAGAAATAAGTAAAAATATCTTGTGTTGATACGAAAACATTAGAAAACATGGATATGTTTGACTATCAAAAAGCATGGACGAGATATAATTTTAATGACGCCACGCTTCCCCCGTCCCCACATTGTATTCAAATTTTTATCACCACATCGCCAATGTCGCGGGCCTCAAAAGATGTCAGTTATTCTCATTGGTTTTCGAGATATTAGCCCTTAAATGTCGCCTTCTATTTAGCACACAATGCAGTGGTTTCACTGACGTGGTGCATGAAATCGCCTATGTAGAATTTCATGTGGACTTTCTTTGCGCACCACCATCTGCCATTTTGCGTGATAGACAAACAAACAGATACACACAGAATCGGGTATTATTATATTGGACAACCTGGTGTATAAACGTCCGTTCAGAAAGCTAAACATCCGAATAATGGAGTATAAGTAGCACGTAACCAAATTATAAAAACATGCTTTATAGAGGAGAGACAGTGCAAAAATCAAACATGCTCCTAATAGAAATGTCGATTGTCGAAGAGGTATTCAATGTTTGAGAGTAAACCTGTTATTTCCGTAACTTACGCAGTAAGTTATAGACTTTCAAATTTTATTTTCATTTTTGAAAGAAAATCGAAGACATTTTCTGAGTGACCCGGAAAGAAGCGGGCTGGTGACATGAAACCATATTATATTTTTGCTCGGTTCACATTTCATTATTTCAGCAGAGAAAACTTCATATTCATAAGTGTCACATGACACTTATGAATATTTCAGCTGTTTTTGTAGAAATTTCTTCTGCCTGTAAGGGCGTCTTGTTTTCTTACTTTCCAAACCTTGGATAGAATACCGAACTACTTAATGTACACTATGTGATTAAAATAAATCCAAAATAAATATTAGTTAAGGCATTTTAAAATTAAACAAGAACCATATGGTGAAAAACGGTAGCAGCATTTCAAAACTAAGTCGCAATACGAACAAGCGTAGTCCAAGGGTGTTTTAATACGGTATTCGCTTTCGCTGCTGCCGTAAAAATACCGATAAACTTAGACTTCTCGACCAGAGAATTTTCTAATGAGTATGGATAAGATGAGATGCAAAAATGAATAAAGTGAACGACGAAATAATATTATAACACAATTTTCGCCATGACTTTTTAAAGCGCTGAAGAAAATATACATCGCTTTTGATAATTTCCAACCTTAATTTAACTTAAATATGTTATATAAACTAGGATTGTTGACATTAGTAATAAATAATCATCTTACTTCAACTGAATATTGCTTCTACGTTTCTACGTTTGGCTGCATCAAAAGGTTTATTTTTGTTTTTATTTACTAGTTGCTGGAGATTAATGAGAAACTCGAGATAAAGAGATTTCTTAGAAATTGAAGGTTTCTGTGCATTACCTTTAAATATATAATTGTTATTTCTCTGCAATGTTTTATTTATGGCTTCTTATATTCAAATTGTCATTGTTATTGGGAGATGATGTTAAATAAATTTCTTAGAAATTAACGATTTCTGTGTATTACCTTTAGATATAACAATTGCCACTTTTCTCTGCAATGAATTATTTATGGGTTTTTTCAATTTGTTATAGTTACATAGGTGTTGTCAGTCAAAAAAAGTGGAGGAGTTCAACGTTATGATATTTCTTTTCAGTCTTAAGTGTCGATTAGGTTACTTGCACGTTTTCCTTTTCTACTTTAAATTACTAAACTCTCCTCCACAAATTCTGTCTGAGCTCTAGCTACGCCTCTGAGTTGTACACAGCAAGTTCGAAAGAATGTCATATAAATGAAAGGTTTCCGTGCATCACTTTTAGAAGTATTATTCCATAGAATCTGGAACAAGTTTTGAGCTAGCCTCATAATAAGAGGTCATATCAGAAAGTTGAACCTCATAATCGTAGGACAGCAATGAACCTTGGGAAAGCAAGCCAAAGTTCTTAGATATTTTACCAGAATTTTACCATTTTAAATAACATTCATTTGTGGGTTCAAAGAGTAGTTTTCTTTTCAGTGAACCTAAACTCCGGAGCTTGCAAGACATTTGCGAGGGTAAAACTACACATTGACACGTTCACTGTTGAAGTAAATTTCCAAATCTACAAATTTGAAGAATGGTGATTGGTTGCGTAAAAATTTATTTTAATTTCAGAATAACTAACTTTAAGCTTCTACAAACGCCTACATTACATATGTCAAATTCGGTACTGATGAAGAATTTTCCAATCATCTGCTGCGAAGGTGATTAAAATTATATGTCTCAAAATGACCCATGCTGCAATCTTGGACAAATAATAGTGCTGGCCAAATGCTTCGTAATTAACATTGACTTAGAGAGAAGGAGAATTATATATGGTAGTCCACTAATTATTTACCCAATATTGTATGCTCTGAACCCAGATCTGGTTATTGAAAAATGTTCAGGAAGCTCACTGCCGAAGGAAATTGGAAAACGTAACGTTGCGTGTGAAGTGATTATAAATAGTGCCAAAATCTGTCTGATATATTATAAATTTTCTTCAGAGCACCGATTCATGATTATAGGAAATTTTTCCATGTATGTGAAAACGGATTTAATGGCTATCATTAATGTAGGAGAAACAAATTTTGCACGCAGGAAAATCAATGAAATCCGTGATAAATCTCCAAGGAATCCAGCATCTGGAGACATATCAAAGAATTTTCATTGATCTAATCTTAATTCGCGTAGCAACAAAGTTCCAATAAGTGTTAACAATCGACCTGAAAAAATTGTCAAACGTGGATACCAGCGTTTCGATCTGTGACGCGCATTTTTCGCTGAGGCTTTTGTTATGTATTCATCATAAATATATGTATTGTATCAGCTGTAGACTTGCGATACATTGGTGTATGGTTCAAATGCCGTTACTGCCGAATGATTAAAGAGGTTGATTGACATAAATTTGGGTAAAATTATTTTTGTTCCTACATGTGAAAGCCGTGCGACTTTTGTTCGAACCTACATACCAGTACTATTTGTTTAAAAACGTATCAATAAATTTTATTTATTTGTTTGCTCATTCAAACGTATCAATATTCAAGTAGGGGAAAACACCTTTAAAACCAGTAGTCATTCCAATTCTTGGGAAAATGTTATGCAGATAGAAACATAGAAGTCAGTGAAAAATTTAATGTTACCAAAAAGACATAGGTATCACTTTAGATCACTTAGAGGCAGTTGAACAACCAATTAAAGAAAGCCAACAGAGATATAAAGTATAGGAGAACTTTCGATAATGCTAAAAGTCCCTCGTTTCTTTTTCTGATAAATCTCTTATGAAATTCTTCCTTGTCGTTTATTTTTGGAAATGGCTGCTTCGGGATTGGTAAGTCCAAAAATTTACATAGTGGTTTCCAACCCTCTTTTATGCTATAAATCAGAAGTCTTTCCGCGGGAATGTCTTCTCGAATTCGACTGGACCATGCGTTTAGGTATTCTTCCCCACAACCAGTTTCACAGGATTGAATCATCTCTTTAAAATCTGAAATTTTCTCAACATTCCATAACATTATGCTGTTGACTGGTAGATATTGCGTGACAATTCTAAGCCAATGAATTATTACAATTGGAAACCTCTTGTAATAACTCTGTACTTTACAGATTGTTTTCAACATGGAATCAACCCATGAGCCAGGCTCACGAACAGAAAGCACAAATTTAGCATTTGGAAATATCTCCATGAGGGTTTTATAGTAAAAGCACAAGGGAGCATCAAAAGTTGCTACGAAGTTATTTTCTAATAAGAAGGCTTTCAACTCGTCGTTGCTTGTTTGTTGCTCACAAATTCTTGTCCACGTCTCTTGGTAATTGAAAGTTTCAATCATATGATGACACTTTCCGGGTAATAAGATCTCTGCTGCTGCTTTTAACGACATTGTTCCTGTTCTTGGTAAGCCAACACCGACTAGAAAAAATCGTTCATCCTTCTTCATTTCCATGGCTGTTATAACTTCAGAATCTACATAATATTATCGAAACTCTTTTCAGTAGCTACAAATTACTTTTAAGACGATGGAATGTCCATTTAGTTAATTATGATCAAATCAATAGAGTTTCTTTAAAAATTCTCTAAATCTTTGATAATATGTTGCCAGTAGTTTTATAAAAATTATTTAAAAAAACAGTTTGAGGTTTTTTAATAGCAATTTGAAATGTTTCGATAGTTTCGTATGGCCGCGTCTCATGTTTAACTTGCTATTAAACCACGTTTACACCATAAAGTTTTTGCTAAACAAAGTGTTTGCTAAAAAAACCCTATTGCTGGTTCTCGTATTTTGCATTCTTTGTTGCAACGAAATGATCCACTGCCATTAATATACTCCTATATAGTGTGTTCAAGGTTATCGTTGATAGGCAAGGGCGCAGAACAAATTTGTACTAAATACTTAATAGATAGATTTGATATTTAAACAGTACATTTCATCTCTGTTTTTTATCAAAGATGAATAAACAAACAAGAGAAAATAGAGATACAGTGCGAAAGGAGAAAAACAAGTAAAGGTCGCTTTCCACTTAAACAAAAAAATATTGTGAAGCAATTGTTTTGGTTCTACAACATGTGGAAAATACTGCTGCCATTTTGTGCCATTTTCCCCCCATTATTATCATGTCCGTTTTGTTGTAATGGAAACCGACCTTTAGATTTTTAAGGTTTGTTTAAGTCTGAAATTTATATATCGTCGAAAAGCACTTAATCATATAATATGATTACATTTTAAAGCCCGTTTTATATTTATGAGATTCCTGTAATGCTTGATATTGCTGTGTAGCTTACCGTGGCCGATAACTAATATATATAAAATAACTTAAATACATAATATAAATAAACTTAACTACGTATAAATAAACTTAATGCGTATCTTTCGGTTCCGTAATAACCGACTCAATAAGGTACCGTAAACTTGGACGTAGTATTATTATTATTATTATTATTATTATTATTATTATTATTATTATTATTATTATTATTATTATTATTATTATTATTATTATTATTATTATTATTATTATTATTATTATTATTATTATTATTATTATTATTATTGTTATTATTATTATTGTTATTATTATTATTATTATTATTATTATTATTATTATTATTATTATTATTATTATTATTATTATTATTATTATTATTATTATTATTATTATTATTATTATTATTATTATTATTATTAATGTTTACCAAGGATGCTTCTTCAGTTCTGATGGAACTGTTATCAATGAGGGTCCTGCGGAGGAGGTCCCAGAGCATTTAAAGCCCCCATTTGTGCTACAGAAGCTGCAAGTATGCTCCATCCGCTCAACCGGACAACTCCCCTTAGATATCAATCCCGCTCTCAAGCTGAGTGCTAAGCTGAGTGGATCGATTCACACTGTTATAGTCGCTGGCATGTCTCGGCCAGGATATGAACCATGACCTCCCGCAATGAAGGCGAGCACTCTAACACAAGGCCACTAGTCGGTAAAGTATGTTTTCGCGCCATTATGCAAAATGAGTGCAAAAAAAAAAAACACACCAGAGTATTTTCTATTGACTTTGATCATGTAACCACGTAATAAATAATTATATGCACTCTTTTTTTTCTGTATTGAAAGAAATTCCCAGAACTACCATGACCTACGGAAATTAAGATTGCAAATGCGACGAAAATTCTCTTCTTTTTTTGCAATATCTAATCCCATATTTATTTCTCTGAAAGGCTGACCTCCACTTCACAATTATTGTGTGCACGGACGATCAAAACCCACAAAGCTATTTGGTATTAAGTGTGATAACTTACCTGTGCAGATTATATTATTTATACTTGCGAACATGGCTGTCGCTTGGAAGTAAGATCTTCTAATACGTTTGAACGAAATACATTTTCATCACGCGTACCTGGCTGCCTTAAGGTGTCATCCACCACCCGAAATTTTGAGTACTTGGGCTTCCATCCATATTGGTTGGTTCTTACCACCCCCAACTTGCAACTAAGAAATTGACCGCCAGAAATACGTATAGCATTGATGTTACTTGCCCGAAGGCTAGTGTGGAGTCAGTCGATTATTGAAGGGCATCGGATTGAAATAAGTGTCAAGATATGACATGCTTTAGCGGTCACATTCGCTAAATATATTTAAGTAATCTATATCCCTGTATTTTATCCCATAGCCTTTACACGGATTTTCAATGCCGAAGAATTTTTTAAATTAAAGCCCATTGGCTAACAAAATTCAAATGCAAAAGTTTAGAGAAAATATCGGTGTCGCTCTATGGAAAAACATTTATTAATTGAAGACTATTTAAGGCGGAGACCCTGTAAATTTGACTTAATATTAAAGAGTATGTTACCTGAAATGATATTGTATTTGTCCAAATACTTAAAATGGGGTCCGTATATAGCCCTTTGGTCCTAAATCCAGATAACGTCTTTGGTTGAGAACTCGCATCGAACATTAGTTTAACAAAATCAAGGCCATAATTTATTTTCTTTGTAATATACGTTTCCCGTGACCGCTTTATACTCAGATATTCCTTATTCGTCTTGTTTCGATGTTAGAAAATAATACACCTTCCCGAATTTCTGTTTAAACGCCGTGTTTTTAACTAGTAAGTACACCCAGCCTTGTTTTAGATTTCAAAATTACTTTTAATCATTCATCCTAGGAGTTTTAGTAACAGAGATAATTACTAAGTAATAAAGTTAAAACGTTATTGAAACAATAAATTTCATAAAAACAAGGCTGGATATACTTACTGACTAGGTGAAAACATGGTGTTTAAACAGAAATTCAGGAAAGGTGCATTAACTTCAATCTAACAAGCCTATAGTAACTACTTTCAACTGTACCAATTTCCTTAATGATTTTATCACTTACGCAACATATGAAGGATTTGTTAAGAATGGGCGTGAAAAAGAGAAAAGCAGATGTGAAAAATGATTCAGAAGTTTACATCAGATGAACAATTCGAGGATGACTCACTCGAGATGAAGACCATTTGAAATTGAAGTAGAACCTGATTAAGAACAAAAAAGATGTTATTTTATTTGAGTCAATATTATCATATAATTTTGTTATTTTTTCCCTATCAATTATTTTTACCTAATTAATGAAATAAAACGGAACCATTTCATCCATCAATATGGATCTTTAAGGTTTGTCCGAATCATGTTTAATTTGGACCAATTTATATACTTATTTTTGTTTTATCTTATTTACTTCATTTTCTATTTCCTTTTATTTTTGTTCAAAATGAATAAAATAGGTCTTTTAATTTCTTAAGTATGTAATCTAACAGATGAGATTATAGCAAATCTTCAAGCAAAACTGAATAGGAAATAGTTTATATATACTTAAAGGGACACAACTTTACCTTTGCAACACGTATGCCGCCTCTCGTTTTTTATTGAAAAATATTTTGTAAACATTTGTCAAAGATGTTTTTTACTAAAATGAATATGTTGGTTAAAAATTGGGTGCAGTTCGTATTAGCGCTTCTGAACGAGCTATAGAGTAACAGCAAACAAGGTAGGATTTTTTTGTGGTAAGAATAATAGTGCTCCTTAGAATACACAAGTTGGATTTAAAGTAGAATGTATCTTAATTTTATTTCCCCACCCATATTCATTGATTGTGCTTCTTCAATATGTCTGTTAAAGCGTTCCATTGTTATTTTCGATGTAGTTCTGATGTCAGACATCTAAAAATCAGATGGTAAATATATACCACCTGATCAAATCATTCCAAGTACCTCAATTATTGTAAAGTGCATTTTAGTTGATTTCCTTTTTTAGGCCAAAATGAAGGCTCTAATCATTTGCACTTTTATTTCCATCTGTGTTGTTATCCAAGCAAGAAGGTTTGAGGTGAGCAAAGAAAGTTATACAAGTTAATATAGTAATACTTATCAATTAATGTGAAACCACTACAAGAATGTGGCTGCGTTTTTTCTTCTTCTTTTCACTTATTTTTCTCATTTTCGTGAGCACTTTACGTTTACGGTCAAATTTCTAATAAATAAAGTTTGAAAGAACGTGTTATTTCTGCTTTAAGCATTATTTTCAGCCCATTATAAGCGAGGTACAACATTTAAGCAATATATACAGAGAGCCTTATGCCTGTTTTTACGCTGTAATTTATTTATTTATTATTTTCATTTGTGCTATTGAGAGTAAGACTGACAATTTGAAAGCATATTAACTCCTTGATCGAAATGATAACCTCGAAATTTGGGTAGGTTTTTTGATGAAAATAAGCACAGTGCAACTACAAAACCTTTAGTCGTGACAAAATTTGGGACAAAACTGGTGATTAAATTTCAGTTTTGATTTAATTTGGGCGGAAAATTGATGACCAAATTTCAGTTTTAACAAAACAATTTCACCACCTGGTACATCGATTTAAATTATTAGAAAACTTGACTTCTTTAAACGTTTTTATATGAAACATATGCCCCGCCACGAAAAAAATTACAATAATAATATAGAACTTTTTTTTTTATATAACAAATAACATAGAATACATTTTCTATCACGAAAACAAGGACTTTCTGGGAAGTATTTTGATTCAATGGTTCGATTAAGAGTCTCGATAAATCGTGAGACATTCATAGTAGGAAAAACATAAATATTATTTTGATTAAAATTTGTCACGAGTTAATCATTGAGAATCCGACCAAAAAACTTCGTCCAACATTTGTTGGCGCAAATGGTATGTACTTAATGTATAAATTATAAACAAAACAATTTCGGTTACCGTATTTTTTTTAGATGGACGGCTACAAGGCAAGCATAGAGAGGAAAGAATTGACATATTATCGAGCACGAAGAGCAATTACTTCTCTAGTTGACTGCATCAAACCTTGTGATGAAAGAAGATTCGAGATCGACGACTGCTTGTATATATACGAAAAATGCAAAATGAATTTTTTGCGACCTGGCTAATGTTCTGAAAGTCGTTTGAACAGGGACTCCCAGAAAACAGACTATATATCCTGCAAGAATATCTATCGTATAACCTAGACTTTAAATATAAAGGGCTCATTTTCTTTATTCTACATTTCTTTGTACTTTGTTTTAATTAGT
The DNA here is from genome assembly GCA_039566895.2 of Turritopsis rubra. NCBI lineage: Eukaryota > Metazoa > Cnidaria > Hydrozoa > Anthoathecata > Oceaniidae > Turritopsis > Turritopsis rubra. The sequence continues at coordinate 10,731,591 of CM077631.1, read as the reverse complement.
TTCTTTGAAAGAATTAACTAATAGAACGTTTGTTTGTTTGTTTGTTTTTTTGCATATTAAAAATAAAAACATTTTTACCGATTCAATCTCGGTAAGTTGCAGTCTACCCGGCGGGCGTATTAAAACAAATGGGCGTATTAAAAAAATGGGGAAATAAAACTGTCGTCCGTACTACTTCTGCAAAAACGTTATCATAGAAATAAACCTTAATAAGATAACTGAAGCAAAAATATAATCATACCTCCTTATGTCTTTTTTGTGAGACACCCCACTTTATTAGTTATTTTTAACGACTTTTAACCAATCTAACATTACCTTTACCGTGTTTGACCATCTTTCAACAAACGGAAAAATGCAATAGTTTCCCCTTATACTAATACTCATACGGATAAAAAACTGTTGTTACGTCTCTCTATTTAATAAATTTCCCAGTTGACACCCATCCGTCCTTCAGACGGCCTCTCCTCCACCTCTCGTCTACGTTTTTTGCGAAATGGACGTCTAGAGGACGTCCTCTTCGAGTCCCTGTTGGACATCCTATTCCAGCAGACAGATTAGGACGTCCCGGAGACGACCTAACTGAATGTCCATGGGACGTCCCTGTGCCCACTGCGTTGGCGTTTGTTAGTTTTTCCGCTTAGGACTCGCGATCAGGGCTTAAAACTCTTAGTGTATTAATATATAGACTAGTATCCCGGGTAAAAACTTTTTACAGGTTCTTTTTCCCCATGAGTTACCACCCCATCCTCACCCGTGTTCATTCTCTCAATAATATTAAGGTGACGGAAAATAAAATTATAGAATTGCAATGAATAAGTACCACTAAGTTGTAGAGCTCGAAAAGCTGATCAAAAAAATGCATGGGATCGGGTGTTGGCATCCAACTGTTACGGAAATATCGTCGATCAAAGATTTTATTGACGTCACACCCATCCCCAAAAATTTTAGACACAAAATATTTCGTCACCCCATCGCAAATATCCTGGACCCCAAGTGACGTGAGTTCTTCCTATTGGTTCTTGAGATATATGCCCTAAAATATCGCGTTCTATTTAGGGTGCAATACAATGTGCCATCTGACGTCAAACTCCTTTTATAATACTAATCGCTATTATATTGCACAACTCAGTTATGCACGATCTAAAATGTCACTCTGTAATAGTCCCTACAAATATTTCGTTCCCAGTCCTTTTATTCACACTGACTAAAATAATAGTGTTACGCACAATCGGGATTAATATAGTACTAGTATCCCGGGTAAAATGTTTTTACAGATTCATTTTGTCCATGAGTTACCGACAGTGCCGTTCTCTTCCTCTTTTAAATAATAGAGACGACGAAAAATAAAATCATAGAGTTGCAAAGAATAAGTATCACTAAGTTGTAGAGCTCGAAAATCTGATAAAAAGAATGTATGGGATCGTCTGTATACGATGTACCGTGACGGAGATATCATCGATCAAAATTTCTGATGACGTCGCAGCCGTCTCTAAAAACTTTAAACCAAAATTTAAGTGATGTCAATTATTCCTATTGATTCTCGAGATCTTTGTCCTTAAATGTCGCGTTCTATTTAGGGTGCAATACAATGTCCCATTAATCGTCAAACTTCTCCTACGAACATTTAGTTCCCAGTCCTTTTATTCACACTGACTAAACTAAAAAGTGGATGCACATCTCGCTATTAGTATATAGACTAGTAGACCGTGTAAAAACTTTTTACATGTTTTTCCATAAAATGTTTTTGCACGCTATACTAACCATTTGATAATAACTCTATGTAATACAAAAAACGCAGTCCAAAACGCCGTCCTAAAATCTTTTATCGATTCATAAATGTTTTACCCTTTTGATAACGCATTTGATAACGCCGTGTTTTTAGGTAGAAACTATTGATTTCTCTTTTCTTTGTCGCCAAAAATAGAAATCACAGAACATGGAAGAAGTTTATTTGTTAAAAATGTTATAAACATGTTTACGTCGAATCATATTTAATCTAAAGCTTTACTGAAGAAATCAATTTGAGCCACAATAATATGGGCCCCAAACGGCAACAGTTAACGCAATAATTATGCGTTTAATTTCATATATATTGAGCTGTTCAAAAAAATGCAGACATATTCAATAGTGACCGACATGTAGTCGGCAATACATTTTAACATCATGATAATGTCGTCATAGTTTCAAGTCCCTCAAAGTATTTCAAGTATTTTTTCGACTTCTGAATCCGCTTTCTAACTTTCTAGTCAACCGAAAATACTTTAAGACTTTGTGTGAACAGATTTACAATTTTCAATACTAAATCTCGGATAAAAATATTCACAAATTGTGAAATATCTCCTGACACTTATACACTATACTACCCATCGCAAAATTAACTTTTAGAGTATATACAGATATACATATATAAGATATATAATAAGATCATACCTCCGAATAATGTTTCTTTCCTCAAAACTGAGTTTTCTTTCTCTATAAATTCCAGGAACAGAGAGATCACCAATTAAAAAAAACACCATCAGTACTATCTAATTTTACTGACGGCCAAAACCAACAGATTAATCAAATCTCTAATCTTTTATTCCTTCTTGACTTTCTTCTTTCTATCATTATACTAAAAATACCATGCTCAACACAGTTTTTACTAAATTTTCTTCCTTTGGAAATCTAAAAAAATAAACCAAAACTGGATAAAACGCCGTTTGATACTTCTTAAAACTTTAACATTACATATAGGTCGCAAATAAGTAAAAAAAATTCTTCGTAATGAAAACTTGTCTTTTTATGCATGTTTTTTATTATTACTTCGTCGTAAAAAATATAAACAAACGCTTCTTTTTTCTTCAAATGACAATTTTTTATTCGTTGTTAATAGCTGCTACGTTCGATTGTAATTCGAAGTCTTCGCCTGAGATGTTATATCGTGTCTTCCTTAACGTATTTTACATTATTAAACAATTATAAGCACTAAGCCGGAGTACCTTATACTAATACGGAAACAAATAAACAAATATCCATTGACGAACTTCCCGAGAAAATTTCCCTAAAGTTCTTTCTTTCAAAGTTAGGTAAGAAAAAAGCAAGATTGCGTATTACAACATCATCAAAAACAGAAAAATGCATGCAGAATGTAGAATAGCACTTAATTCGTGCCCTGACTTTTCCACTGCTACAGAACCAAGATAAGCTTGCTCAATCAATAAGTTTCATTAAACCTTGCATTTTATTATACAATGGGTGATATTAATTATTTCCTATCCTTTTTAAGCTCAAGGAATTAAAAACTTTCCCATAAAGAAGACACCTATAAATTTAAACTGGTAAACCTTTTTACCTTGAAACGGTAATGTTATAAATAATTCTCAATTTTTGATGCATGCTTCTGTAACCCATTACTGAATCACTGGTGCATACTTCTCTCTAAAAGTAATTATATAATACATTAACATAATCTTCTGTTGTCACCTGTAGTCACCTACACTAAGGCTTATTTTCATTTTCCCCATAAGTTGCCGCCCCCAACACCCGTGATCAAATATTAGGGTGACGAAAAATTTAATCAAATAATTGCAAAGAATAAGTACCACTAAGATATAGAGCTCCAAAAGATGATCAAGAAAATGTATGGGTTCACCTGTGTACAACTTACCGTTATGGAGATATCGTCGATCAAAAATTCTAATGACGTCACACCCGTCCCCAAAAAGTTTAAGACCCAAATTTTTTGGTCACCCCATCGCCGATATCGCGGACCCCAAGCGATGTCAGTTATTCCCGTTGGTTATCGAGGTATTTGACCCTGAGAATCGCGTTCTATGTAAGGTGCAATGCAATGTCCCATCTGACTTCAAATTGTCTTTATTAATAGCGAGGTGTGCATACACTTTTTAGTTTGATCTGTTTGATCTGATATGGACTGTTATATAGTGACATTTTTATATGTCACATGATGTTTTTAGCTAGAGTATTAGGAGCTTTGTACTGAAAGGGAAGTTGGACGTTGGCAAAACATCTCAGTACAATCTTAAATACATCTAGTGGAAGGACATGTTTTCTTAAAAGACTGAGGAATTGAATCATTAACATTCTCACCTGATGGTCATGTTGAAATTGAGATGAAGAGCTTGTATACTCACTTCCTTCTGAAACTTGAAAATAGTCGCAACAGATCCTATTTTAAGATGTTTTCTGCCACTACCATAGCCAACTTTTATGCAGTCAATATTAAAATGAAACTCCCATATATTTTTTTGTTCTTGACAGTGAAGAAGTCTGCCCCACCTTTTCTTCGGTATTTTGAAATTATATTTAACCACTTTTTTCGTGCATTCGGCTCAGAAAGGCCGTGCTTGTTGACTAGGTCATAATACGGTGTTTAATCATGAATTCGGGAAAGGTGTATCGTGTAATTAGTCAGCGGCTTCAGTACGCTGAATATTAAAATCGTCGTTGTTGGTCTTTTTTTTTATTTTGGACAGTTTGAACCTTCTCTCTAATAACGATAATCTCCCTAATTGCCGGCCGTTTCATTCCCGGTATATGTTATCATGAATTTTGTGCGAATTGTCTGTGACGTTATCCTAAGTTAAAGCTACTTATGCATGAACACTTAAAAATGTCGCAGAAGTTTCGTTCGCGTACGGAAAGAAGATCAGAAGAAAAAATACAATAAAAAAGGGTACAAAATGAAGAGAATTCTTAATAATTAAACTTCAGTTAAAATACCGCTGTTTGGAAGTTTTATGTCTTATACCACCGTCCTATTCCCCTGGTTGTTGTTATTGCTCGCTCAGCAGCCTCTTCCTCCTCCAGGGACCATAGCTTACTCAATGTGACATTTCCTTCACATTTTGAGCTTTAACTAAAGAAGATTTTCATATTTGTTGTCGTGTCGATATGTTATTTGCAGTATGTTGATTGCATAACATAATATTGTTACATCACACACAAGCTAGACAGACTAGTGATTTCCGATCTTGTGTGTTATCTCTTTCTTCAAACACGTGCAAACAACTTTTAGTTTATAGTTAAGAGCACATAATTTCATGTTGAAACATCAGCCATTATAATATATAGGGACGGACTACGCAGACTTTTGTAAGCAAATCTATTCGCCATTTCGAAAGGCTAAATATGTATGTGGAATTTACTTTCCAAATGCAGGGTAATGGTTTTGTAATGTTTTGTTAATTTTTCAGCATGCTTTTAAGAATAAAATCTGATGAGTATTTCAATTCCTCATTTCCTAATTTATGTATAATGAGTCTAGCTCTAAAAGTTACTTAACGAGTGTATTTTTTCAAAAACGAATAAGTAACGGTGAATATAGATACAGTACGTTCAGAAAGGAACTTTATGCATTTCCGAAGGAAAGAATTATGCATGAAAATACAAAATATTTAGATGTCACGCATTTCTCTTAGTTCATTTATAAGATAATGATAAAGATGGTAAAAAAACAAACAAGGTGACACAAGTATATTTTTGACAACGTTTCGAACGACACAGCGTTCATTATCAAGTCAATTTTTTTATACAACGTAAACTAACATTTTATATAAAAGGCGTATTCACACGCGTGAAGCATAATTAGCTATGTTACAAGCAGTTACCAGATTAACACATATAAGAAACAAAAGATTATATGCATAAATTATCAAAAAACTATCCGTGCATGTTAATTATAAAGATATAATGGAGTGGAGCGAATAGTTTTATTAAGGACCGGGTTGTCTCGTATAATAAAAAGAGACTCTTTGAGTTCTAACATAAAGGAATTTTGAGCGTGTGCAAGAACAGAAAAATTATCATAATCAACAAAATGATCACAAGACAAAGTATGTTCTTGCACAGCTGTAAGATGACCCGCGGTTCTATGTGAACGTTTTCCTGTTAAATGCGATATACCCATATGCTCACTCATTCTGACTTTTAAATGGCGCTTAGTTTGGCCAATATAAGAACTGTTGCAACTCCCACACGAAAATTTGTAGACAGCGCCAGAAATGAGATCTTTGGATGGGCGATCCTTAAAACGAAAAAAACTAGACAACCTGCACGAAGATTTGTAAACGATATTGAGTTTACAACAGGGCAATGTTTTGGAAATAACCTCGTAAAGGCTTCTTTTAGTTTGTTGCAAAATAGTGCCTAAATATGGTAAAACAATTAAAAGGCTTTTCTTTTCAACAGTGGTAACGACTTGTTTAGGATTGTGTAACTTGCTCAAAAATGTTCTGATGCAATTATCAATAAAAGAAATGGGATATCCATTTTTTCTGAAAATATCTTTAACTTTATTGAGCTCCTTATGAAATAAGCTGAAACTGGAGCAAAGATTAAAACATCTGAAAATAATCGTCGATATCATGCCAAATTTGAATGACAGAGGAGCAAAACTATCGAAATGTGTATAACACCACTAAATGTAGGTTTACGGTAGACATTAGTGGTGAGCACGTTATTTTCACGTGTAATTTCGATGTCTAAAAAAGACATTTTATTAGACTTTTCTGTCTCTGTGGTGAACGAAATACTAGCATGACAAGAATTCATGTAGTCTTTGAAAAATTCTAAATGTTCAGGTTTTTTGAACAAAACAAAAATATCATCCACATATCTCCGATAATAAATAGGCTTAAATTCAGATGGACAGTTATCAAGCCATTGTTTCTCATAGTATGACAAAAAAGCATTGGCTAATGTAGGGCCTAGTGGTGAACCCATTGCTACACCGTCAATTTGTTGGTAAGTACTGTCATCAAAAATGAAATAAGACTCATTGGTAGCCAGTGTAAGTAACTTGTGGAAATCTTGTTTGGAGGGACCACTAACCTTGTCTGTGTTGTCAAACAACTGATCAGTACATATGTTAACAGTCTCTTCAAAAGGAATATTGGTAAATAAAGAGTTAACATCCAGACTACCCATATATAAAGATGAATCTTGTTTAACGATTTCCGTGGCAAATGAAAAGGAGTCCAGAACAGTATATTCATTTCTAGTAATATCAGACATAAGTGGGACCAAGAATTTGGCTAATTTATAAGTTGGTGTCCCAATAGCTGACAAAATGGGTCTAAATGGAGGACATCCATCAACAGCTTTCTTATGTACTTTGCATAAACCATAAAGTACACCAGGTCTAGATCCGACTGGACAAAGCTGTTCATAAATTTTCTTAGATATACTACCCTTATTAAATAATTCTCTGTAAACACGTTTTAAATTATTTTCTTGATTAATTACAAAATTCAATTCCTTCCCTGGTTTCATACTGATAGGTTTAAACTTTGAAAGGTCCTGAATAATGTTTTTAATTCTAGAAGTATAAAGATCTTTTTCAATGATAACAATAGAATTACTTTTATCTGATTTTTGAATGACTAAGTTACTTTTAGCAGAAAGATTATTGAGAGCTTCAAATTCTTCTTCAGATAAATTATTTTGAACACCGTGCTGATTATAATTAAGAAAAGATGACAAGGCTGTGTCCTTAATTCTAGTTTTAATAAAATCGAGATCTTCGGAAGAAGTTATACCAAGATTTTTGATATCACGGTATAAAAGTTCAAAATTAACTAAGTAATCACCATGATTTAATTTCTTAGGTGGAACAGAATAATTAAGACCTTTAGTAAGAAGTAACTTGTCTGCTTTAGAGAGAATATAGTTAGAATAATTAAAAATAACCTGATCAGGATCATTTTTGTCCATTTGAGTTCTTGCAAGATTAAATATTTTCTTATCCTGGACAACTTGATGTAGATGCAGCTTCTTATCATTTGATGCCAAAAACAAAGAACAAACATGTGTGAAATCAAAACTTGATGATGTATAACGAAGTTCTGAACAAAGATGGTTAAGCTCAGATGATAAATTTCGACTTTTTTTGAGAAATCTCTTCAGATAGTAAACGGAGTTGACATTGTTTGTATGCTTGAGAACTTGAAGTTTTCGGTTGGAAACTTTAAATCGTAAAACATTCGGGATTAATTCATTTATTTCACAATATTCCAGAAAGTCGAAATCAAGTTTGGCTTTTCTTAAACGATAATCCAATTTTTCAAATTTTCGAAGAAGTTTGACTGGTTCATGATTGTATCGTTCACGAACAACTTCGGTGATAGATTTATTAGCAGGGAATCGTAAACGAATCAAAAACAAGAACGCATAAACAGCAACTTTGAATAACATCGTTGATTTTGAGATAGACAAGTAGATAGGTAAGTTCGGTGACGACAATAACAGTGAAATAAATAACCAGAGGTCGCCTTACGTTGAATATTAATTATAACAGCGACTTAGCAGTAAATAAAGTGACAAATCCAGTGATACAATAACATTGGCCATCAGTAGATTGATAGGTAGACAAAAGCCAGTAAAAACATAATGATAAAGATGGTAAAACAAGGATTTTTTGTTGTTGTTGTTGTTGTTGTTGTTGTTGTTGTTTTGTTGTTTTACCATCTTTATCATTATGTTTTTACTGGCTTTTGTCTACTCATTTATAAGATCTTTCATTTTTATTTTGTTTATTTCTAACTTTCCAAAATGTTATGAAATTCTATTTTTATCTTTTGAAGCAGATTTGCATGTATATCGTGATATATTATTTTATCAATTATTATTATTACCATTACTATTACTATTACTATTATTAAAATTCCAGGTTTGCCAAACTGTTGCGTATTTTGAAATCAGGATTACTATCGTAATTCCAAAAGTTTGACGGGCTAGTACTAAGTATTAAGTACTAAGTAAAAATGGTTCTAAAATGGTTTCTTATGTAAAAAAACAACAAAAACCGACATGACAGTTGAAGCCACATAAAATTAAATGTAAACAGAATACTATTTCATATCGCATTAATTTCAAACCTCCAATCTTGTTAAAGGACTCTTATGTACTCAAAACAGTTTCTGTCAAGAAATGATTTCTGTAAGTTGCAGCAGAAATAATATGTAGTTTGTTGCATGATAAGTATTTATATACGATTTTAAATACCATTGCTGTAATGCTTTAATGCTATTACATCGTTCTGTGGTTGAAATGCCTTCCCTAGAGTTTTACTAAGTGTTTTTGGGTCAAAAAGGTATTTACTACACTTGACATTATCTGGAAGATCGTTGACGCAAATAACAAACACAATAGGTCGTAGAACTCTCCCTTGGGGTATACCACTTAATACTGGTGCAGGATAAAGATTCGGTTCCATATTAACTCTAACGATCTGGGTTCTATCATAAAGGAAGGCATTGATAAACTTTAAGAGTTGCCCGTCGATTCCGTACGACTTCAGTTTTGTGGTTGAAATGCCTTCCCTAGAGTTTTACTAAGTGTTTTTGGGTCAAAAAGGTATTTACTACACTTGACATTATCTGGAAGATCGTTGACGCAAATAACAAATACAATAGGTCGTAGAACTCTCCCTTGGGGTATACCACTTAATACTGGTGCTGGATAAAGATTCGGTTCCATATTAACTCTAACGATCTGGGTTCTATCATAAAGGAAGGCATTGATAAACTTTAAGAGTTGCCCGTCGATTCCGTACGACTTCAGTTTTTTCAGTAATCATTCATGTGGAACTGTGTCGAAAGCAATATCTAAATCAATATATATTGTATCAGCAACATTTCCTTTACTGATGGTGTCGATATAGCTGTTTAGATAATGTAGAAGCTGAAAGGTAGTTGATTGTCCCGGTATGCACTGATATTGTTGTTTTGAGAGAAAGTTCCCCTTAATTAGATGAGTTAACATTGCATCTTTCACGATCAATTCCAGAAGTTTGCAAACAAACGAAGTTAAGCTGGTAGGTTTACAATTTGAGGCGATGTTGCTAGCAGTTTTTTTTATATTTGGTGAAACGTTTACATTTTGTTATTCGTTCGGTACAACATTATCTCCGATCGATTTATTGAAAATCATTGCTAAAGACGGCATTCCCAATAAGTTATTTATTTATTTATTTAACGTTGACCTATACCAATGCACAATAAATTTTTAGCAGTTCTCTAAGAGAACGTGCTAGTTTAAGACAACAAAAGAAAATATATAAAGGTTAAAGAACAAAAAAAAACAACAACAAAACTGTTGAAAATGTGGCAACTTAAAAGTTGGCTTATTAGAAAGAGAATAAAACAGCCGTAAACGGCAGTAAACTCCGCGTTGGAATTCAAGAAGTTGTTTATATGAAACACAAGAGCCTTTCAACACGAACACGATATCAATATTCTTAAAATATAAGCCATTTCAAATCCCCAAAGACAAAAAATTTGAGGTCGTGGCACCAAGTCTAGCGGGAAACGGGTTAGGATTTTTCTGATGGTGATAACAACAACACTCTCAAGTATTAATAAAAGAAAGGAACTTCTTCAGGCTCAAACAAGTGTCGAGATGATTACAAAATAAAAAACTTCAATCAACTATTATATATTTTAACAGTTGTGTTGTACATTAAAAACAGCCAATAAAACACGGTTAAATATGCAAAAAGTTTTTCAAGGAAAGTAATATGAGCAAAGAATATCAAATAGTGGAAAATGACTTTGCAGAGGAACCACTTGAATAAAATATTGAAAAAATATCGGTTACCTTTTTTCAATATTAACTACAGTACTGGACAGAACAATATATCAAATGATTGTATGAAGCACAAAAAAATTCTGTTTCAGTTACATAATACCGATATACAGGCTTAGCCTTACAGTACAACCTGGTAGGAAGGTCCATTTTATGATAACACTACTCCGTTAATTTTAGATATTTCGACAACAGTTTCAGAGAAATATACTTCAATACTTTTGCCATAAGGAAGAGTGATGGAAACTTCATCTTCCAAGCGCATCTTTCTGTAAAAAATTTGATTAGATTGGCTCGACAGTTTGCCACAAGTACGTCTCAGCTGATTTTGGTTCGAGTCTAGAAATTGAGAAATTAAAGTTGTAAAACAACAAAATATGGGGAAGGACAGCTAGACTACAGCAAGAATACCCCTATCGGAAATTTGCGTCTTTATTAGAAAGTAACCGTAAACACTATCTGTCGTAGAGGTCGGAGGTAAAAAAAAATTTAAGAGAGCTTTGACTGGGACAAAAATAGACTTCTTAGAATAAGTTGCGAAATAGAAATGAAATAAGAAAATCTTTTTAGGAAGCTACTTTGATCACAAAATAAGTCAAATGGAGAAGGTTTTGCACATCAAAACAGTTTTAAATGCATTTTCACCGTGAAAACCTTCATAAAACACTGCATTTAAACACTGTGAAGGAGTACACATTTTTCAAAATTTTCGATAAGGTGCATTGCCAAAAATAATATGGTTATCACCTCTTGTATTTGTGATTGTCTAAGGGAAAAAACTAACATGAAATTTATGGATTAGATAATCAATTTTGAGATTAAAAGAATTACCTATAAGTTTACATTTCAGTATTGTGATTTGTGTATCTGGCTAAAGATTAATAAATATTGAATGAATTAAGCAGTGACACTTGTTGATACCCTGTTACATTTTCCAGATTCTTGTAGTATCTGTTCTTAGAAAATGCAAAGTTATATAATTTACCACACAATATGCAGAAAGTTCAGAGGAGTTTTGTAAAAGATGGACAGGGTAACAGGCACTTTTTTGATATTTAAAGGGGTAAACCTGCTCATTTTTTATGTCATAAGGTTTTTGGTTCATTGTTATTTGCATTTGTATTTTTGTACAAAACATATGGACTTGTACTAACGGGACTCTGACCGTTTTGTGCATCTGTACTGAAAAATAAAGCGTGAGATCGATGGTCGAAGTCGAACTTGCGAGACCTTTACATTGTCCGAGTAAAATTATTTATTTATTTATATTTATTTTATATATTTAGTTATTATCACTTTATTTATATATTGATCAAAACACCTTATAAGGGTTTTAAAAAATATTTATTGACGACAATTTCATACATTAATTTTTCGTGGAAAGAAAAAGGCGTTAAGAATTCCACATTCGAGACAAATGTGTTAGATGTTTTTACAGAATATTCATACAAAACTGCAGACATTGCAGTAGTTTAGTTGGTTACTTTTTTTCAGCGATACGCGTATCACAAAAAAGTTGGATCCAATTCTACTTTGTGTTTTGGTTCGTGAAGGAAATTATTGGCACACACATTTTCAAATTACAGTTCAAATTACTTCAAAGAAGTTTAAACATCAAAGTGCTTGGAAAGTTTATTATCGTTTTGCTTACATTTGAAGCTTCCATTTTTAGCGGGCAGTATCGATCTGTAATAACTTACTCAGCCGGACGGACTGCACTTTCAGGTCAAGAATCCAGAAAAGGTCTTTCCGCAGTAATTTTTTAGTCACGACCGAATATTACATTTCAACCTCAAATTAGATAAACATTTTGAGCAGGTCAGCCCCTTCAAGTATCAAACACTTTCACACTTTTATATATATATATATATTATATATATATACTTTGAGTTGAATAGCAAAAGTTTCTTTCAAATTAGCAGCTTGAACTTGAAGAGTTTTTAAGTAACTTGATGGAGAATCGTCAAACTTACGACGCGCAAAAGACAAACAACGTCGAATCCAATAACTCCCCCGGTACGCGCGGAGTTAAAAAAGGATTTAAATGTAACCAAGATTTGGTACATAGTTCTTGCACAACCTACATGGACAATTATTTGGTATCCAATTCTTAATGCTCTTTTTAAACGTCCGCACATTTCAATATATCCGGAAAACATTTTTTCATGAACACGTTCATTGTTGAAAATAAAAATAAGATCGTCACAGTAATCATCAACAATCTGTTTTAACACTTTCTTTGGAAGATCACTTTCGTTCACTTAGGAGGGAGCCATATCCTTATCGAAACAAAATAATATAAAAGCTACATAAAACAGTGTGTCTGCTTGTGACTGGTAGTCAAACATTTTCGTCGTTCTTTAAAGTAAGAAGAAGCAAGTCAAATGCCGGTCATAAGGCAACGAAAACAAAGGAAACGAAATACTCATTGTCTTATTTAGTAATATAAGTACTCTGGCAGCTTCCCTGGATTTTCTCCCGATCCAATACCGTTCATTGGGAGAATTCTCCAGTTCAGGAGGTATTGTTCCTCCAAATTGAGTACTGTTCCCTTGATTTGATGACTTGATTTTTGTCTACTTGAAATCACAATCAGCAGTGTTATAGTTACAATTTACAACATAATTTCCAAATTAAAAGTCACTCACTCAAAAATCTTCATGCTATCACTCAAGTAAACACTACCTGATCGTGGAAAAATTCCATACAGTCACACTGAGAAAGTAACATGTTGAGGCGGGCGGGTGTCATTAGACTGAGGAATAAGTTCCTCCAACCTTATGTATGGTGGATGCTTTAAATTCATGTGTCACACAAAATACAGAAATGAAATTATTTTTGATGGGTTTTTTTATGGTAATATAAATGTGAATCATTCCGTCTTGTTCCTCCTTTTTTCCACTAAAAACACTAACATTGCGTCTTTTTCAAACTTTTCTCGTTATACCATCAATACCTGCAGCAGATCTGTGTATGTCCAAATTTGGATGTCAGCTGTCAAATGATAAAAGAAAAATGTCCAAATAATATTTTTGGTGATATGGAGCCAATCTGCAACCATAAAATCCTTTTGGTGATAGACTGGAAACTAGAAGTTATATTATGTTAGAGTGCGTTTACATGATGGGCGACATGAAATGAAGGCGGTAATGAAATAGTGTTCTGTTTACATTTAATTTCATTTCTCTTCAAAACGTATATCGGGGTGGTCGTGCAGATGACTACCCGACAAATTTTCACAAGAAATCTTTTGTTCTGTGATTGTGAGCATGCGTAGTTGAACATTATTTTATTAAATTTCTTGTCGATTGCGTTTACATGAAATTTTTAATTTGAATTAACCCGACATTATTAGATTTGTAAAATATTTGAGTGATTTCTAATTTCTGTTCTATCGGAAATTTTTACGGATCGCCAAAGTTCAGCTGAGACTGCGATCTATGTGTCCCGTTTGTTAAAACCAGCACGGCTTTGTTAATTTTGTCATTATTTCCGAAACATAACTCTGAACTCCGTTGATATATTGAAACTAATCCCCGACCTACTTTTTTAAATTTCACCAGGAAATTAATCAAGCGGGGCTCTTACATTAACTTTCAGGAGTGAGCGATTAGAGCCCTATTTACTTTATTCCTTTCTCATCTGTTTCTCCTGTTCATGGCAAACATTCTATCTTCATTATTATGTCAAAACGCTCTGACTTTCAGCCCACAGGAGCTCTTGTTTCATTTTAGTTTTTAATATTTGGACTGGTGGGCAAAATTTGAAACCCCAAATTGAGTCAATTTTCCATATTGATTATCGAGATATTTTCCCTTAAATTTGGGTGTATTTTGGTACGCAATGTAATGGTTTCTCTTGACGTCGCACTAAAAAGTATCAGCAACATTTTTTTATGTGAACTCATGTTAGGCATCATAGAAGAAAAGCTCGTTGACAAACTAAATTTATTTTATTTTCGATTTTTTTATTTAGTGCGTAGGCACAGTGTATTTAAATAGTCGTTTTTTGTAATATTAAGTGGAACGATGTTATAGGGTTCAAAAAGCAGATCAACAAATGTATAGGATCGCATGTTGACGACAAACCGTTACAGAGATACCGTCGTTCAAAGATTTAACTGACGTCATGGTGTAATGGTTTCACATTGACGTCGCACTAAAAAGATATAAAAACATTGTTCGATTATTTTTACACATTGTTCTTACGTTGCGCATCCTTCGAAGAAAAGGTTGTTGACAAACTACATTTATTTTATTTTCGATGTTTTTATTTAGTGCGTAGTACACATTGTATTTAATAGTCGTTTTTGTAACAAACATTGATCTCAGATATTTTATCCCTAAAATCAAATTCCTGCCACTGTCCTTGGTAAATTATATAAATCAGCTGGAACGTAAACATGAGTGATGTCTTTAGTGATGTCGAGCATTCAAAGAATGTTATCAATAACATTTCTTAACACCTGACCATTAAATTTCCAAAGTTCAGAGATTTAGAAAAGAAATCGTGGACAATTTATACTCCTACCTCACCACAATTAAACTTCTGAAGTATAAGAAAATACCTACTAATTTTGAATTCAAAAATAACATTAAAAACAAATACACAAAAATACACACAATTTAACCAAAATACAGAAAATGATTCCCAAATTTGAAAGCAGCATCATCGAATTGTTAAAGGGAGGGGTTGGTCCAGAAATTTTATTTCAAAAATTAATTTTAGCAGCTTCATATTTATTATCAAAATAAACTATAAACGTTTCGAATTCTGTACTGCACTCATCATCATTATCGAAATTACGGAGATAGGAATTTAATTTTTGTATGTTTACATTCTAGCCCATGTGCATGCAAATTTTACGAAAACAAATTCATGTTGTGTATTTTAATAATCAACAAGTTCTGCTGCTGAATAACTAGATACATTCCTATGATCCGAGCAAAATGTGTGAGCAGTATTTAATTTATGATGACGTCTGCACAATTTTTTCACTGTGCCAAATTTTATGTCAAATAATTATTTTAGAAGTTATTGTCCTGAACCGTCGGACTAATAGGGTTGAAAAAGCTGATTCAACTTGAAAGCGTTTTAGGTCGGTGGTGAGAGAACGGAAATGGAATTACCATCCAACACTCACTTCAAATTTCGATCAAACTCGTGCACTAGAAAGTGTTGCCAGCTATAATTTCTTTAGCATTTTGATGCAAGCATCTTGCTTGCAAATGTTGTAGTAAAACGCTGGAACGCAAATTGAAAAAAATAAAATATTGTGAAAGATTGGATAGCTATTGTACAGTATGAAATATATTATTATATCAAAAAAGTAAGTATTGTAAATATGGTGTATAACTTAGCAGAATGTTCAAGTTCATAATCACGTTCATCTAATAAATAATTATTTATTTATCCTAAATAAGGAACTTTAGATTAATGGAATTCGTGGAAAGTATTATTGTAACAGTTATGATAACCAAACTTATCTTAGGTTTCAAGCTGTGTGTATGAGATATATAAAACGACACTGTTATCGTAAATCGTCGTATAAAGGCGAATATTATCACCAGCTCTACTTTCAATTTTCAATTTTCCATTTTAAAAATCCCATTAGTATCACACATGACTTTTCCATTGTAACTTATAGTTTTCAAATGAAAATGTAAGTTTCACGTGAAATGGTTATCTCTCACTTTATGTTGATAAAGTAAAAAAAAGCCTGAATCAGCACAACGATCAGTCCAAATCCTTTTATTTTGAATTTTCTTAAAGATTTTCATTTTTCCTTTAGAAGCAAAAATAACTTGCAGCCCTCCTAGGTTTCAAGTTACGCAACATTATTACGTAATTGAGTAAGGTTATAGGAAAAATTACCCAGTGAATACATTTTGTTAATCTCATGGTCGCGTAACCAATATTAAACTTCCGTAAACCCCTATCGTCAATCTCTACTGAAAGTCGTTCATCATTTCCTTTCCCCATTCTCTTTTATAAATCCTACATTGATGTTTGACTGAGATTTTTTAGTCACTCCCTCAGATATCGTTAGCTCCATACGTATTAAAGATACCTAAAGAACAGTGGATCATTATAACAATCAGAAATCTCTTTCCCCTTTCATAAGAAACCTGGAGTTCTAACGCATATAGACCATTCCTTCATTAAACGTCGAAATTTTTCACAATAGAAATTGCAGGTATTCAAAATATATAATCAAGTTATATCTTCGAGGCAGGGTAGAATAGTTTGACAAAATATTAACTACCGAATTGAAATTCTCAGGCTACTGTTCTTGTTTAGTTTCAGCAAAGAGAAAAAGAATTACTTTCGTTCTAATTAGTTTCAATAGTATAAACAGCTAATATATTTTTATGTTTTGTTTACTCTGCACGTTTAAGCCACTGTGTGTTCTACGTGATTTTATTATCTACGTGAACTTATCTTAGGTTTCAAGCTGTGTGTATAAGATATATAAAACGACACTGTTATCGTAAATCGTCGTATAAAGGCGAATATTATCACCAGCTCTACTTTCCATTTTCCATTTTCCATTTTAAAAAACCCATTAGTATCACACATGACTTTTCTATTGTAACTTATAGTTTTCAAATGAAAATGTAAGTTTCACGTGAAATGGTTATCACTCACTTTATGTTGATAATGTAGAAAAAGCCTGAATCAGCACAACGATCAGTCCAAATCCTTTTATTTTGAATTTTCTTAAAGATTTTCATTTTTCCTTTAGAAGCAAAAATAACTTGCAGCCCTCCTAGGTTTCAAGTTACGCAACATTATTACGTAATTGAGTAAGGTTATAGGAAAAATTACCCAGTGAATACATTTTGTTAATCTCATTGTCGCGTAACCAATATTAAACTTCCGTAAACTCCTATCGTCAATCTCTACTGAAAGTCGTTCATAATTTTCTTTCCCCATTCTCTTTTATAAGTCCTACATTGAAGTTTGACTGAGATTTTTTAGTCACTCCCTCAGATATCGTTAGCCGCATACGTATTAAAGATACCTAAAGAACAGTGGATCATTATAACAATCAGAAATCTCTTACCCCTTTCATAAAAAACCTGGAGTTCTAACACATATAGACCATTCCTTCATTAAACGTCGAAATTTTTCACAATAGAAATTGCAGGTATTCAAAATATATAATCAAGTCATATCTTCGAGGTAGGGTAGAATAGTTTGACAAAATATTAACAACCGAATTGAAATTCTCAGGCTACTGTTCTTGTTTAGTTTCAGCAAAGAGAAAAAGAATTACTTTCGTTCTAATTAGTTTCAATAGCATAAACAGCTAATATATTTTTTGTTTTGTTTAGTCTGCACGTTTAAGCCACTGTGTGTTCTACGTGATTTTATTATCTACGTGAACGTTGCTGTCCAAAAATTTGGTTTGATATTAATGTAATAATTCTGTAATAATCTAATCATTTCGAAATACATCTGCCTGCTGATATTATTATATAGAATTTTTTATATGGGGCGCTGCACTGGACATTATTACGTTCGCAATGACATAGTATTATTTTATTAAAAAGGTTGTGCGTGTTTGTTATATACGTTCCAAACTTTAACCGACTTATGCCGAAATTTTTATAAACCTGACATATAAAAATATTTATGCTAACGTTCTACATCAATTTGATTTGATTAAAACGCCTTCTAAGTTTTACATAAACATTCTAAGTTTTTAATATTCGTTTTATAATATTATTTTAAATATTGTTGTATAAAGAAAGTTGATGGTAAACTCCACAATATAAGTTCTAACATGCATTGCGAAGCATGTAGATCACGTGACTGATCACGTGACTTGCCATGCGATAAATATTCAAATGCAAGCAAACATGGCTGGCGAAAGTTCTTTGATCCCAGTATTTCTTGAAATTACAGAGTTATTGGTAAATATAGAATCTCTTTTTGGTGTAAATGATAGTGATCCGACCCTAGACGAGCTAGAGGTTCTATTTGAGAGGATAAGAGATGCATCCGAGTTCATAAACAGTCTGTCTTCTGATATTCAACAAATTGGGGTCGATAATATAACAGACAGATTTACTGGTGAGATTTCCAATCATCGTGGTAGAACATGTTTTCAGCAAGATATTGAACAGGTACACCTTCATCTGAGACAATCTACATTTATTTTGGAGAAGATTTTGACCAATGATCATCAAACGTTAGGTATGGTACTTGTAATCATTTTATTTTGTAAACAAATAATGAAAAAATTATCATTATTATTATTCATTCATTCATTCTTACTTTTACTTTAGTCTCGCAGATTAACTGTCCACGTGCTTACAGTGGCGATAGAGGACAGCCAAAATTTGAAATTTCAGAGGAACAAATTTCTTTTTTACGAGAAATGCATTTTTCATAGGTAAAAATTTCTGAGCTTCTTGGCATTTCCTCAAAAACTTTTAGTAGGCGACGAAAAGAGTTGGAATTTAGAGATGAACCATTTTCCGTTATTGCAGACGAAGAACTTCGAAATGTTATGATTAACATCAGAACTATTACCCCGAACATCGGACACTCGAATGATGGGAGCTCTAAAAGGCAGAGGAATCAAAGTGCCACGGTGGAAAGTGAGAGAAATTCTCAAAGAACTAGATCCTATCGGCACAGCGCTACGATCAAGAAAAACAATATACCGTCGCAAATATTCTGTAAACTCTCCAAATGCACTGTGGCACATTGATGGCAACCACAAGTTGATTAAATGGAGGTTCGTTGTGCATGAAGCAATTGATGGGTACTCACGAATGATACCGTATCTTTCTTGTGCTGACAATAATCGTTCCACCACTGTACTTAGATTATTTGAGGAGCTTCCTTTCAGTATGGGCTTCTATCAAGAGTAAGAAGCGATCATGGTTTAGAAAACGTCGGGGTTGCCCGCAAAATGATTGAGTTAAGAGGTGCTAATAGAGGAAGCATCATTACTGGAAGTTCCGTCCATAACCAAAGAGTGGAACGCCTTCACAGAGATGTCACCAGTGATTCTTTGCAAGCATTTATTGATCATTTTAAGGACATGGAGAATGAAGAAACACTGGATATTTTGGACGAAAACCACCTGTTTGCGTTACATTTCGTATACATGGAACCTATTAATATTTCCCTACAAGAGTTCATTACTCAGTGGAATCATCACCCTCTCAGTACCGAACACAATCAGACGCCAATGCAGCGTTGGGTGGATGGTATTATTTGTTGCTCACGCTCATATTCACCAGCTTTTAATTTTCTCTCACCTGATGAAATTCAATATTACGGAGCTGACAACGTTAGTTTAACAGTCGAAGAGGAATCCACAGTTGAGGTGCCAGAAATTTCTTCTCCATTATCGGCAGCAAAACACGAAGAGCTTCTCCGATATGTCAACGAAACGTTTGACGGTCTTAGTGGGAGCGAGAAGTTCCTTAATGTTGTGAGATTTGTAGAGCAAAATGTAAGCCGTTAAAATTCATAACAAATAATACATTTATACTTCTATTTTCATGTCACATAACTGAAGAAGTCGAATAAATAACAAAAAGACAACTTTGATTTTAAAAAGAATGCCATCAAAATTCCAGAAACTATAAAATATATAATTATGTAGTAGGAAAGTCAGAATTGTACAGGCATAAGTTTAACAGAATGTCACACTTTTATATTCGCAAAAAATACGAATTAAAATTGCATTAAAATTAAACTTTTGAGATGAAAGTGACCTTGGTAAATCGTCCTCTGCATCAAAAATGTACAAATACAATAAAACAAAATAAAACGTGTGTTTTGGCTTTCAGAAGTTACCATAAGCAGTTTTCTGAACCAACAAAAAAGTCGTAAGTTTGCAATATTAAAACAAAAACTAGGAAAGAAAGAGAGAGCAGTTGGAGACATAAATTTGACATTCAATTAAAACAAATTAAAACAAAAGAAAAAAAATTACCTGGGACACGACATATTTTGTGGCAGGACTACAATCTTCAATAGTGATTTCATCCATTGATGACTCCTGAACTGAAGTTAGGAAAACCTGGTCCACCTTGTACAATACTGTGAACAACAATAATACCAATATATTTCATAACTGAGGTAGAAACTGTCTGGGTTGTAGATTAGTAATTTGTAGTGGCCACCTTCAAAGAAGTTTTCTATCAGCTTTTGTAACACAATTGAAAAAAATTGTCTCATTACACCACCTGTATCTGCAGCTGTTTGACCTTTAAATAAAACTCTTATAAGAGTTTTATTTAAAGGTCAAACATAAAAATAAACGGTTATAACCGTTTACGTGGATTAAATTCAGGATCTTTGTAATAACATAAGGCATCACTTATTATGTCATCTTCCTCGACCATTATTTTTTCCTTCTCAATGGACATTTCAGAGCTTAACCTTCTTAAGATCCCATTTAATGTGACCTTTCCTCCATCAAGTGCAGGTATTTCTAGAATTTCATCACCTTCAGATAATGCATCATCAAACTCTATGGAAGTGGGATCTTTTGTTGACAATGCTTAAGCTGCCCCTTCAATAGTGACGTGCTCTCGAAGAGCTTTTTGCAAGTCAGCAAATGAGGTAGTAGGAAACATCTCTGCAAGTGCATCAGTGTGATTTAATGAAGAGGGCGAAGATGGCTGCTGGTTATCCTCAAAAACTAAATTCTGTTGTGAAACACCATGTTATGGCTCCCTTTTGAGTTTTTTTGATCTTATTGATTCATCTTTTTCATCCTCATCAATAAAACAACATCTTTATAAACTACCTGGGATCCCCTTTTACCTTTACACTTGACTTTGCTTGTTTGAGGGGAATCTCGTCGAGCTGTCTTTAATTTTGTTCCTGGCCAACGAGAGGGAAATGCACAGTTTAACTCTGCAACAACAGAATTACCAGAATTTGAGAAAGGCAATCTCGTTTGCCTCGTATTAGAAGTTGTTTCGTGGGTGGTATTTCTGGAGTCATCAGTAACATAGTTGCCAATAATTTCACGAGCTTCACGAGCTATTCTGGTGAGTGCTTGACGCATGCTGGCTGATTTTCCGCCATCATGATTTAATGTGTTTTCATCATTTCATCACGCTTCACTAATGTCTTCTGGGTAATTTCCAGAAAAACACGCAATGCATCATACAATTACTCCATGAAACAGAACGACAACAAAATTTTATGAAGATGCGCACGTGTACAAAAACATAGTCTTGATAAAAAACAGTTTAGCATCTATGAGCACATTGTGCATATAAATAGATTATTAATTATTTTTTGTGAATAATAGAACGTGTATATATGTAAAATCACAATGTCTAAACAAAATACAGGATAGATTAAATAAAAACGTAATAATGTCCAGTGTGGCGCCCCATATTTTTAGGTTACAATTTGTTCTGATTCTCTACTTGATTGAATTTTTAAATGGGTTCAAAACTAACCACTTAAACGTCAAAGTTTGAGATATCTAATTTTTACGTTTTCGGGGTAGTACGCTTCGCTCCACCTCCCTGTATGGGCAATAAAAAAGACACATTCATCCTATAAAGTTAGTGTTAATCAATTCGAAATGGACAAAATAAAAACATTTTTATACTTATCGCAAGTATCAATCTGTCCTCATGAAACTTTAAAAAGACACTGTTGTTGGTCAGCGCGGAGAGCAGCTGATCTTTCATTAGTGTTTGTGCGTCCGTGTGTAATTCCAAGATTTTTTGTCCTGTGTTGTGGTCTGATTCCGCATTTACCTGGAATAGAGGCTGTTTTTCAACCGTGGTTGATTTATGGATGGTGAACTACTTGATAATTAAAACAGTCTAATTATTGTGAGTGCGGCTTGTAATTCAACACTTTGAAAGTAACCAAAGATTTTATACGTTGGCCTTTACATACGCATGCATTCCTTCTAAAGACAGTATCGAATATTGGTTGTTGTATCTCCAACACTAAGGTAAGGAAGTTTTTTATTATAAAAACTTGATCCAAAGACAATACCAGCGACTCTGTTGAATGACTGAGGAGTTGCCGACAGCGTGGAAAAAAATAAAGTGATTTGTTTTTTGCGGAATGATGGCATTCAATATAAAGTCTTTTAGCAGTACACCTTCCCTCTTCTTACTATTTAGTGGCATCAATCATGCATATGACCCACCACCCCTCAGCTTCTCTTTACCAGTACATATTCCATTCATCCAATTTCATAATTCATTTAGGCTTAGGAAGAAGGAAGAAGTCATAATATATATATCCATGTCCTCGCCGTATATATTATAAAAAAGGGTCTTTGGTCTTTGTGGCTGGTAGTTTTTCAGTGTACCGTTCAAACATTTTTGTGGTTCTTTAAAGTAAGAATAAGCAAGTCAACTGCCGGTCATAATGCTAGGAAAAGAAAATAAAATAAATTCTCATTGTCTTATTCTCCGTAATAGAGCTAAGTACTCAGTAGCTTCGCTGGATTTTCTCCCGATCTAGTACCGTTCATTGGGAGAATTCGCCAGTTCAGGAGGGTTTTTTTCTCCTAATTGATTACGGTTCCCTCGATTGGGGGAGGGAAAAACTATTTTTGTGCAAGTTATGGACCGTTTGTGCTTTCCAAATTTTTGTCTTCATGGAAATCACATGAAGATGTGAATCAATCCATCTTGTTCCTCCTTTTTTTCACCAAAAACAGCAACCTTGTGTCTTTTCAAACCCCTCTTTTCTCGTTACATCATTAATATCCAAATAATCTTTCTGGTACTAACGTGCAACTATAAAATCCTTTTGGTGAGACTGGATACTAGAAGTTATATTATATTAGATTACATGATGGGCGTCATGAAATGAAGGCGCTATGGAATAGCGTTCTGTTTACATGTAATCACACGCTGCTTCAAGACTCATGTCTGGGTGGCCGCATAGATGACGGTCGACAGAAATTCTTTGTTCTGTGATTGTGAGCATGCGTAGTTGAACATTATTTAATTAAATTTCATGTCCGTTGCGTTTACATGAAAATTTGACACCCGACATGAGATTTCATATCGCCTCTTTCATGTAAACAGTATAAACCGATATGTAAACAGCCTCTTAATGTGCCCTCCACAATTTTCGACATACCCAGCATCTGCTGCTGAATGCTGTTTTTCTTTTTCACACAAATAACAGTATACTTTTTTGATAAGAACGAGGAAATTGCGTTCACTTCTTGTATTATATTCTACTGATTTGTGTTTAGCGGGTTTCCAAATCAAAACAATGTTTTTACATTCCAGAAAAAATACGAAAAAAATACAGTCAATGGATTATGGTGGATTAGTCAATAATTTCCATCAATCTCACTTTTACCCCAACATTAGGTGACCTTTTCTTTTTGAAGCTGAAAAACTATTTTTCTCAAGCTTATAGCAATTTTTCATGTAAAAGCATGAGTAATTCTTCACCTAATGTAGAAATACATTCGATGTCTCTATTATGAATTAATCAGTACGATTTTAAGTAATTTTAATTTTTTGTCTGTACTATGTACTAATTATATTTTTTATTTTTTTAGGTCAATGGTTGGCATGATTATCAGGTATTCGATACCTGGATATTGGCTACTTTATCAGAACTTCATCGGTTTTATTGGATATAACAGAATTTGTCCATATTAGGATCTTGACCATTATATACTTGTCCATTATTATGAGTTTTGTTATTAGATTTGTGAAATGTTTGAATGATTTCTAATTTCTGTTCTATCAGAAATTTTTAAGGATCGCCAAAGCTCAGCTGAGACTGCGATCTACGTGTCCCGTTTGTTAAGCATGCTTTTATTAATTTTGCCGTTATTTCGAAACATAAATGTCACCATGAAAACACGATATAAAATTCGCGGAGTGGCAAAAATTAATCAAGCAGGACTTTTATATTAACTTTCAGTGAGCGATTAGATCGCTATTTCCTTTATTCTTTTTTCACCTGTTTCTCCCGTTTATGGCAGACATTCTATCTTCACTATTATGTCAAAACGCGCTGACCTACAGCCCACAGGAGCTCTTGTTTCATTTTAGTTTTTCTATTTTCTATTTATATTTAATTTTATATTTATTCCTTATCTCTATGTAACTGGCTCTTACCTTTATTTCATTTTACATAATTTGTACATTTGTGATAAACATCCCTCTCACAATCTACTTTAAAAATCATTTTACATTGAAAAGTTACGTGACGTCAAAATTTTATCATATTTTTTTTCTAATTTGGAATTATTTTTTTCAAATTTGAAAGGGCATTTCTCAACGATCATGAAAATATATATTTTATCTGTTATTTTTTTATTTACCGAAAACGGGCCTTTTAAAGTTTTCCTGTTGTTGCCACAGTTGCAAAATTAGCCAAAATTGCGGATGTTGTTCAGCAAATCACATATACAAAAAATGTTAAAAGTGTGTGATAATGGAAGTTCACATAGTTCCTTTAACGAAAATTGTTATTTTCGTCTTTCTTTTATTAGTTATAATCGCAATAACTGCGACAGCTAAAGCCCACACTCTACACGTCGCTATTAGTGATTAAAGAGAACAAAAGGCTATGTTCTTTATCCTTTAATCAGACACGTGTAGGCACGAGACATCCGCCCTTTTTTATTTATTTTACCACTTTTGAGCACTCAAATAGCATTATAAAACCTTGAATGTTTACAAGTTAAAATTTAGTTTATTAGTAATATCACGAATATACATTCCGCAATTTTGATGTCACAAAACGCTCCTTTATTATGTAAATCATTAAATCTTAAATATTTACATAAATACCATGAATTTTTTGGAAAATAAGTTATTAGAAATTGCTATTTGATATCATTTTGATGTTGGAAAAAACATCGAAAATATGAATTTCTAAACATCACGTCCCCTTTAAGTAAATTGAAAAAAAATTGAACTGAACATGTACACAATAATGTGTCAAAAATAAAAAAAAAGGTTTTAAATCTTTCTGAAACTTTGACACTAAACCTTTCAAAATGTATTAAAAGTTTCCTAAATTATATCTATTTCTTATTTGATTATTTAAAAAGAAATCAAACAAAGAAAAACGAATTTATAGGGTGAAAATATACGCATTGAAATTCTATTAGGAAACCAATGTTCCGATAATTGATGCAACCGCCCTTATTGAAACAAACTATTTTGATACTTTACATGCAAGCGGGCAAGGAATTAATAATTTACAATGTTCTTACTTAACTACTATAAAAAGTCCATTTTGCTTAAATATCCTGTCACTTTGGAAGCAACATACGAGAGTGCAAGTTAGTCAACAATTTGTTTTTTAGGTTAGCCAATCGTTGAAGTAAAAAACCATTGGCTGTTAAAGTAGGTAAGTAAGTAACTTACCTACAGTTTTGAGTTCTTGTGCTTCCATCCGTATCGGTTAGTTCTTCCTTTTCGCCGAATTGCAACAAGGAAGTTCACTTACTGGCAGAGATAAATAAAGAATTTCACTAAATAGAGTCAGATTGCACCCAGTCAATGGGCTGATACGCTGCTTTAGAGTGACGGATTGGAATATGACATGACTGAAACTTGAGCACGGGCCTCATCGGTTGCACGCGAAAGTACTATGCACTACACTATCGCTTCAGCAGCACTTAGTTTAAGTTATAATAACTGGTATTCCTGTATCCAATTTGGTAACTCCATCAAGGTAAGTAGGCTGTTTTATCGTATCAGTAATGTTTCAATAATTCTTCTCAAAGTCCTCCCGTTAAAATACTTAATAAATATAATTGCTTCGATTTGTTGTTTTAATCTGAAGAAAGAAACAATTTTAAAAATAAATGATTTACTTACCTTTAGAAACGTGGAAGAGTTGGAAAGTTAACATGTCTAAAAACTTTAATGATTATCGCAAAATTCTGTACGAAGTAGTTACGCCTATTATAGGCGGAGCGGTTACTTTGATGAATGCCATGGAAATGTATTTCATTCTCAAAGGTATGTCAACGGAACTTTACATAATCTACAATAACTGAGAGCATATTGAGTTTTACGGCACACTTAAATGGAATAAATTACCACGGCCTGCACATGTCTAGAGTTATACTATAAGAATGTGAAATAGACCGACTCCGAATTTCTGTTTAAAAGCTGCATTATTGATGAGTCATTAAGATTCTCCTTGTTTTTATTACCATGATTGCTTTTAACTTCTCCATTCGGAAATAGGAATAATAAGTGACCATTAATAAGTAATATAGTTATGAAATCAGTAAACCAATAAAATACCTATAAACGAGGCGAAGCTTAATAATATGGTCATAATACGGTGTTGAAACAGAAATTCGGAAAAAGGTCATTCATGATATTAAAACAAAATACAGCTCAATAGCAAAATGCAAATCCTACGAGTAATGGTTTCTAACACGAAGTGCAAAAAGAAATTAACATTAGGTGAAAAGTTATTAAAAATATACCAGAAATTTGCAAATTCATGACTTACAAAATGTATTTCCTAAATTTCCGTTAATACAGTACCCCCGCAAAATAAAATTCCTTACATTCTGTCAAAAATATATTCAGGAAATTTTACTGAGTTTATATTCCCTTTACGGTAGTTTTTTTACCATAATATTACCATAAATTTCAGGTCCCAAGAAAAATCGGAGTAACTTGGGCACAGTATATATCCTGAATTTGTGCGCATCGGATGTCTTCGTTGGCATCGTTATGATAGTGCTGAAATCGATGACGCCAGCAATAAACACACACCTGAAAGGCAATGTAATCGCTGAAAATTTTTATGACGTCATTCACTATTGCTTCATTCGCATGTCTCTTTTTGTGTCTGTATTCAACTTGATTGCTTTAACTCTTGATCGTCTTTGGGCGATAACAAATCCTTTCTCACATCGGAAACGTAACAAAATGTTCGCGATAAAGGTATGTGTTGCAGTTTGGGTTCTGTCGATTGGATTTACAACACTTATCTATTCCTTATCGAGATTTCATTTCAAAGATACAGAACGCTACAACACCCTACTGTTTCCTGTTGCAACTTACCTCGGAACGATTGTATTCGTCACATGTTACACTAAGATTTACTTTGTTTTAAAACAAAGTAGCAGGAAGCATGGCAAATCAATGCGAACGACGAATACTGCTGACAACGCAGAAGCACAGAAGGAAGGCAAAAAAAACAGTGCAGAGGTAATAAAACATCTTTTATACTATCTGTTCACATAATTGTGCTTAATTAGGAACTGCTCTTCAATGACATTTTTGGATGATTTCGTTGATTCAAATTACACCTTCGTTCTCGTTTGCTAGGTTTAAATCCGAATAAAGTCTTTATCCATATAGAACTTCTATAGAACTATAGAACTTCTTTTTATCTAGAAAGGAAACGCCATATTATCATTTTGGTATGAGACAAACCAAGGCCTGCACAGAACGAAAGTGATTTGTTGTCGAAAGTGTAAGATACAGTAAATAACAAATGTTTTCTGGAAACTACCTACTCTCCTTTTCCGTCAAACAAATATTTTAAATGATAATGTCTATATAGAATTTCAGCTGCAGCAGTTGTATACCTTACTCACAGTTATTTCTTGTTAATGTTTAGATGAAACTTTTGCGCCTCGCCGTTAAAACAGTTGTTGTATTTATGATATGCTGGTTACCTTTCTCCACAGCAAGTTTGCTGCGAGCTCTAGGCGTTCCATTTGGAGGTGTGTCGCTCTACTCGACATTCTTCGTTTTGGCGTACTTCAATTCTGTCATGAATCCATTCATTTATTTCCAACACATGTGGAAGAAGCTATCAAAATACTGGAATCGCTTCAGATCCAAGCAAAATCAATCAACAAACCAAAGCCTACGCTCGGGAAAAGAAACCTCATTTTCGGACATTTCAAATTAATGGATGGAAAAAGTACTGAATGCGAAATAAATATTGAATGTTAGCATGCAGGTAACAAAACAAAAGGTGTCAGTACTTATAAAAATTATTTTTTACCATCCGTGATGTGCTGTATTGCTGAAGTGCTAACTTCGCTATTAATTGAAATTGCTATCATTTTGCGCAATTTCGACATCTTTTTTTCCCTCACATAAACATCACATTCTTATGATTACTTTCAACTGATAGTTAAAATACCGTTCTGAAAACGCCATATTTAAACTAAATGTATATGCAGGAACGTCACTGTTATGTAATGGCAACATAAGGATTTCATGGTCTTATAACTCAGGATACCCTATATATATTGGAAGTTTTAGAACATCGTCTTAGCTCTTGTCAGATTGCATGGCACTATGGAAGTGGATCTAATTTGAAAGGTATAAGGACTGAAAATTTTAAATAAATCATATGATATCTTGATAACTAATATAGCAATAGCTGTTTTATTTTGTCTTCCCTAGAAGATCGTAATTTTTGTAATCTGTGTGACCCTATATAAGAAAAACATCTGATATTTGGCTTTTAAATTGTCGTTTTATTGAAATGTTTTTGTTGAAAAGCCCATCACGAATAACATCAAAGAGATACCGAAATCTATAAAAAGTCATTATCTGAATAATAAAAGGAGTCCTGTCCTATTCTGTTTTATACCTCTATGATGTTAGTCAAAAATATTTTCCGAGGTCAGGTATGATTTTATTTTTTTGTTTGACAAAAATATATTTGCAGCAAACGGCCATATGAGCACCTGATAATAGTATATAATATAATATCACTAGAAATATATGAAGTGTATATATATGATTTTGTCGTACTTAACGTTGGGTTTATACGTATCTTCGCATTTTTCGTTTTTGGTGGAGATGGTATGATAAAGACTAATACGCAAAATTTTGAATGACAAATCTGAACGAATGTTAAAACTTTATCCCATGTAATTCTCCATAACTTAAAGCAATTGTACTTGTAAAGTTTAGATAAGTCACTTATTTTATGTAAAGATTTGGTTTTATCGAATGATTTAACATATGGAATGACACTGATAGCTTCTGCCCCAGCTGGATACCTGTAAGTATTACCAGCAGTCGCTCTTCTCTGGATAAAACAGTTTCCTTCTTACATATTGAACCAAAAACTGTCTCCCAGGTCATCAACAACCTAAATCCATGTAAGTAAGATATGGGTTCAGTAACCACCAAGATCATTGTTGACCTTATCTATATTCCACTCACAGACTGTGTCTATTCACGACGAGGTGTTTCCCACGTCTTTGAAATTTTCTTAGGTTACACTCATCTACAAGGAAGGGGATAAATCCAGTGCTTCCAATTATCGACTTATTAGTATCTTACCTGTATGTTCTAAAATTTACGAACGAATATTGCATGATAAACGTTTTGACGACTTCTCCTCTCCTCACCTATGTGGCTTTCTCAAAGGTCAAAGCACTCAACGCGCTTTCCTGAGCACGCTTATAAAATGGTACCAAACTATAGATAAATCCGGCATTGCTGAAACAATACTCATATTTATCATGAAATGCTTCTATTCAAGTTTTATCAGTTATAGATCCTTGCCGGGATGAAAGAGAAAGATAATTACATTTTCTTTGATATACATATTTCATAAAACACACTAATCTTTTATAAACAAATACAAAATTGTCTTGATACAATAGAATACTCATTAATTACATGATTGATCAGATATTAATTGCAGCGGAAATTGTTGTGCTAAAAAATCTAGTGACAAAAGACTAAACTCCACATAAATCAAAATGGTGTTGCAAAATATGGTTGAACCTTAGTTATACCTAGGAGGATGAATGGATGAATTGGTAGGATGAATGAGGAGAAGACACAACTTCTGAAATTATATTGAAATAACCGTATTGTAGCCATTGTAGTTTTTATTTTGACATACAAATAATACTTACAAACATACTTTTGAAATGTCCACGGTTTTAACAGAAATCGTGAGAAAAAACGCATAATTACCTATTCCTGCTTTGTCATTGGTTATCAAGTTCCATAATTTCTTTTGATGTATGGACTACACGTTGC
Organism: Turritopsis rubra; assembly: GCA_039566895.2. Classification (NCBI taxonomy): domain Eukaryota; kingdom Metazoa; phylum Cnidaria; class Hydrozoa; order Anthoathecata; family Oceaniidae; genus Turritopsis; species Turritopsis rubra. Next base: position 10,701,010 of record CM077631.1, on the reverse strand, counting down.
TTGATCATTTTACAACAATAGGCTGACGAAATCTCTTTTGTTCTTAGATACATAATTAGTGAAAATTATTACAACAACTTGTTTTATTCTGTAACTGGAAAACTGCCAATAACTTAGGAAATCCTAGAGGCTTGGAAATAAAATTAAGTAAAAACAAAAGTTTTATCCTTTGTTTTCATCATATTTTTCAGGGCAGTAAAAATACAGAAATCTTGTTACTTAAAGTTAAAAAGTGCAGCCATGTTTATTTCATATGTAAGGAAAAAACAAAAACAAATGTGTTTTTGTTTTTTCTTTACATATGAAACTTGTTACTTAAATTCGACGATCGATTAGTATCACGCACGAAACTTTTGCAAACTTTAAATGGTCTTTTTTTCTCATCCTTAGTGATTTACGCTTTGAAATTTCAGAGAGTAAAATACAAAAATTGCGTTTATGTCAAGAAAAGAAAAATGCAGCATGAAGCTGCGAACTCAGCGACAATACCAGAAAAATTAACAATTATTGTTTAGCTAATTTAACTAATACAGTAGATTTTTTTAGATTGAAATATGTCCATAATGGAGTCATGAAAATTGTTCACTTTAATAAATACTTTTGAAAACAGGACTAAAGAAACATAAGTTTATATAAAGAGAATCTGTGTCAATACAACAATTTTTCTTCATAAAACAAGGAATAAGAGGAATTTTGGCTATAAAAAATTAATTTTACAAAATATTGCTGAAATAACAGATAAATTTTTCTTTTTTTCTTCTATTTCATTTGTTGTTGTTTCTTTTTCAAAGTGGAACAAATATCATATCATTTAGAAAAACAGTCTAAGGTTTCGTCTGGTTGGCCCTGCTAACTATTGTTATTCCAATGAGTACATTTTGTTTCTGTTTTTATCAACCGCAAAAATTAATTGACCAACATTTTCAAACATTTACGGACATTTTCTGCCAACAAAACACAAGTTTATTGGATTTCCGCACTAAGCGAGAAATACATTGCAACGCTACGCATTCTTTTTCTCCAACGAACTATACATACGACAATAAATAGCAATAAAATTGTGTACCAGCTGCGTCTAGTGGAGGACAGCAGTCTGTCTGAGAGTATCGCAGTTCATAGCGCCCAATAGTAACACCCTTCAAAATATCGGTGTTCATTATTCCCCGTTTAATCAACGACTCGATCTATAATTGGTTCGCTCAAGAAAACGTGTTTTAAAAATGGAGTCAAAGTATCGTTTTCTGGATAACGTTTCTAAAGCCTTTCCTTAGGAACGTGGCCACGTGAAGTGAAGAAGCAAGAATCTTACTTTGAAAAATGAAAATGCTTTGATTATATTTTACAAGTATTACTAAAAGTAATAAAAGTGTTTACACGTTTTAATACTGTTTTTAATACATAATAAAAGCAAGGTTTTTGTGTATACTTTATGATGATGGGAGATGAGGATATATCATCTGAAAGCTCTATAGCTTATAAGGTGATGGTGCAGCACAGGTTCCCTACCAGCAGGGGTATAGTTAGCTATTATTTACAATTGTTTGATTTGATGTGTTTATTTTTCATATCATATATAGATTATTCATTTCATCATAATTTTTATCTTCTTATACTAATACTAAATCTTGCTTTTTTGTTACCTAACTTTCAAAGAAAGAACTTTAGAAAAAATATCTTAGGAAGTTCGTCAATGGATGTTTGTTTTTCCGTATTAGTATAGGGAGAATCTCCCATTAGGAGAATCTCTAGCTCCATCTTACGGGGTTTTATTACTTCGTGGAGTTTTTATACCTTAAGAAAAACATCATAAAGCCACCCGGAGGAGAACGCAATGCAATGTTTTTTTGCGTTCGAAAGTTCATCAAATTTTTTAAACGTTCATTTCTTTAAACGAAAAATGAAGACGATGTGTGTAAAAGTATTTGTTTTTGTTTTTATTTTTTTATCCAGCGTTTTAAGTTTAGTAATAAAGAATAACAACATTGATCGGTGTCAGTAACTATTCTATCCGAGAGATAATCGATGTAGACCTGTTATGTGTTCGTATTATCAGTTCATCATTTTCTACCGATGTGTACTTTTTAATGTGTTTGAATGTAGCTTTTTCGTATCAGTTAGTTTTGACTACTATGCCGAAATGTGTAGCTAGCAGTTTATTTGGTATTATTAAGGTTCGCCTTTAGGGAAACGAAGGTATCAAGATCATTATTATATTGTTTTGATAGTGTTTGATTGATATCTTTTTGTTTTAGATTAGAAAATTGAATAGTATAGATGAATGTTATACAAGAAGGAATGTGTAAATCATGGTTATATACATATTTACATGTTTTTTGTATCATGATGCACAAGTGGAGTTTTGGGTTTTGACTTTCCACAATTCATAGCAGAATAAAGATTTGAAAGATTAAAACGTCTCAGAAGGTATTGTTTTTATTAGATAATAGGGAAATTTTGAAAGTATTTTCTTATATGTCAGAAGTTTAACCGTGGTAAGGTAGGAGTATACATTGGTTAGGTAGGAGTATACGTCGTATTGTCTCTTTTCTAAATCTCTGAACATTGGAATTTTAGCTTTTAGATTAACTGTACAACTTTAGAAATCTCTAAATAGGCCAAATAGCACTAAAAAATAGGGATAATAGCATTCTTTGAATGATCGATCCAAAATATTTGTGTTAAATATGATATAATTCCAACATGGAGAAACACAACAATTTTTGTATATACACAGATTTATCATGGCAGTATTGCGTGTAAAAACAATTTATGGAGAAAAACTGTAAAATGTTTTCACACGCTACACTAGTAACTTATATTTCCATTCCAAACATTGGCAAAATCCAGTTACGTTTTTGTGTTCTTTTTACACTAACTAATTTTTAATGATCGCCTTGATGTTATGATGATTGAATTCACAGTTATCCATGCAACCATTATGATTATAATTCATCACATTATGCATCTATCTGCCCAACACATGCATCAAAAACCTTATTTTTAGAATTTTGTAATTTTGTGGGTGAAATTTTATATAAGAGGATATAAAGAACAAATTTGAGTACAAATTTTCAGTACAAATTTTTCCTGAAAAGAGAACTGATTCGGCAGTCAAAAGTAACAAATTTTATTCTTTTGACTGCCAAAGTACAGTCACTTTGGGCCATTTTTCAGTAAAAACGTCAAGTCCGTTTTCATGCGTAAAATTATTGTACGCATGCGCAGTCGGGACTTTAATAAAAGCCGTTTTCGTGGAACTAACAAGAACGCCTCCTTGCATGTGGTTCATGGTCATAAAAATAGACGTTTTTTTCTCTTTTCAGCATAATCTTTAACCGCTGACCTATTGTCATCGAAGGCTCAATACTTATGACGCACAAAATAGTCCAGATGAACATGATACACAAACTGGAAATGGATATTAGGTGATCCAAGGAGGGTCACTTTTGTGAGTGGCATTTCAAGTGCATATCGAAAATCATTTGATATCGATATATAATATGTTTTTCATACATAAAAGCATTCATAATCACAACGAAAAGCCTCAATCTTTTCGAAAATGATATATTCAAAGACCTAAAACTTTTTTCAATATCAATTTGGATTCGTTGGAATATATGAAAAGAGATGATGATTTTTCAAATTGAAAGGGTAGTAAAAATGAACTTTAAGACCCTATTTAGTGATTCTATGGTTTTTCTAATCAAAAAGGAAAATTTGATAAAGTTTTGAGGATTGTTTTCTTCCTTTTCTCCACTCCATCCTTCTGCCTGCATACCTTACTTATTGCAACAAGATGTTGAATGATGACACTCTATCCTTGTTGAACATGGACTGACTCAATGTTATGCTCTTTTACCGTATAACCTTTAGACTATATGTTGGAAATTCCAAAGAAAAGGCATCCTGCCTGCCGCAGCAGAGCAGCCAGTAGTTATATATCTTGCTTTTTTTTACTCACCTCAACAACAGCTTAACTGATTTATTCTTTGTGATTGCTGCATCTGACGAAATAAATAAATTCACTACAGTGGACACAGAGATGGATTAGCAAAACTGTAAAATGTTCTAATGGAAATTTTCTTTAATAATTTTTTGCCTTTAAATTTTTTTTAGGCCAGTTGCATTGAATGAGCATATAAGAGACTTTCATTAGAGTGAAAAAGATGATGTATCAGATGCTGCATCCAATAATCCTTTTATTTTCACTTTTAGCTTACTGTCGCTGGCTCCAGTTAACCTAAGTTACATTACGGAAAAATGTTCATTATCTCACTCAAAGATTTTTTGTTCTAAAAAGTAAGATCATTACTGCATTTCTGTTTTAACTTTATTTGAGTTATTTGCAGTTATTTTTTCTAATCTTTCTTGGGTTTCGTTATTTCATAATAGAACAGATGTTTTTTGCCTATTTCGTGAAATGAATTTAACTAAGAAATATGGCAGTATTAAAATATTATTTTATTGTCAAGTTTGTTATTCCAAACTTTAATTTTTTTTCTTTTGAAATTATTAAAAGTGCTGAGCTTCATTCAATTCAATTTGATTTATTGTTTTATATTTTATTAAAGGCACTTAAAATTCATATATTATATTAAAAATATGTTTACATAATCACCAGTTTAATTTTTTTATAAAAAATAAAACTATCTACAACATAAGCATTTGAATTATTCTCTTAAAAATTTAAGGTCCCATGTTGAACATCATTCAATTAAAAATAGAAATTTAATAGAAAAGTCGCAAAAGATGGTGACTGTTGCACAACAGTTTTTTATTGCTGTTCAACACATGTAATTTTTAACTCATTTGTTTTTGCAGGTTGCAACGTCATTTAGCAATCTCTAATCATAAAAATTTTGTTTTCTTGTCTTGTCAAAATTTTGAAAAAGACGTTAAACTATGTTGTATATCCCTATTCTAAATGAAATGGATTGAAAATGTCAGGTTAATATAAGTCTATGGTACAAACATTTCATGCCATATCTTTTTTTTTATCTTTATTTTCAAAAGTAATGGTGTTTCCTCTACTTTCAGGTAATCGCCAGCACATAACCTATTTATCATATCTGGCTGGTATCACATGTAAAGGTAATGTAATGTTGGCATTTTTTAACACATCGTTATTTTTCCTCAAAACGGATAGAAGCTTGGGATATTGTACATCATATCCAGACATACTTGATGTTGTAAACTCTGAAGATCATGAATAACAAAGGAACAATAATTTAAACTTGACTTTACGCAGAGTTTAGATATAAAAAAATAATGTGAATTAATCACTGCAAATCTCGTCAGTTGCTGCAGGCCTTTTGAAGAAGTATTTCTCTCTTTAGCGGCTTTTTAGGAATGTATGTATGTATGTGAAATTACTACTGGTTAGAATTAATATTTCGATTTTCGTTATGTACGAGTGAAATGAAACTATTATTGACTTTTATTTTAAAATAAGTTTTTCTATTATCAAAAAGGTTGTAGTGGTTGTAGAAAATGTTTGTAGTGGTTTAGGGTCAGAACAATATTTCAGAATAAAACCAAGTTTCACCAGATTCGAAGAAAACTGTTTGTATAATTTGTCTTTCCATCTTTTAGTACAGTGGAATATCCTTGTATTGTTTTATTGTATATATTGAATTTCTAATGTCTTATTGAACATTTGAACCTATTTCGTGTTATTATTTTTCGATGAAATTTTCGATTGCTAACATTGATTTTCCCCTTTTCTGTTTTAATTTTTTAGACAAATTTCAGATTTAGGGGCTGATCATATGAGGCGAGCCAGCCCGGTTAGGCGGATTGAATTATTTTCAACCCATCACATGAGAAAATTTCAGCCCGGCTAACCGTGCTGGTTAATTTCACGTGATGGAAATTTAATTTTCCATTGTTATTTTCTGTTTTAATAAAAAAAAAGACAATCACCAATTAAAAGGGTTGTCCCGGTTGAGCAATCACATGAGAAAAATTTTAGCCCGCTCTGCCGAGATCTCGGTTAGGCAAGGCCAGATCTCGGCAAAGCGGGCTGGCTCATTTCTCATGTGATAACACATCTAAATTTATAAGAGTTTTTTAATGATAGGGAGATCTCGGTTTAGCAGGCTAGCCCGCTTTACCAGGCTGAACTTTCTCATGTGATCACTCCCTTAAAGAAAGAAGGTTTAACGATTTAATTTTTCTGTGGTGATTATATTTATAAATCCAAACTTCAAACATTATGTTTGGGGACTTCCAAGCTATCCTTTCCAAGCTATCTTTGCCAAGTGACAAAGGAACATCAGAAAATATAAAAACATTTGAATTGTGAGTAGAACAGAAACCATTCGAATGAAATTCGATGAGCGTTCGAATTTATTTCGTAACGCTTGTAGATGCAAGAATTTACATGCAGATGTGATAAAAGTGGGTGATGTGTTCTTCCTCAAAAGTACCTGTAAAAAAAATTTCAGGAACATGAAACTTTCGTTGTTAAGAAGTTACTGATTGCGAGATATAGTTTTGCTTTTAAAATAAAAACTTATCAAGTATCAGTTCTAGCAGCATAAAAGTTGAAGTTTTTGTGTTGAAAATTTGTTGATTTTATCGCTGTTGCTATCCAAAAAAAGATAAGATAGAAAATGGTAACTTACTCGAAAAGTAAGTTTGTTTATTCAGCTATCCAGAAAATACAGATTTTCCAACTCGTTTTTATTCCCTTTTTACGAAATTCAGTCATATAAAAAACAACGTGCATTAGGGAACCGAGCATTTCCTCTCTTCCTTCTCCAAAAACTAGTGTAAATGCATTTTTAACGATCAACGTTTAAGTTTAAAAAATTATACTTTCGATTTCCTTAGAACCAGAGTTTAAATCTTTGACAAATCTTTGTAACGGAATGCACTAGGACCTTGTTTTGTGAAAATATCTTGTGCAAAAATTTCTTTTCACACAAATTTCTTCCCTTAAAATTTGGTGATTTGATCACTTCAGGTTGCCTTCTAGCATAAGTATACGTTTACTTAATACATTTAGTTATTTGTTACATGTTTTTAAATTTAGGCATGATTTATATATTATTACTTTTATACTGTATATTTTATACTATTCTATAAATACTAACTGTCCGGGTAAAAACTAATCTAACTTTATAATACGTTTCTTCTTTCTTTTTCTTTTTCTTGCTTCTTCGTCAACAAATGGAAATGTAAACATTTGACGCAATGCAATGGTTCCCCCCTATACTAATAGAAATACAGATACGGAAACCGTTGTCTATTAAACAAATTTGACGTTTTTTTGTTTTGTTTTTTCGATTAGGACTCGTAATCAGGGCTTAAAACGCTTATAGTATTAATATATAGACTAGTATCCCAGGTAAAAAAAATTTACATGTTCATTTTCCCCATGAGTTACTGCACCCACTGCCCGTGCTCTTCATCTTTTCCAATATTAGGATGAAGAAAAATAAAATCACACAATCCAAAAGAATAGGTACCACTGGGTTGTAGAGCTCGAAAACCTGATCAAGAAAATGTATGTACGACTAACAGATACGGAGATATCGATGATAAAAGATCCTAATGACGTCACACCGTCCCCTAAAAGTTTTAGAACCAAATTTTTCGACACCCCACCCCAAAGTGACGTCAATTATTCTCATTGGTTCTCGAGGTATTTGATCCTAAAAATCGCGTTCTATTTAGTTCTATTTAGTTCATTTCGTTCCCAGTCCTTTTATTCACACTGACCAAACTAAAAGGTTACCGAGTTACTTCCTCCACGTGCTCTTCCTTTTTCAAAATATAGGGGTGACGAAAACTAAAATTGCAAAATTGCAAAGATTAAGTATCACTAAGTTTCAGAGCTCGAAAAGCTGATCAAAAAAATGTATGGGATTGTCTGTGTACGACTTACCGTTACGGAGATATAGTCGATCAAAAATTATGATGAAGTCACACCTGTCCTCGAAAAGTTTTAGACCCAAATCTTTCGAAACCCCATCGCCAATATCGCGCGCCCAGAGTGACGTCAATTATTCCCATTGTTTCTCGAGATATTTTCCCTTAAATATCGCGTTCTATTTAGGGTGCAATGCAATCTGCCCACTGACGTCGCGCTACTCCTATAATACTAATCGCCATTAAAGTCACAACTCAGTTACGCACAATCTAAAATTTTAAATATAACATTTTCCATACGAACATTTCGTTCCCAGTCCTTTTATTCACACTGACCAAACTAAAAAGTGGATGTACACCTCGCTATTAATAAAGAAGACTAGTATCCCGAGTAAAAACATTTTACGGATTCATCTTCCCCATGAGTTACTACCACCCAACACCTGAGCTCTTCCTCTCAATAATATTAGGGTGACGAAAAATAAAATCGCGGTTCCATTAAAGATGCAATGCAATGTCCCTCGTGCAAAAAAATTGACGTCGCGTCATTTGTTAATATACTTATACTGAAAAAACGCTTCTCGCAGCATCGTGGTTTTACGCGCTCCTCGTGAGAAAATGACCGTGAAATGTTTCAAAATGTATCGCTCTCTAAAATAAAAGTGGGATGCACACCTCGCTATTAACATAGAAGATATTCTTGTTTTTTCAACTCTTTGTGATCAAGCACATTTAAAACAAGTTATATTAGAACCAGAAATTCTTTAAATTAGCTTCCCTGAAAAATTCTTGCTTCATATCCTACTCCTCTCTCAAAATTCGGTCAGTCCGGCCAGTCATGTGTCAGAGGTTAGTGAACACTGGTTGGTATTTGTTGAGTGGTTTCTCCCACTTCTTCAAAATTTTAAAAATAATTATGGGTAACCATTGGAATGTTGGTCCCAATTTGGTCGTGAGAACGCAGGACCAGCATCATTTATCCCTGTTTGCAGAGTTCTCAACCGATGTGTGTATACATATTAAAAGAACCAAGGACATTTCAAGGATATTTCAATATTAGCTTCTAGGATGAGAAATTCTTTTTTTTAGAGCATAATGCCATTAACTGTGTTGAATACTATGTTCTTTCTATACGTCTGAACAAAATACTGCTTGAACTCATTTGTATTAGAAAACAATGAAGTTAAAGATACCTTAAGAGAGCACTCGACAAGTTTTCCGCAACTTGTGGAAGAAACTTGCTAAAGAGCTGTGCGCGCCTGTGTATGAGCTTGCCTCGGTCAATATTTTTAATGCTAGATTAGTCTAGATTTGTGCTCAATTTGTTGTTTCTTCTGATATGGTGTTTTGTGTTATATTTATTGACAATAAAAAAACATATTTATACTTTTATATAGTTTTATATAGTTTTATATATTTTTCACGATATTTCTTTATAGATATAACAAGTTTTATGTGTATACTGACTTTGTTTTTCTTACCACTCATATTTTTTTGAAATTGGATTTTTTCAGACTTAAGTTGCTACTGTAAAAGAACATTAGTCTGTGAAATGAGCCGATACTAATATCTTCTTTTTGTGTGTCTGAACAAAATACTGCTTGCAACCATCTGTATTAGAAAACAATAAAGTTGGCAAGTTTCCCGCGATTTGTGGAAGAAAATTGCTAAAGACCTATGCGCGCCTGTTCATGAATTTGGCTTGGCTAATATTTTTATTGACAATAAAATACCATGTTATATGTCTATAGTTTTTTGTGTTTTCTGAATTTTTACAAAAAAGAACCAGACGGTAGCAGTGGGCATACTTGATTCCGCTCAAAGAGAGCACTTGACAAATTTTCCGCGGCTTCTGGATGAAACCTGCAAAAAAGCTATGCGCGCTTGTGCATGAGTTTGGCTCAATATCTTTAACTGCGTAGTTCTGGTGTTTAGTGGTTTGGTGGTACTTTTGAATTACTTGTTAAGAAATTATACCGGTTATATTAACGTTCTTGATTAAACCCGTACATTAACGGAAACTAAGTCATTTTTACGTTATAGTTTTGAAAGTGTTAAAAAATAGCTTGTTGGCCTTTCATCTGGTTTGTCAGAACACCATGATCTCGGACTTCAGATTTTCGATAACTTCATTTTTTGTGCGTTGAAATGTAATATATGCAAGTTTTCATGAAAATTGAAAAATTACGGAGATGGGTCATGTACTTTTTGTATCGCTACATTCTAGCCCATGTGCATCTAAATTTTACGAATACAAATTCATGTTGTGTATTTTAATAATCAGCAAGTTCTGCCGCTGAATAACACGTTCCTATGATCTGTGCAAAATGTGTGAGCAAATAAGAAATATTATGGGCGACCTATAAAAATGATAAGAATGACTACTTTGACATTATCATCCTAAAAAATGTGTTTGACAAGCATGAAATTGAGTAAACAATGTTATTCCCTAAAACGTGGAAGACGTACAATGAAACAAACACATTAGAAATATTGCAGGCTATATTCAGAAGGTCAAGTCAACGAACAACACTGTTATGGAAATGGGAGTACTCTGGGCCAAATTTCCAAAAAGATACACCCCTTAAAAAAAGATGATTCAATGTGCAAAACGTTTAAGGTGGGTGGTCAATGAAATGAACATCCGAAAATCACATCAATGGTTCATTTGCAAACACAGCTAAAAACAATTACACACAAATGCACTCCCGTTATTTGGATTCATGTTGTGAATACGGCATTGTAATGTTATATCATTTTCCCAATTTACAAAATACTTTCACACCAGCAATTGAATACCAGCTCCTTCAAACAAAAAGCATGAAGGCTTCGCACAAGCTTTCTAACAGTGTTTCGAAAGGTTTATTAAACCTGTATGTTCCAACGAGAATGTTGAAATCTGGAAATCCCCTTGTTTTTAAGGTGTAAAGTATCAAAGTATATAATTATATTGAAAAGTGAATCTTGTAAATATGGTTTATAGGTTAGCAGAATGTTTAATCAAGATTCTATATTAAATCAGTTTCAACAGCTGATTTGAAATAATTTCCTTATCTGTTATTTATCGAATTTTGGTTATATGAAAATAATGGAAAGTATTTGAATAAGATGTAACAGTTATGATAACCAAACTTATCTTAGGTCTCAAGCTATGCTTATGAAATATATAAAACGACACTGTTATCGTACACATTTATCTCAATATTTTATTTCAAATCGTCGTATAAAGGTGAATATTATCACCAGCTGTACTTTCAATTTTTAAATTTTTCATTTTTAAAATTCCATTAGGGTTAATGTACGACACATGACTTTTCCAATATGAACAAGATTCGCATAAGATGCGACTATATTTCCCCATATTTATCCTCTTTTTTCGAAAAATCTGAACTGCAGAAAAATGGCAATGACCGTACTGATATTATCTTGCTTGATAAACACTTCTAACAAAACCTAACAATGTCCACACAATAAACTGAAAGATAGAAATAATTGAAAAATAAGGTGTTTGTATGATTCGATGAGTAATTTTTACATTCACTTCTAGTTAGATCAACACCAAATTAGAGGCTGTTTCATATGGAAGATGGGCCGAGACATTGATAGGACATGATGAATATCAATATGATTGTATCTCTCCTTTACATGAAAAATACAGCCGGCTTTGGACACCATTTTTTAAACTTTTAATTGTTAAAAAAATTCAATGGTTTGCAGCTGTTTCAATTTTTTTTTAGAAATCGTCCCAATTTATATGAGAAAAACAACAATAACAGCTGAAGGGACGGTAGGAAATCGTCCCGTGACAGAAATTCTTCATGTCCTTCATTCTCCTTCATGAGAAGGAGGAGAAGGAGGAGGAGAAGGAAAACACCAGTTTTAACATATATTTCGCCCTATGGGGAAATATATAATTATAGTTTTCAAGTGACATTGTAAAATTCACGTGAAATGGTATCACTTACTGTATGTACCAAAATAATTTAAAAAAGCTTGAAAAACGAAAAGGCCCCTTTTTATGTTGATGAACGATCATCCCAAATCCTTTTATTTGAAATTTTCTTTATGATTTTCTTTTTTTCCTTAAAAGTTAAAAATAAGTATCTTTACTTTTTTTTCTTTTTTTTTAAGATTTCAAAAAGTTACCCGAAAGAAAATAATTTATAGCGTTCGCAGTTTTCAAGTTACGCAACATTATTTAATATTTCAGTTAAGTTATTGAGAAAAATGATCCCGTAAATGCATTTTGTTAATCCCATTGTTGCCTAACCTGGTGGTGGTGACTGGTGGCCTAACGTGGCCTTGTGGTAGAATGCTCGCCTTCAGTGCGGTAGGTCAGGGTTCAAATCATGGGCGAGTCATGCCAGCGACAATCACAGTGTGAATTGATCCACTCAGCTTAGCACTCAGCTTGAGAGCGGAATTGATATCTAAGGCGGTTGTCTGGTTGAGCGATTGAAGCATACTAGCAGCTTCCGTAGCCCAAATGGGGGCTTTAAATGCTCTGGGAGCTCTTTCGCAGGATCCTCATTGATAGCATTTCTATCAGAACTGAAGAGGCAATCCTGGGTAAACATTAATAATAATAATAATAATAATAATAATAATAATAATAATAATAATAATAACCATTAAACTTCACTAAATCGTCAATCTCTATTGAGGGCGCTTCATCATTTCCCTTTCCCCTTTTATAAGCCCTTATTTGAAGTAGGACTGTGATTCTGTAATCACTCCCGCAGATATCATTAGCCACATACGTATTAAAGATAAGTCTATGGGTATAGTTATAACAAACAGAAATCTCTTTCCCCTTCCATAAGAAACGTGGAGTTCTACCTCATATAGATCTTTCCGTTTTTAAACGTGGAAATTTTTCCTAAATAGGTATTGCAGTTAGACAAAATACAAGGCATCACTATCAAACAGGGTAGGATAGTTTGATTAAATATTAACGTTTGAACTAAAATTCGTGAAATTCGTGCTATCGTTTTCAAGCTACTTTTGTCTTTCTTTAGTTTCATCAAAGAGAAAAATAATTACTTTCATTTTAATTAGTTCCAGCAGCATAAACAGCTAATTTATTTTTGTTTTCTTTATTTTGCACATCTAAACCACTGTGTGTTCTCCATGATTTTGGTTTCTAGGTGAACGTGGCTGCACAAAATTTAAGTTTGATATTAATGTTATAATTTTATAATAATCTAATCATTTCTAAAAACATCTGCCTTCTGATAATATTATATAGAATATTTTATTCGCTTCGTTCCTTGATTGGATTTTTAATGGGCTTCGCGATTGAAAATGAGGATGTCAAAGTTTGAGATATCTTATTTTCACGCTGTCGGGACAGTACGCTTCGCTCTACCTCCTTACATGGGCAACAAAGGACACATTGATCCTATAAAATAAGTGTTAATCATTACGAAATGGACAGAAGCAGTTTTATACTAATCCCAAGTATCAATCTGTACTCGTGATATTTTAAAAAGACACGTTATCACATTCTTCTATTTTTATGTTTATTCCTTATCTGTATGTAACTAGTTTTTGCCTTTATACAATTCGTAGTGGTTGATAAATATTCCACGTGAATCTCACAATCTTCTTTAAAAATCACTTTAAATTGAAAAGTTACGTCTTCCGTAAGTATTATATGCTAATGGACTCAGAAGATGCTAACTGACAACTAAAAGTAATGTATGCAGTCCACAATAATCAACAAAAACCTCCTAAAATATTTATGAAACATTTTAGAATGTAATTCATTTCTTTTTAAAATATTGAGTTCCCAAATAAAATTACACTTCGTTGTTATATCTTTTTATCTTTGTTTTTATATACACGCAAACTGAGCGAGAAATTAATAATTTAGAAAGGTTTTACTTAATCACATAAATAGTCCTCAATTACTTACCTAGTACGTGGAAGAGTTGGAAAGTTCAACATGTCAGCAAACTTTAATGACTATCGTAAGGCTCTGTACGAGATTGTTACGCCTATTCTAGGTGGATTGGTTACTTTGTTGAATGTCATGGAAATATATTTCATTATCAAAGGTATGTCAACGGAAATATAACATAATCTGCAATAACTTAGTGCATATTGGGTATTAATACAGGTAATTTGATACAGGTAATTATCACTGGCATGTAATTGTCGCAATTTTACTGTTGGCATTTGAAATCCATAAAATTAAAACACATTACACCTCAACAGCAAAATCAATATGACACAAAATATGGTTTCTAAGACGAAGTGCGAAATGAAAATACTAATTGCTATATTTTCCTGGAAATTTCCTTAATCCAAACTGATACATTATTTAAAATCTTCAGAAAATTATTTCTGAAATTGTAGCCAACAGGGAACTTTGAAAGTCCTCAAAAATTGTGAAAAAATTATTTTCCGAAACTTACTTCGCATAATGTTTCCCCTTATCCGATAAATTTCAGGTCCCAAAAAGAATAGGAGTAACATGGGCACCGTATACATCCTGAATTTATGCGCATCGGATGTCTTCGTTGGCATCGTTATGATAGTGCTGAAATCGATGACGCCAGCAATAAACACACACCTGAAAGGCAATGTGATCGCTGAAAATTTTTATGATGTCATTCACTATTGTTTCATTCGCATGTCTCTTTTTGTGTCTGTATTCAACTTGATAGCCTTAACTCTTGATCGTCTTTGGGCGATTACAAATCCTTTCTCACATCGGAAACGTAACAAAATGTTCGCGATAAAGGTATGTGTTGCAGTTTGGGTTCTATCGATTGCATTTACAACACTTGTCTATTCCTTATCGAGATTTCAACTCAAAGATACAGAACGCTACAACACCCTAGTGTTTCCTGTTGCAACTTACCTCGGAACGATTGTATTCGTCACATGTTACACTAAGATTTACTTTGTTTTAAAACAAAGTAGCATGAAGCATGGCAAATCAAAGCGAACGACGAATACTGCTGACATCGCAGAAGCGCATAAAGAAGGCGACGAAAACAGTGCAGAGGTAGTAAAATATCTTTTATACCATATGTTTCTTTAAATTAAGTCACTTTTCTTCTCCACAGTTTTCCTAGGTTGAAATCAGAATATTAGTGAAGTTCCTATCTAATCGATTGGTGATTTTAAAATTTTAACTCTCACTGTAGTACATCTTTTTTATCTAGCAACGAAACGCTTTATAAAAATGATATAAAATAAAGCAATTTTAAAAAGGATAATTAATTCCTCAACAACTCGCATTTTTTGTTGCTTTTTTTATTTTTATTTTTTTTATTTATTTTTTTTGAAAAAACTGAATAACAATAAAATAGAGAAGTTATAAATACTTATCGAACGCGTCAAAAAAGAATATCAATCACTTTGATTACTCAGCAATTAGGTAAATTGAAAATTTAATGATCCGGAAAAGTTTAAAAGGATCAAGTTAGTTGGAATTTACCTTGCAATAGAAAGGAAAATGATGTAGTTATAAAATGTTCGGTGAATAGCAAATACCAAACGTTTTCTGGAAATCAACTTTTCCTTCAGATTATGTGTTTAAAATTTCATTGTTATTGATGGAATTTCAGCTGTATTAATTACAGATACCGTATTTCCTCTAATAAACGCCGCGGCGTTTATTACAAATTGCAGAGTTTGGATGCGGCGTTTGATAGAGGGCGGCGTTTATCAGAGGGCGGCGTTTATTACAAAATGAAAAATCAAATAAAAACAGACTTTAAACAACAATGTTTTCTCTTCCTAAAAAACTGTCTAAGCTAATAGCATTTTACAATGAAATTGACGGTAATCACGTGCACGCAATCGTAAATGGTAAAAAAGAAGTACGATATTCGTTTTTATCTTTAGTTGTGGAAGAATTTGTTGATAGAAAACAAGTCCAACTCGTGTAAACTATTTTTTGTTGCTTGTTTAGTCTGTTTTCTAATAAACGCCGCTTTTCAAGATGCGGCGTTTATTAGAAGGCGGCGTTTATTAGAGGGCGGCGTTTATTACAAATGCTTGGCTATAAGTGCGGCGTTTAATAGAGGGAGGCGTTTATCAGAGGGCGGCGTTTATTAGAGGAAATACGGTATTACTCATAGTTATTTCTTGTTAATGTTTAGATGAGATTTTTGCGCCTTGCCGTTAAAACAGTTGTTGTGTTTATGATATGCTGGTTACCTTTCTCCACAGCAAGTTTGCTGCGGGCACTGAGCGTTCCATTTGGAGGTGTGTCGCTCTACTCGACATTCTTCACTTTGGCGTACTTCAATTCTGTCATGAATCCATTCATTTATTTCCAACACGTTTGGAAAAAGCTATCGATACAATGGAATCGCTACAAATTCATGCGAAATAAATCATCAAAACGTGACCAAAATTCGTATAAAGAAACCTCATTTGCGGCCACTTCAAATTGACGGATCGAAAAAGGCATGGATGCGAAAGAAAGACTGAATGTTAGATAAAAATATTATCAAAACTCAATATTACGAACTAAGGTTTGAGTTTATGTTGTTATTTGTCAAAAATATATTCCCTGCGCAATGTTTGGCTGACGGCCAATATGAGCACCTGCTAATAATATATAATATAATATATGAATTGTATGTATATGATTTTACCGCTCTTAACGTTAGAATTATACGTATCTTAGCATTTTCGTGTTTGGTGGAGATGGTGACAATGGGACAAATACACGTATCCCATGCCGTTTTCCTTAAATTAAATCCAATGCACTTGTAAAGTTTAGATAATTCATTTATTTGACTGTATATAAAGATTTGGTTTTATTGAATGACTTAATGTACTTGATTCTGCATAAAACAACTTTTTTATCGTGTGTTATTAAGGGAGGAAAAAGTAGTCAAGCGCATTAACAGGATTTCGCCTAAAAATAGCACTATCGATAATTTTTGCAACGGATTCTAGAACCAAGTGGATTGTCTTTTGAAAGGATCAATTTTAAAGGACTAAGAAAGTTGAACTGGGTTTTCCGTTTAATGAAAAAATACCCTCAAGTTTATCGTTTATTATTTGTATGTCTGAGCTCGTCTGTGTCACAGCTCCTTTAATATGACTTATTTCGTCTTTCATTTGCGTTTTTGTTTCGTTTAACAAAATTTTAATCATAGATAATAAATCGTTTTTGTTTCCACTGTTCTCGTTATCTGTTCCACCCTGTTCACAAAAACATTCTATGAGTTGGTGGTTTCCACGTAATTTGGCGTTTTGAAAACAATTTTAATTGATAACAATGGATCATCCAGTTGTTCCAGTTCAGTATTATCATCCGACACATCGTTTGAAATTTCTCGACTTCCGGTTCTTTTTCGGTATCTTGTGTTGGTTCATCCCTTCTCTCTAATTCCTTTAAACCCTCGTATAAAACGATTCCTCCCGTTGTAGCTGTTATCTAAGCGAATATACAAACAAAAATGTGTCATTATAATCATCTAATATTTTTATTATCCAAATTTTATGATTTAATGTTGAACATAGCAAATAGTAATACTTCGTATAAAATTGAGAAAGTAGCATAATACTTCGTTTCAAATTCAAAGGTCGTTTCAAGGTGACAAAAAGGTCGTACTTCCTTTGACGCCGATACTTCCCTACCAACTACGTATGCGAAACAAAATAGATGCGTTTAGTGATACGAAAAATTTCGTTTAAATCGTATCACGATACGAAAAATCTGTACGAACATTTTCGGACGATCTCTAAGGTGTCATAAATAATGTCACATAATATGATATTTCAAATGAAAATGCGAAATAAAAATACCACTTATTATATATTTCCCCGTGGGACTAAATATATGTTAAAACCAGCGTTTTCCTTCTTCTTCTCCTCCGTTCACTTTTATAGCCGGAGTTCCGTAATAGAACTTGTCCAATAAAGCTTAGAGGTTGGAACAGGGGCTAGTGTTCAGTGAAGTAGTGGGTGTAGTATACACCATTTTGTAAACCATTTCTATTGAAAAAGCCCTCATTTGTTGTGATTTTTCATCTGTTTACTGGTTTTGCATAAAGGTACTGGCAACAGATAGCTTGTATTAAACCCAATGCTTGCCAACAAAGCACAGCAAGATTTTGAAAGTGTTGTTTTTTTATCTTGTCGAACTGTTTATCATAGCAAGCTTATTACAAATTATACACACCACACCACACTGTGGATGGATGGAACGTTCGAATGTTTTCATTAATAAAACATGTATTTTAAGACCAAAATGTTGAGGCTGCAGAGTTTACTTTCATAATGATATATTTTGTATTTGTGTTGCCATTAGTAGAAAAGATAGAAGCCAAGTGGGTACATGTGAATGATATTTTCAACACGACGGCGATAAGAAAGTAATGCCTTAAGATATACAACTAAAGTGACAATTGATAGCAGTCAAGTTCTTAATGCCACTTATACTTTTGCAAAAGTGTAATGAAATATGCAAGAGTATTAGCAAACTGTAAAACAAATTGTTCTGAAATAAAAGAAGATGTCCATGAATGAAGAACTTTTAACAGTTTTTGGTCAATCACTGAAACATGATGACTACCTTATTTCCAGGAATACACACCCCTGCGTTTATTTCCTAATTTGGAAGTTTCGCCCTACGTTTATTCAAGACCATTGTTTATTGAAGGTTCGTGTTAATTCGAGGAGATGGGTATATACTTCATATCAAGAAGCAACTGTTTTTTGTCAAGATTGAAATACAAAAGTGATTATTTTAGTTATATAATATTGCAACTCATTAGTCTATGCTGTTAGTGTATATAGGTTACTAGTAGTTCATGAAATCAAATACATGCTAAAATTGAACCACTAGCTTTGATGTTATGTGCCGGTAACATCACTTCAGCAGTGATTCAGAGTTTCTCGCATTTTGCAGGGAATTATTTTTGTGGAATATCTTATTGGACAAAACGGTGTGAGACAAATTGCGGGGATGATTGCCGAGATGGCACAAAATATGAGATCCGGCTTCACTTAACATTTCCCTTAAAATTACTGCTGTGTTTATAATGAAGAATTTCTGTCCCGGGACAATTTCCTCCGTCCCTTCAGCAGTTATTGTTGTTTTTCTCATATAAATTGGGACGATTTCTAAAAAAAAAAATTAAAACAGCTGCAAACCATTGAATTTAAAACGATGAATTTTTTTTAACAATTAAAAGTTTAAAAAATGTTGTCCCAACCCGCTGTATTTTTGATGCAAAGGAGAGATATATTGATCATATTGATTTTCATCCCATCCTGTCAGTGTCCCGGCCCATCTTCCATATGAAACAGCTACTAATTTGGTGTTGATCTAACTACAAGTGAATGTAAAAACTACTCATCGAGTCATACAAACACCTTAATTTTCAATTATTTCTATCTTTCAGTTTATTCTGTGGACATTGTTAAGTTTTGTTGCCCTAAGTCAATACTTATTAATTGGGTAGAGTTTAGAACCACTGCCATATTGAAAATATAGTTTTTATCGAAATTAAATTGTATTTCTATCTCTTTATTATCTCTATTGCTTTCTCAGATTCCCTGTAGGGTTAGTTTGGAATTCAACTACTGAATAATTATGTATTTGTTTTTACCGATTTCAACACTTACCAAGAGTAAGTGTTGAAATCAGTAAAAACGATTTCCCGGTGAAGAAGTTAAAAGTAATTATGAATACAGAACACTTCTTGATCTGGCCGTATTATTTATTCATGCCAGTTTATAGAGCAAGTATGTGGCCTCAGTTTATCAAGCAAGATAATGTCTCTCGATCATTGCCATTTTTCTACTGTTCAGATTTTTCGAAAAAAGAGGTTAAAAATGGGGAAATATAGTCGCATCTTATGCGAATCTTGTTTTCTACGTAATCTCGTTTCTAGGCAAAGGAAATTTAATCGACAAATATCATTAAGTGCGTATTGGAGTCATCTTCAGTTTCGTAAGTTCATACATAAATTATATCGTACTAACATTACTGATCCATATAATTTACAACACAACAAAATAGTTTTACATCGTTTAACTATCCACAGAAGCCTGCTACAACAACTATATTATGTAGAACAACCGTATTATGTTAATTATAGGTAAAGCTTTTCACTTTACAATCTACTTTTCATTTGTATTTCTGACGTTGTAGTTGCTGTTCACTTTTAACATTTAGGATCAACTTATCTTGTTTTTGTAACACCTTTGATTGTTATACCGACTCCAGGATAAAAACTTCTGTTATCCCGATCCAAAAGGGATTGACTTAGGCAATTATCTCTTGGTAGCAAAATCTCTTGGTAGCAAAACCCATGCAACTACGTCAGATGTAACGGGTAACGGGTGGGCGGGTTATCTGAACAATACGAAAAGAATTGATTTGTGGGCAAAGATGTGTGAGAACACTCTATTCAAGCATCAGGCACACGCGTAGTTTGCCTTGATTACTACGAAAATAAGTTTTATTATTTTCTAATTCACATAGTTCAAACGAAAATAAGAGTCTTATTTTCTACGTAATCTCGTTTCTAAGCAAAGGGAATTTAATCGACAAATATCATTTAGTGCGTAGTGGATTTTGTTCAGTTTCTTGTGCTTAAAAGTAGGGGTAATTTCAAAGACTTAACCTTTGAGACACAGAAATTAATGCATTTACGTTATCCTCAATATACCCGTCCTTTGCTTGTTCTGACCTCGAACGTCCATGACGATTCAACAAACGATCACTTACTCCACTATTTGGCTCTGCCAATGCACCACCCGAACGTAGGCTATGTAAGCCGAAGTTTCTTGGATCCAAGCCTATTTTCTTAACCACGTCTAAAAAGAGCCCCTTGCTCTGGTGTATGCTTTCGATTTTATTGATAGATCTGCACCATTAATTAAGCTCAGTAGAAAAACGCCACCTGAAATTCTTCGGCTGGAAATGATTTTAAGAAGTGGCGCTCGGCCCAGTCTTTCCACATGTTGAAATAACAAGTATATTTCTTGAGGGTGGTTGGTTCCCAACTTGGAACTTGATTGGCCAGTAACTGAAGTTCTTCATTTAAGTTTCCAAGGCTTTGCGTTTCAACGTAGGACCTGATAAAGTCTAAATTCATCGAATAAATAGATTTACTTTGAACTTTAACTCGGAGAAACACTATAACACAACTCTGCATTTTTCTGCATTTTGCAATCCTGCTTTTGCTATTTTTTTCATATATTTATCCAGAAGACATCTTTCGCAATCCTGCTAATGCCACAACGTTTTGCATACACTGGTTACACTGTTTCACAAAATGACTCATACAATCATCCAGTAGACATCTGCAATCCCTGTTGATGCTATCTTCCCTTGGTCAACTCAACCCAATCAGTTATCTGGTAAGCTTTTCTCGCAAACCTGCTAATGCCATTATAAAGACAATACAAGATATCCAGTAGACATCTGCAATCCTGCTGAAGCTACCTTCCCTTTGTTAACATAACCGCTTCATGCAACTATATAACTATGACGTATTTTAATGATGTTTTAATGATTCTTTTACTCTCTATTTTAACATTCTGTAATATTTACTTTTCATTGAACTGAGGATGATAACTGGACGGTTGTCGAAACGTTTGAAATTAATAAATATACTTTAAACAACTAAAAAAATGAAGTTTCTATCATACATTTTCATAATCAAATTAATTGCCCAAAGCAACATACTTGTAACAACCACTGATCTAGTAACCATCATTTGCAATTTTGCTTATGCTACGGCGATTTACCATCAGCGAGTTACATCGATCCAATGTTAGATAGTACCAAAACATATCTAGAAAACATCTGCAATACTGCTAATGCTACCGTCGTCATGCTTGATTGTCCAGAGAAAGTGTTCATCTGATTTATTTTGAATCCTCAACATAAGTCACCATAGATGACGAATACTGGAATAACAATCAGTAATCTTGTTAAAATAACTAATTCAGAAAACGCAGATTGGGTAAGCACAATTCTATGGAAAATGCATCTTTAATGCGATTTTATTTCCTAAAATCTCGTGATCTAATACTGGATTCTCCCAACCTTGGTTCGGATGTAAGATGGTAGCCCATCTGTGTCCGACCTCTTTTTTCAACCGTTCGTTGTAGAAGAGTGGAAGTTGAAATATTTGTGGTTTTATTAATCGTTAATTATCAAAGCAATCATCTTCAATATTCATCAAGTATCGATATATTTTTGTTAAACGTATTCCGGACATTGTTCTTGTGGCTTATTTTATTATGGATGCCACAAATACAACCGTTACTACAGAGAGTCTTAACGAAAACTCTGCTGCAGTAGTAAATGTGGGAACAACCGTGATTAATGAAGACGGTCAACCCCGTAAGCGTGCTCGAGAAGTTGAGGACGAGCATTGTGAAGAACCTGCCATTAAAAGGTTTAAAGTGATGTCTTCTGAAGACACGTACAAGTGGAAACTTCCTGCAGAAATGGCTGAGTATGTTAACAGCCACTTTCAACAATTTATACCCGCGAAGGATGTATATGAATCCATCCTGTACGAGAACCCAGTACCATCAAATGTGGATGTTCCACAAGCTATGGATGATTTTATTCTACCGATTTTAAAGAAATCTGAGTTGGCTGTAGACACTTCTTTCTCAAAAATCCAACAGAAGTTGGTCAATGTATTGGGACCATTGTCTCAAGTCTGGCAGTCTATTGAGACAGCAAAAAACAGTGATGATGCAGAAGTAGAATTCTCATTACATGACCTAGCTGAGAATATCGATAAAACTATCATTTTACTTGGACAAGCTTTCCAAGCATCTGCTTATCAACGCAGATATAATGCACTTTCTGCCATCATGAAAGACCATAAAAAGGTCAAAGAAACTTTGAGGGAGAAAGCAGATCTCCTCAAGGAAGAACATAAACTTTTATTTGGCGAAAAATTTCAATCTTATGTCACAGAAACAGTAAAGACTCGACAAAAATCTGAAGATTTGTTCAAAGACCTTAATCGTGAAAAACCGTCACAGCGTCGTCAGCCCTTTCGATCGGGCCCCCCACCAGAAAACCGACAAGGAAAGAGCAGTGGGGGGCAAAGATTTGTCTATACGAAAAGATCATTTCAAGGCAAATTTAAATTACAAAAAGGAAACTTTCCGCAACATCATACCGGATCTCCCTCATCACACAGAATACAACGAAATCCATCCTGTGGTAAGAAAATTATTTTCAAAAAATATACCGAAGGGAGCTATTCAAAAGGTTTCTCCAGTGAAGGGGCAGTTTCTGAGCAACTTGTTTGTAGTAGACAAAAAGGATGGGGGTTACAGGCCAGTGATAAATTTGAAGCACCTGAATGCCTTTCTTCCCTACCAACATTTCAAAATGGAGGGTCTCCATCTCTTGAAGGATCTGTTGCGGAAGGGAGATTACATGTGCAAATTGGACCTGAAAGACGCATATTTTACGATTCCAATACACAAGACTTCAAGAAAGTACCTGAGGTTTGTGTGGGAGGGAACTCTGTACGAGTTTCTCTGCCTGTGCTTTGGTCTGGGTCCAGCACCACTGATATTTACAAAACTTTTAAAAATTCCAGTTGCACTATTACGTCGTCTAAGAGTGAGATCGATAATTTACCTAGACGACATGTTGATTTTAAGTCAAACAATAGAAGAATTGGTCCAACACCGAGACACTGTAATCTTCCTTTTGCAACAACTAGGGTTTGTGATAAACCACAAGAAATCAATATTGATCCCATCACAGAAAATAGAATTTTTGGGGCTTACAGCGGATTCTGTGAAAATGGAATTAGCACTCACCCCAGAAAAAGTATCCAAGATTGGGAACCAGTGCCAAAATCTGATATAAATTCCCAAACAACAATTCTGGAGTTAACACGCCTAATTGGGAAGTTAGGAGCCACTGCCCTAGCAATCTTACCAGCAAACCTCCAATTAAGATATTTACAAAGACAACAAATCCAAGCAATGAGATCGTCAGGGTCTTACCAAAACAAAATTTGCCTGAACAAAGAATCCCTGGAAGAGTTACAATGGTGGGTGAACAACCTTTCTTTATCCAATGGAAAGTCCCTAATTCTCCCTCCAGCAGATCTGAATATTTCGACAGATGCCTCCAATAAAGGTTGGGGTGCCCATTGCCAAGGAAGGTCAACGAGGGGCCCTTGGTCCATGGAAGAACAGAAATTGCATATAAATATCCTGGAGATGAAAGCAGTGCAATTGGCTTTGTTGACTTTCACAAAATTCAAAAAAGTCAATCATGTTCACTTAAAGATAGACAACATGACAGCTCTGTCTTATCTTTTGAAAATGGGAGGCACCCAGAACAGACATCTTATAGCCCTTTCAAAAAATATATGGGATTACCTTATATCTCGAGGGATGATATTAACAGCGGAGTATATCCCAAGTCATTTGAATATAGAGGCAGACAAGGCTTCGAGAGAACTAGAAGACAAGAGCGAGTGGAAGCTGGAAGCAAAACTATTTCACCAAATTTGCAGAAAGATGGGGGTTCCAGATGTGGACCTGTTTGCATCTCGAACTTCTCATCAACTTCCACGATACATGTCCTGGAAACCGGACCCAGGGAGCATAGCAACGGATGCTATGGCACAAAACTGGTCAAATCTCTTCCCTTATGCATTTCCTCCATTCAGCATGATTGGACGAGTTCTTACAAAGTTAAAAAAGGAACAAGTGTGAATGATATTGATAACACCTGCCTGGCCATCCCAGTCTTGGTACCCAGTTGTACTAGAGATGTCTGTATGCAACCCCATACCGTTGCCTCAGAAAAGGAACTTACTAGTAGATCCTCTACAGAGAGTGCATCCACTAGTATTAAATCAGTCGTTGCGACTGGTGGTATGGATGGTATCCGGTCTCGTTTGGCAACAGAAGGCATATCAGTCAGGGCTTCAAAACTTATCTGCAATTCCAGAAGAGAGGGTTCAGTTAATGCTTACGAATCGGCCTGGCGAAAGTGGACTAGCTGATGTTGTAGACAACAAATTGATCCCTTTCGATGCTCTGTAACCTATATTCTTGATTATCTCGCTTATTTGTATGGTCAAGGGCTTGCTTACCGCACAATAAACGAGGCAAGATCAGCTATTTCGGCATATCATGACAGGGTAAATGGTTTGCCAGTTGGTCAACAGCCTTTGGTCTGTGATTTATTGTCAGGTGTCTTTAATAATAGGCCACCTCTTCCTAGATATACATTTATTTGGGATGTGGAGAAAGTTTTGGTATATTTGAAAAGTTTAACTTGTGCAAAAAAATTATCAGACAAATTACTGACACTAAAACTGTCAATGCTTTTAGCTCTAACAGCTGCTTCTAGATGTTCAGAATTGAAATTTCTTGACATCAGATATATGGGCCACACAGATTCCGTATATGTCTTTTCATTTTCCAAATTAACCAAGAGCTGGCGCCGAGGTAAACCTCCACCTCGACTTGAGTTCCATAAATATGAACAAGATGAATCAGTTTGTGTAGTGTCTTTACTAGATGTTTATTTGCAACGCACTAAAAGTTGGAGGAACGAAGGAGAAAAAACCCAATTGCTTCTTGGTTATATTAAACCGCATGTTGAGGTTGCGAAAAGCACTATTTCAGGCTGGATTAAACAAGTGCTCCATGATTCGGGCATTAACGTAGACATTTTTAAACCTCATTCAACCAGGTCAGCTTCAACATCCAAAGTTGGAGTTGCCGGTTTGAGTACTGAAGACATATTGAGGCGGGGAAATTGGTCCAATAATTCAACTTGGCAAAAATTTTACAAGAAGGATATTAGGAAGACTGCCCAGTTTGAGGAGACCCTTTTAGGTGGGAATGCTTCAACTACGCTTTAAACAGAGGACACAGATGGGCTACCATCTTACATCCGAACCAAGGTTGGGAGAATCCAGTATTAGATCACGAGATTTTAGGAAATAAAATTGAAGAATTCCGTAAGGGCGCGAAGCGCCCGCAATGGAATTCCGATTTTATGACTAAAATCGAGTAAGATCTAATACTAGCCCACCTCCCAAACCCAAAACTGCGTTAATCAAATATTCCGCCCTCATTTCATTACAGGTTCTCATCATGAAGGTGGTTACGGACATTATCATCAAAGAGGTCGAGGTCGCTGACATATCTTTATATTACGTACAGTGTTGTACTTGATCATATATATATTAAAAAAAAAAAAAGAAAGTTGGGTGGGAACACTCTATTCAAGCATGCGCCATATCAGGCACGTAGTTTGCCTTGATTAATACAAAAATAAGTTTGATTATCCCTATTACTAAAACTCTCTGATATAGAAAAAAAGATCGGTTGTATTTACAAGTTAAAAACACGGCGTTTAAACAACAATTCCGGAAAGGTGTATTACCATCGTTTTCAAACATGTTTTCTTGGGGGGTTTTTCAGCAAAGAGAAAGAGAATTACTTTCATATTAATTAATAGGAAACAATTTTTTAAAGAAAAAGAGAATTACTTTCACATTAATTAAATAGGAAACAATTTTATTAATCAATATTTAAAGGCTGCCGTACAATATCAAGAATTACTTTCGTTTTAATTGGTTTCCACAGTAAACAGCCACTATTTCTGTGTTTTGTTTATTCCGCCCCTTCAAACCACTGTGTCTTCAACGTGATTTTATTTTCCAGGTAGACGTGTTGTCCAAACTTTAGATTGATATTACTGTAGTAATTTTATAATAATCTAATCATTTCTAAATATATCTGCGTTCTGGCAATATTAAATAAAATATTAAAGGTTCAAGTTACAGTTTCTTCCAGTTCTTTACTTTATTGAATTATTCATTTTCTTGGTAATAAGAACAGGACACTTTCCTACCATCTTTAAATATTAGTGTTAATCAACCTAAATATAGCTATATGCGTGATATAATGGTTTTATTAAGGCGTACCTAGAGCTCAGTCAAAATTTGTGGAGGAGCGTTTAGTCATTTAAAGTAGGAAAAAAAATTTGCAAGTATCGCCACTTAAGACTAAAAATAAATTCATAATATTAGACTTCTCTACTTTTTGACTGATCCTGAATACGCCTATGGGACGGATAATTCGAAGCCTAACAGAATATAAAAAAACACTTTTACAAAATTTATGGAATTTTGATATGGAATTAAAGTAGGTAAGTAAGTAACTCACCCACAGTTTTGAGTTCCTATGCTTCCATCTATATCGGTTGGTTCTTCCTCTGGTCGACTTGCAACTTGGACGTTCACTTACCGGCAGAGCTAGTTAGAATATTTTGCTAAACAGGGTCAGATTGCCGTCAATTGATGACTTCAATGGGCTAATACGCTGCTTTAGAGTGACGGATTGGGATATGACATGACTGAGACTCCAACACCGGCCTCATCGATTGCACGCGAAGGTACTAGGCGCTAAACGTTTACTTCAGCATCACTTAGCAGCGGCATATCAAGGATAAGACAAAGAAAGTGGAGGAGCACAAGCTACTTGAAACCAATTTTCAGAATATGCTATCTTGGAAGTCAATGTACGCAAAAAATGGTTCCTCTGTTAGGCTACACCTATAATCCTCATAAAGCAATGATCTCGGAAAATCTGAAGGTACTAGGCAGAGAATTGGATAGGTCCTCTTCTGAATATGAAAATCTACTTCTATTAGGGGACTTAAACGCACAATCAACTAATCTGTCAACGGTAAATATTGTCTAAGTAATTTAAATAAAGATCGGTGTAACATTGCAGTTGAAACGCCCAAAGTCGAAGTTAGTAAGTTGTTTATGAGGGAGTTATCATCAAGCCACTAACTGACAACGCGTCCCCACAACCCGTAGGGAAAAGCCGGAGCAAGCGTGGTAGAGGCCGCACTTTATGATGTAGTTACATAGAACTACTCACAGTGCGACAATCCAGTAACAATGTAACTAAGTAAGCCGGAGTTTTGAGTTCTTGGACTTCTATCTACATGGTTGGTTCTTCCTCTCGCCGACTTGCAACTGGGAAGTTGACTTACCGGCAGTGATACTTATATAATTTCCAGGCCAGATTGCAGTCTTCAATCGGCTGACACGTTGCTTTTAAATTGCATTAGAG
Source organism: Turritopsis rubra (assembly GCA_039566895.2). NCBI lineage: Eukaryota > Metazoa > Cnidaria > Hydrozoa > Anthoathecata > Oceaniidae > Turritopsis > Turritopsis rubra. The sequence continues at coordinate 10,673,044 of CM077631.1, read as the reverse complement.
TGAAAAAGATATGGTGTGACTGAGACACAGTCCCCCACCTTTCCACACGAGGAAACTATCTTCTTATACTAATACGCAATCTTGCTTTTTTCTTACCTAACTTTGAAAGAAAGAATTTAGGAAAATTTCTCGGGAAGTTCGTCAATGGATATATTTGTTTTTCCCGTATTAGAATAAGGCACTCCGGCTTAGTGCTTATAATTGTTTTATGATATAAAATACGTTAGGGAAGACATGATATAGCATCTCAGGCGGAGACTTCGAATTACAATCGAACGTAGCAGCTATTGACAACGAATGAAAAATAGTCGTTTGAAGAAAAAAGAAGCATTTGTTTACATTTTTTAAACCGAAGTATTAATAAGAAACATGCATAGAAAAACAATTTTTTTTTACGAAGAATAGTTTTACATATCTACGACTTATATGTAATGTTGAAGGTTAAGACGTATCAAACGGCATTTTATCCAGTTTCGGTTTGTTTTCTTAGATTTCCAAAGAAAAGAAAGAAAATTTAGTGTTGAGCATGGTATTTTTTAGCACAATGATAGAAAGAAGAAAGTCAAGAAGTAATAAAAGATTAGAGATTTGATTAATCTGTTGGTTTTGGCAGTGAGTAAAATTAATTACCGATGGCGTTTTTCTAATTGGCGATCTCTCTGTTCCTGGAATTTATAGAGAAAGAAAACTCAGCTTTGAAGAAAGAAACATTATTCAGGTATGATTCTTTTTAAGATTTAGTTAATACCTTATATCTTATATATGTAAATCTGTATATACACCTAAAGTTAGTTTTGTGATGGGCAGTGTAGTGTGTGAGTGAGATATTTTACAATTTGTGAATATTTTTATCTGAGATTTAGTATTGATAATTATGAATCTATTCACCACAAAGTCTGAAAGTATTTTTGGTTGACTATAAAGTTAGAAAGTGGGAAGAATTAAGAATGGTTAGGATTTATTTTAGAAAAGATTATCAAATGCTTAGTATGGCGCGTAAAATATTTATGAATTGATGAAAGATTTTAAGCAGCGTTTTGGACTGCGTTTTTGTATTACATAGAGTTATTATAAAACGATTAGCATAGCGTGTAAAAACATTTTATTGAGAAAGATGTAAAAAAAATTTACACGGTATACTAGTTCACTATATATTTCTTAAAAATAAATGGTTTATTTACCTTTAGAAACGTGAAAGAGTTGGAAAGTTTAACATGTCAGCAAACTTTAATGACTATCGTAAGGCTCTGTACGAGATAGTTACGCCTATTCTAGGTGGATTGGTTACTTTGTTGAATGTCATGGAAATGTATTTCATTATGAAAGGTATGTCAACAGAAAAATGACATCTGCAATAACTAAGTGCATATTTGGTAATTAGGCATACTTAAATACAGAAAAATACTTCTGCATGATGTTCTCCCTCTTCCGAATAATTTCAGGTCCCAAAAAGAATAGGAGTACCATGGGCACTATATACATCCTGAATTTATGCGCTTCGGATTTTTTTGTTGGCATCGTTATGATAGTGCTGAAATCGATGACGCCAGCAATAAACACACACCTGAAAGGCAATGTGATCGCTGAAAATTTTTATGACGTCATTCACTATTGCTTCATTCGCATGTCTCTTTTTGTGTCTGTAATCAACTTGATTGCTTTAACTTTGATCGTCTTTGGGCGATAACAAATCCTTTCTCGCATCGGAAACGTAACAAAATGTTCGCGGTAAAGGTATGTGTTGCAGTTTGGGTTCTGTCGATTGGATTTACCACAATTGTCTATTCCTTATCGAGATTTCAACTCAAAGATACAGAACGCTACAACACACTAGTGTTTCCTGTTGCAACTTACTTCGGAACGATTGTATTCGTCACATGTTACACTAAGATTTACTTTGTTTTAAAACAAAGTAGCATGAAGCATGGCAAATCAAAGCGAACGACGAATACTGCTGACAGCGCAGAAGCACAGAAAGAAGGCGAAGAAAACAGTGCAGAGGTAATAAAACATCTTTTATACTATCTGTCCTTTATAGTCAGTAGCATAATTAGGCTCAAATGTGAAATGCCCTTCAGCTACATTTTTTGCTGATTCTGTATTTTTAAACTGTAACACCATACATTTCATAGCGCCAATCGATTTTTGAAAATCGCTACATCAAGTTTCAAAATTTGGGACCAAGTTTTGAACCAAACTTTCTTATTGCTCTAAAAATTGTTTGCTTTTTAGAAATAAAATCAGAAATATAATATGTTAGTTGAAGAGGGTTTCCCGTTTGAGCGCAATAAACCTTGTTTTACTAATTTCATAGCATTATTACCAAGCCTTATTACCCACGTAACAGGGCTGTATTCGATACAAAAAATTCGCGCAATCCCATTAGTCAATTACGCTTAAATGTGACGTCACTCGGTCTATACTCACCGGTACAGCCCGCTGAAGTGTCATGGCAACAATATTTTTTATAAAATAAGAGGCATGAATGTAAGCAAACACAGAAAAAACATAGATAGATATTCGAAAGTAATGCCCTCATAACCAGTTAGTATAGGGGTAATAGTCACTCATTATTCCAATTTCCCAGAGGAATAACTAACAGCGAGGCCATACATGTTGAATAGGCCAGAACAAGTTGTTTAAACAGAAATTCGGGAAAAGTGTATTGTGACTGACTATTGATATTCATAAATTACATCACTTTCATTCTCCAGATGACTTGCCTAGGTTCAAATCAGAATGATATTAAAGTACAACTTTATAAGTCTCAATATATTACGTCTTTTTATCTAGCAAGGAAACGTTCTTATCATTTTGTTATAAAATAAAGCAAGGGCTGTACAGAACGAAAGTGATGTTACTAAAAGTTGTGCGAAGTCTAAAAAACAGTAACTAGCAATCTTTTCCTGAAAATCATCTACTCACCGTTTTCTTAAAACTATGTTTTCAAAAGTTGGATTAGAATCTATCATGCCTTTATGGAATTTCAGCTGTATTAATTACAGATATTACTCATAGTTATTTCTTGTTAATGTTTAGATGAGATTTTTGCGCCTCGCCGTTAAAACAGTTGTTGTGTTTATGATATGCTGGTTACCTTTCTCCACAGCAAGTTTGCTGCGGGCACTGGGCGTTCCATTTGGAGGTGTGTCGCTCTACTCGACATTCTTCACTTTGGCGTACTTCAATTCTGTCATGAATCCATTCATTTATTTCCAACACGTTTGGAAAAAGCTATCTAAACACTGGAAACACTGCAAGCACATGCGAAATAAATCATCGAAACGTGACCAAAATTCGGATCAAGAAACCTCATTTACGGCAATTTCAAATTAACGGTTCGAAAAAGGCATGGATGCGAGAGAAAGATTGATTGTTAGTCGAAAATGTTAGTCAAAGCTCAATATTACGAATATAATCCCTCAGAAAAGTTTGAGTTTATTTTGGTGTTTCTCAAAAATTTCCTGTAAAATGTTGGGCTAACGGGCTTTTGAGCACCTGGAAATAACATGTATATGTAATATGTGATAATATCACAGAAAATATGTGAATTGCATACATGATCTTTCCGTACGAAACGTTAAGTATCTACGCCTTTTTCGTATTTGGTGGAGACGTTAATAATAATGATAGGATAAATACACAATGATAGGATAAATACACAAACTTATGAATACACTTGTAAAATGTAAAGGTACAGTGGCGGCTCTAGAGTTAGCAAAAAAAGGAGGAGTACTTTTCTATTAAAACTTAAGTGTAAATTAGGTCATTTGCACGTTTTTCTTTTATAGCCTCAATGACCTTACTCTTCTCCATAAAGTTCGCCAACGTTCAAGATCAAGAGGATTTAGTTGTACCATGGACGTTTAAGAAGAGAAGGACTTACAACTAACTTCTAAAGCCTTTGAATTCTATTGTTAAAATTTTTTATATCATTTGATATAAAGCCTGTCTCGTATTTCATTAAAGGGTCCATTAAAGGGTAGAGATCAGAAAATCTCAGAAATTGAAGAAATATGAATTGCATATAAATCTGTGATTTTCATTAGTACTTCAAATCTACTATTTAATGTTTTTAAGATATCTGATGGGCGTTTACAGCGAATTTTAACGAGTTATGTAGTATTTAACTTGATACGTATTATACAAAAACTTCGCAACTTAGCCAAATGTACATGAGGAAGAATATCTTGTCACTCAATTCTGAAAATTTCAAAGCTGAGGCTGCAAAAGTTCTTAAGGAATGCAAGTTTTAAAATTGGCTACAAAATGAACAGAATATCTTAGAAAAACATCTCTGGTTGGTTGTTTAAATCTTAGAAGCCAATAGAAGCATGTATTTTTAACTGTGCTTGAGGGAATTTTAAAACTGCCTTTGTAAAAATTTCAATAAACCGAGACGCGCTTTATTTGAATAGATCAATGAAAGTTGTAAGTCCTTCTCTTATTATACGTCCATGGTTGTACCGAATGACTTAATATACTTGATTGTGCAACAAACAACTTTGGGGTTTTAATTGTCTCACAATGAGGGAGAGAATATTAGTTGTTTTATTTTAAGATGATTGTAATGATATCCGCATTTTTCCCGAATTTGATCACAGCCGGGGGAGATGCCTAAATTTACGAACATTTACAAAAACCTCTCTTAGTACTTCTTTGCGTTATTTCCTACACTCGGGGATTGGCGAACAAATCTTAGAAATCTTTGAGATAGTTAATCCGGACAGAGGAATGCATAAAGGCAGACATCTACGTTGCTTTTGAGTATAATTAAAATGCCAACATGGTGTCTTGATGAAACAATCAATCAACTTGAATGCTTGTTGGTGGCTGTATACAAAAACCATTTTTAAAAAGAATACACTGTCCTACCAGCACTAGACTTTCTGTTAACGTTCCGCTCTTCTTGCCTCCAACGGCAGCATTGTTATAATCACACACACACAAAATGCAAATTTTAATGAAAATTGAAAGGGCTTTCAAAAGTGGATCCAGCTTTTGCCCAAATTCCCCTTTTTTGGTCAAAATAAGAAAAATGACGTAAATTTAAATGACGTAAATATAAAATTAGCACAGTCTGTGTTTTATGTTCAAATTCTCATTAAGGGGCGTGGTTCATGGGCGATTTTAATTGTGCCACTTGTATTGCTCGTGGGTTTTTTGCAAATTAATTTTTAGATACACGATACAACAAATGAAGGACAAAAGAAAGCTCATACAGAGTGGACGAAAAGATGGCCGTTGAAACAGAATCAAAAGGTCTTTCCTCTTTCTCAAATCAACTTAGCTTTCAACAATTTAACTATTTGATCAACTTTGGTTTAAACTGATTCAAAGATTTCAAAAGTAACAGACAGTCGTTGAGTGCCGTTGTTGTCTCCACTTCAGTATAGTGATTGTGTGTATTCAGCCAAAGAGATATAGTGTAAATTAACCAGTGACATCTGTTGATATGTCGTTACGTTTTCCAGATCCTTGTTGTGTCTGTTATAGATCAACCTTCTCGTATTTCTCCGGATCAACCAAATGTATTTTTTATAAAATACGAAGTTACACCAGTGAAGTAGCTGAAAGCAATTATGATATTAAAAACGAGGCGAAATTTAATGCCTAGGTCATAACACTGCGTTTAAACAGAAATTCGGGAAAGGTGTATTTTTGTATATACTTGATTTTGTGAAAATCAGTACAAGCTGTAATAATGATGATTTCAACAAATAATAATAATTTTATAGCTAATAATCAATAATATCTCTAAGCCATAATACTAAAAGTTAATGATAAGTTAATGATAAATTATCGGCATCATCGCAAGCTTTTTAAAAACTTGGAATGAATCTAAAAATGCATTTAGTTTGTCACGAAAACCGTCAATTTTATCCCTTTCATATCGTTAGTTGGATTTTATTAGATATTCTTATAACTTCGTTCCTGTTTGCAACTCTAAATAAATTACCATTGATATTAGGCTTACTTGCAGTTCAAAATGTCAAGATTTTTTTTTCTAAAAGATTCCCCTAAAAACCCATATTTTTAAGGAGTAACTGAAACATTTTCGTGCCGGATGGACAAACTCTAAAATTGTTTTAAAAGCCATTATGCTGTTCCATATTAGAAATTTACCTGGAGAGTATCTTAAGATTTTTTGTGTGGTGTTTCGTAAAATTATGCGAGGGATTTGTACGAAAAAAGTTGTCTCTATTTGTATTTTGTCCATCCGTCACGAATTTCAAATGAAAAAGTTAATTTTTCGAACTCAAGAAAAATAAAGTTTGACTAAGATGTAATGAAACTATATATTCAGTTATGACGAGGAAAACTTTTCAATCAAAAAAATATCTGTTACTTTGGAAATCTTTGAATCAGTTTAAACCAAAGTTGATCAAATAGTTAAATTGTTGAAAGCTAAGATTACACGATCGTGTAAAGTAGCTCACAGGCATAAATAGTAGGCTCTTTAGAATCGGATACTGGAAGATACGATATGCGTAGCCAGTGATATACGACATTGCATACTGGCGGATATTAAATATGGCACCGTATACGACATCGGATACGGCCGTACATGGGGACAGTATACGATAGTGGTATATTGTCGGGGTAAAATGGTACATATACGACATGTATACTGTTGGGTACGATATGTTGCAAAAGGCGGTATACGCACGTATACGCTTCCATACTGCAACCAACTAAAATAGCCCTGGAAAGAAAACTAGCTGCTTTTACACGTTGATTATAGCCAAAATTATGCTAACAAGGAACAACAGGAAATACAAAGCACATATTTTGGGCACGAAACCTTTTCAACCATCACGTCGGAGGCCACAGATCATTCTAGATCATTCTAGATCATTCTAGAATAGCGGCATACTTGTGTGATGAAAGTGATTGAAGAATTGAGTAAAAATACAACTGCTACAATGAACGCCATCACGGGAAGGCCCCTCTATGGATGGTATAGGGGGCACCATTAAAAATAAGGTTTTCCGAGATCTTAAGTCAGGCAAAGTTCAGATCACCAAAGGCCGAGTCTTTTGCAATGTAAGTTGCTCGCGTAGTAAAGGACGTCAAATCTTTGTATTTGTCAAAAGATGATATTTTAAAAGAACCAAGTGATGTTGAATCTGCTCCATAAATCCCAACTACTTTAGAAGTACATAAAGTAATATAAAGTTTTCAATGATGACAATGTTTAAGCTGAGATTCTTCAAAATTGGTACCGACAAGGAACCTTATTATGAGCAGTGGTACAGAATTCAAGGTGATCCAGAAGTGTGCGATCATACGGTGGCTTGTATCTGCCACAAAAATTATTTTTTAAAAAATAAACTAAAATGGACTTCTTTTAGAACATGGACGCGTTATTTAGCAAATAGTGACGAATGTAAAGTCTTGAAGCAATGGTTCCATGAACGATGTTTTATGTTATAATGTTTTCGACGAATTTCTATAGATACAGTTTACGAGATATGGTTAAGAACTTATCTTTCAATAGTTTCGTTATTTCGTGATGGATGGACATTTACAAATTTTCCTTATTCTCGTACATGTAAGCATTTCAGATATTATTATTAATCAAAGGTATTATCTTACTTGATAACCTTTTTCAAAAAGCCATTATTTATAAGCAAAATGATTTGCTGTAACATTTGCGATGTCTATTTTCCTGGATGCACATTCGCAGATGCACATTCACATTAGATGCGCATTCAATATAAATCAAATTTCTCCGTAGCAACCAACCAAAATTGAGAAAACAACTTCCATTAATGCTATCTACCAGCTTCAGGCTACAAGTTTGTCAATAAAATAATTCTGGATAATCGAGTCTTTGACGTCATAATTTGGGACAAATAGAAAATAGCGATGAAAAGGGAATGTGTATGTGAAAATTTGAAGAGCCACCCATCTTCGACGACAGTGAGCCACCAAAAATTTCGTCACTTTGATCTCTACCCTTTAATGGACCCTTTAATGCAATCGAACAAGTAAGTCAAGAATATTGAGCGTATACTTTCACTTTCTGATCAATGAGCCACAGAGTACTGTAACTAATCACAGGCAAAATTCATGGAGGAACGTTAAGTTATTTAGAGTAGAAAGGAATCAACACTAATCAACACTTATGATTGAAAAATTTACCAAACACTAGAACCCCACTGGTAATGACAGTTTTTATTTATGTTTTCTTGGATCTGAATTAATTCTACCTTTACACCTACATATACATACATATTGCAAGCAATGCTTACATACCTACAGTTTTAATAATGAAAAAACAAGTCATTTCTGAAACACTGACAACCATTGATTCTCCTGGACTCAGTGAAACCCGACCAGCAACTTTATATATTGCCAGTGCAACCTAAAAGGAAAATCATTTTATGTGTAAAATATCATTTGATGGTTTCATAAAATTATTAAAATTTTGTTCGGCCGATATATAAAACGTATCAACTTAATAAATGTATAAAATCATTTTAAGCAATGATATCGTTTAAGATAACCTTAGTAACTCATGCCTCCGTCGTGTAGTAATGATCTATTCGTTGCATTCACAATAGCATGAGTTAAATGAGTTAAATTAAATTAAAGTTAAATTCAGTTATTTAATATAGTTTAATAACTGAACTGGGATAAAATACACCAATACTTTTTTATTAGCACCAGTAAACATATCACATATTTGTCACATATGTTTTATCAAATGTCTGTCATTTAAGATAAGTTTACATCTGAAAGTAATGATTTCCATAGGCGTATTCAGTCCAACGTTATCATATTTCTTAAATGTCTTAAATGTCGATTAGGTTGCCTGCACATTTTCCTTTTCTTCTTTAAATAACTAAACTCTCCCCCACAAATTCTGACTGAGCTCTAGCTACGCCTCTGATTTCATAATCACCTTGAATGAAAATTTCTTTATTACCATGGCTGATCTTGATGATGGATTGAAATAAAACATTGCGTTCCTGAAATGCATAAAGAAATGATAATCTTAGTCTAATCTCCAATGTTTTGTTTGTGCTGTTTGTTCCTATTGTTGTTCTTATCTCTTTAAAAAAATGAGGGAGAAATTTCTTGAAAACAAAATATCATATGAAGCAAAACTAATAATAAAGTACCTTTTTTAAAAAGTCAACATGATGACAAGTGGGATGATTTTCTTTATTTCCTCGACGATCCACCCAAATCTGAGACAGGATGGTTATTTCTCTTAGAAGTCTTTCGTTATCTTCTGCGTTTTTGAGGAAAAACCTGGTAAATTAAGACTTCCTTGGTTAAAAAATTACGACATTTGTTTTATTCGAAAAACTTCTTCCCCTTGAGCGTTTGTGTTGTGTTGATGTTGATATCGTAAGACTTTACAGGTAGATGTTGAAAGGCTACAGGGTCAAAGGCTTTTCTTACTGATGCTGTCAACAGTTTAGTCCATACAGAGACAGTAGGTAAATACCAGTTGGAACAATCTCCGGGCAATAAAATTTGTTCTTTTCTCTATCCGTTTTTTTTTTCGTGAATCGTCATCTTTTCAGATAAACTTTGTCACTATGATCTAAATTTGCATTCAATTATATGGTTTTTTAACTCTTCCATTGCTTTAACCTGTTCATTAAGTTCATGTTCTTTATCTGTAGAATGCTTACATATTAAAGTTATTTATTGCTTTTTCACAAACGCTAACTGCATTTTTTACCTGGCTGGTAACAAACTTTGATTTTAAGGTGACAAATGCATTTTCAACCAGCTTTTGAGCAGTTTTTAAACCAGTTGTCGTTACCAATTTGCCTGCTAATCGCATTATAAATGTTCTTGATTCTGATTTATCCTCTTTTAAGGTATTATCCAACATTCTTTTGAAACGCTTCATAACATGTGCACCACACATATAAGGTACCCAGACAAAGTTTACAAGAAATCCGTTTACAAGAAATTCATTCAAATAAACTTGTATTGTGCTATTACTGAATTGGTGAAGAACTGCACCTATCAAGCATAATTATTTTAGGTCTCAATATAGCATGATGAGCATATATCTTCTTTTCGTATGATTGGACATTCATCAAAAACATGGAAATTGATTCTTTAGAATGGTCACTTGTAACATATTCTGCTACAGCTACAGGAGAGTATCCTGGGAATGGGTGGCGGGAAACTAAAGAGTAGTAGAGTAATTTGTTATATGGCTGAATGTTTCAAAACAGCGATCCTGTAGCATCGATAACAATATAATCTCTCTTTAAAGCTTCGTGATAACAGCGAATCGATCCTTCTCTAAAAGCGACAATATTAATTTCATCAGCAACATTTATCTTATGTAAGACAAACAAAAGAATGTTTTTTTTTTCTCCATATTTCAATTGCTGCTTTTTCATCTGAATCCATGATTTTACGTCTTACCATCGAAAGTTTTTCATGCAAATCATCTTTGCCACACTTTCCAGAGGCTGTCTCTATCGGTTTCATGCAACAATAGGGATTACGTTTCCTTATTGACTTGCTGATGGCATTGAGCATGTCTTGGTTGAAATGCCGTCGACTGTGTTCTTTATCAGTGCCGTCAATAACACAGTTTGGCGACATATGAATTCCAACCTGATCATGATCTTTAATTAGTTGGCGTTTAAAATTTATAGGTCCACTTATCTTAGCTTTACTTAGCAAGTTAATTGTTTCTGCACAACTACAGGTTGTAAGGTATACCTTCAAATTTATCTTAATTTTCTGCGCATTAAATCGCTTGGAAAAATGCTTGTTTAAACGAAGAAATACCTTTTCAAATACCTTGCAAAATAGACGAAGAACTTTCCTGAACATTATCTTCCTCAATGTTCTAAATTTCGAGGCTTTGTCTTTCTCTAAATTGTTTTTATCTTCTTTGATATTTTTGCAGTTAAATAAGTTCTTATTTGTGTTTGTTTTGTTTTCTGTTGATTGTGCACGTTCAGTAATACGCTGTTCTTCCGCCGAACGAGAAATCAAAGGTACATTCGTTTTATTATAAGAACGCTTTATAAACTTGATTCGGCTTTTTTTCAATCTAGTGTTATTTCACCCAATAGTTCTCGATTTCTCCGAGTAAGTTTATTTGGTAACCTGTCACGCCTCTCCTAAAGCAGTTTTTAAAGTTAGAAAATCATATTGAGCGTATTGTGGAGTTTTCACTTCGCCAATTTGGTCGCGCGGGATAAATCGTGCTGCTTTCACTCTTATTACCGCCAACTCATGAAAATTAACGCCATTACGGGCCGGCGTAAAATAGGCCAATAATGTATTAAGGACAGAATTAAATGAAATGAATTGAATGTACCAAAACGTGAAAGAAGTTCAGTTCAATAATAAACGATAAAAACATTTTAATTCATATTCTCACGCACACGAGGTTTCCATGTCTTATGATTTATCCGAACAGATTGGCTTAAGTGGCTCAAGGTGCATGGAAAGTTTAGCTTCAATTTCAAAAAATAATTAGAGATATCAATTTAGGGAAGTTAGGGGTGAGATTCTATGAAATTGGAAATTGTTAAGCAAAGAAATACTGTAAAACGCATTTAACGCCCCTCCCTCTCTCTCTCTCTCTCTCTCTCTCTCTCTCTCTCTCTCTCTCTCTCTCTCTCTCTCTCTCTCTCTCTCTCTCTCTCTCTCTCTCTCTCTCTCTCTCTCGTATACATTAGAATTAAAAAGATGTTTGAGTAACTTTTTTTAAATCTGGCATGCGATGGTAGAGAGGATGACAAAATTTACTGTCTGAAAAAGATAAATCCAAACAATAACAAAACTGAAAACAAAGAAGAAACCTGCAACTTGCAACAAGTAGTTAGAAGCAATGAAAAAACGCTTCACATACATACCGTATTTCCTCCAATAAGCGCCGCCCTCTATTAAGCGCCGCCCTCTAATAAGCGCCGCACCTAAAATTTGAATTTCGAAATTAGCGCCGCCCTCTAATAAGCGCCGCCCTCTAATAAGCGCCGCACCTAAAATCACGAAAATTAAATAAGCGCCGCGGCGCTTATTAGAGGAAATACGGTATACAAACTTTGGATATGTCTTTTCCTCTATAAATGTCCAACTTTGACTTTTGAATCTATGTTTCGTCATACGAACTACAACTTGAATAGACAATTATACGTCAATATTATAATTTGGAATGTTTAAAATCTCTGAAAAGGAATAAACTTTTTTGAAATTTAAAATATTTTAACGACTTTACATTTAAAAACTTTGTTTTAAATTTAAAACTTCTCAAATTTTCCCTCTTTATATAAACTAAGTCAGCGTGGTTGATTATACCGGAAAAGTGGTACACATCACGAAGTACCCTATACTTAGAACATTTCAGATAACATTCCGCGTGTATTTACTAAATTTCACAGCCTTTCTCCTGCGGCGGCAAGAAGTACATTTTAGAAAGAAAATTTTCGCCAAACAAGGAATTCTGTTCCGAATCTGATATCCTATATAACTGTCGTTTCCATTTCAGAATCAGCGGTTCTGCTTTGCGATTTCTCCTTTCGGTTAACGATTTTCAACCTAAAGTCCTTATAACTGGAGTATTGAATAAAATATTTATTCATGTATTATATGAACTCAATCTATTATAAAAAAATGTTTATAATGTTTATACAATGTAACAAAATATGTGCCAAAGTAAAAACTGAAGAATATATACTTCTCACGTGACAAAGATAGCTATGCAAAATTGAGCAATGGAAAACATTTTTTGGAAATATCTGAAAGTAAAAAATCTGGTCAAGGTCAGATAAGGCCGACGTGTTCAAAGACTTCGGACAAGTACAGATAAATCTGAGTTTTGAGGTCTAATGAAACGAATAACTTCTTGTAGCAGATATTCGGCTTAGTTGCAGTTCACTCCTGGGACGATTATCTCGCCCTGCAAAAATGAGTCATAATGAATTATTGGAACCATTACAGGTTTATAAAACAGGTCGATAGTCCCGGGAGTGAACTGCTAAGCCAAATATTCTTTAACTGCCATTTTAGGATCACAAAGTGCATACCATTAGCTGATTTGGATTTGGACCAAAGAACTTTGGATTAACATCCTAATTTTTGAGGTCTCGTGTCTGTTTTGATATGTAATGTCTTAAAAGCAAAGAAAGTATTGGGTACAAGGTTGTTAAGTTCCATAAATTGCTATAAATTTATTCATGAAAGTTATTCTCCTGAAAGTTTCTGAACGATAGTAGCAGTTTTCGTGCAAATTTAATTTCGTGGATTGAGAATTTCGTGGATTAAACTCTTCCTAGGAATTAAATTTTGTTAATTTCGCAATTAATGGTCTTCATATTATTTTAAAATTAAATATTACGATGCATACGTTGACAGACAGTGAGACAAAAAGTATTTTTTCCTCTCACAAGAATTTAATTTTGAGAAAACGCGAAATCTATTTTTTTCCAGTGAAATTTTCTTACCACTTTAAAGTATTTGCCACATAGACAGTACAGCCCGAAAGAAATTTAGGCACCTGTGAAGGAATGAATTTTTACATAAAAATGCAAAAGATTTTCGTGTAAAGTTTTATCTGTTACATGAAGTCATTGTCTTCAACACGATTTGATAGGGAAAGCTAATAATCTTACGTGGAAATGTAAAGTTTCTTTCTTACTTTTGGATTATTTTTATGAAAAATCGCAGTGTCATATTTTTGTGGGTGAAATTTATAAAAGAGCATTTGGAAATTTTTTTTAGTTCATAAACGAATCATTTAATACACCGATATAGTGATATATATAGGATATTTTTTCAAATCTGTTTTTTAGGCCATACTTGCCAAATGTCACGCGTTGTTGTTCTGCAATATGTGCGCATTGAAAGTTTTTAAGAAAAGTCCTGTATTTCCAAAAAAAATTGGATGTTTGACTACTGATCTAATATTTTTCACATCATAAGACGCTATCATACATTTTTTATTATTACGGCAACCGATTTTTCATGAGCACAAATCAGATGTTGCTCCACAATCTATGACTTTTCATTACGTAATTTTTTTGACGTCACGAGGTGAAGACATTGCATACCATTTTCATTGATTCGAGAGATAAAATGTAAATAAACATGGTGATGTCAAAACAACAAGAACTTCCAAAAAAAAAACAGAAAAGATTGACGACTAACGATCCTTCACAGGAAAAAGATTATCCAATATCAAGTCTGATAGCAATATCAATTATTTTCTTTGATCTATTTGACGGTAAATATTAGTCCAAAATGCGTGTAAGGCGCCCCCTGTTTAAGTTAAATTTTCGTCGTCCCCCAACTATTATCGACTAATTTTCATCCAAATGTTTTTGTTGTTTTTAAAATAAAATTAGGAGAGTAAACAAGTCTTAAGTTAAAAAAAGAAACTGCCAGATACCAAGACACCCAAAAATTTTTAAAAGTACAGAGAAACTGCACCCCACAACAACAGCAAGGGCCGTCTTCTCTACATTATGTGTGTGAAGGGCCGTCTCCTCTACATTATGGGTGTGAAGCGAATTTATATAGCTAAATATTTTGTGTATGTATTTTCATCAACAGGGAATTTGTGAAATTTTAAGTGGCACACTACTATAAGGAAAGGAAAGGCCACAAAGAAGGGGAGAGGAGGAAGCAGAAAGAAGAGGAGGGACCATAAATGCGTAAATCTAGTATGAAGTGCTACACTATCACTATCAATTGTCCATCCTTTACGAAGTTGTTGTATTTATAAATAATTCTCTTTTCAATGTTCTAGTTATCTTTACTCTTTTGTTTAGGAGGTGGAGGGAAACTCGGATGGATTTTCTTTTTGTCTTCAGAGCTTGCAGCTTTTTGCAATCTTGTATCAACACTAGACAACTGAAGGCAATATTATATACTCATATTTGAGATTACAGTTTTAGAACATCCTTCACGAAGTTGTAATTTCGTAATAGCCCTATTAACATTAACATAAAACGCCACAAAAATTCTTGAAACTTGAAAGAAGTGCACGGGAGCTTATAACAGGAAAAGCGGTACTATGGATTTGTGTTCTTACAAAGGCCTTAAAAAGCTAGTCTTGCTTTCTACTCAAAAAGGAGGAGTGAAAATGTTTGGAGGGAAAGTTTCAACCAAGGAAATAAACAAACATCTATTACTAGTTTAGCTTTTTCTAAAAACGTTCGATGAAATTCTAAAAAGACACCAGCTAAGAAACCAGACTATTTCTGTCATCCCCACCCACCAGCTAATACAAATAATAAGGGTTAGAGTCAGATTTCCTCTAGCTAAAAAGGCACCAGTGTATGGGTATAAAACTGTAGATCACACGTCGGCAAACGTGCACGAGCATTAGTAATGTAAACAGAAACAATATTTCGAACCGTAACGTTATTATTATTTTTTGTTATTTTTCTATTTTTACCCACTTGCTGCGTTCTATTCAGATGCATTTAAAAGATGCATTTTATTCACTTTCTTTATCTCTTCTTCTTCAGTTTTTAGAACAACTTAGTTGTATCGTTGAATTTCTTCACAGCAATTAAAAGAACGTATGTTTTTTTCACTTCATTCCTTCGTTCTTGAAATTGGCTTACTTAGGAAACCTGTAAATACAAACGCTTTTGTCCTGTTCTTCTCACTTTTTTCTCTGAAGCTATTCGATCCCTTTCTGTTTCGTATTTGGCTTTGCCTTCATTTTCGTCTGTACCGAAAAACCACGAGGTTAAAGAAAACATTCTTTCCTGACATGGTAGCGTCATACTGATGACTCGGCTGTCTGACCAATATACGACAGCGCGATTAAATTTGGGTTCCACTTCGATGCATTTTGATTTACTCTTCACAAAAAATCTTGTTATTCCACCTTTTGTAAGTTTATCATAATCAATATTGCAATAATAAACAATTGTAAGCAATCGACCATTGTTGTTTGGGTTGTCGACATGTTCCCTACAACCAAAACTGTTTGAAGGGAAACACGAAGCTTGAAGATGCGATCTATGCGTTAAGTGGACGTTTCCAAAGGAATCCTCTTCAACAAGTAACTTCATAAATTTGTTAAACGATTTGAATAATTGGTTGGTGTTTTTCAAAGCCCCTTCTTTACCGCTTATCCAGTTAATAAAATCACTGCGAAATTTCATTTCTTGCCGTTTACAAAAGCCACTACGTGGCTCATAGAACCTTTTCTGCACTTCGTATAAGTCTATTATTTCTGTACAAACACCATTCGCAAGTTGTTCTGGTAGAAAATGATCAATCACGCATACATGGTTTTGAAGTAGATTTTTCGCAACATTTTTCATCAACAGTTTCTTGAAAAGACGACTTCGTTTCTTCAACTCTCTCTTGACTGGTAATACCGCATTGGTTACACTTTCCCTTATGACACTTGGACGACCCATTCTTTTGTTTTCAACAGAGTGAAAATAACTTACCCCTGTACGACAACTTTGGGTGTTTTTATTCATTAAAGAACACATTGTGTTTTTGCGTGCTTATAAATCGTTAAATGTTTTATGTGAAATAAATGATGTCGAAATAGACAAATGATTATCAGCACGTCTTTGAAATGTCGTTTGTCATCTAATAAATGCAAATGTGTCAGAGATATGTCCGAAATTAATCTGTTTCAAAAACAAAAACAAATCTTCTAAAAATAACTTTAAATGGTGTGATTTTTGTGTTGTCTTATTAAATTCGATTAAGTTACAAAAAAGTAGCACACTCGTGTGATCAAATAAAATGTTACTTTATACAGAAACATTTTTTGTTGCTTAAAGAGTCTTGCTACGGATGAAATCCACTGTTTAATTTCTGTTTCTCCTTTAATCAGACTTCTTTAATCGAGTTGCTGTTCTAATAGTGTGGACAATCAAGGCGATTGTAAATATTGGCGAAGAAGAAAGGCTGTTCAGATCATAACTAGATTTATTTTTTACTTTATGGATAAATGTTAAGTGACCCATATCAAAAATAGAAGGAAACAAATGACAAACATTATTCTTTTCATCCAAGAAAAAATTAGAGCGAACTACTGTTTTATTTTGTTGATATTTGCAGATATTTTTATGCCGGTGTTACTTCACCTTACATTCCTTCACTTTTAAGCTTTTTTTCCGAAAAAAAATATATAAAATTTAATTTAGAAACACTTTAGTTATTTCTTCGTATCTTCATATCTTTCTTTTGTAAATTTACGTGAGTTAACACTTGATTATAACAATTTTTTGATAGATATATCTTTTTATTTTCTATAAGAGTACATGTCGAATTTTACACGTGCCCCATATTTGTTATGATTTTCAATAGAAAAGAAATGTTACGAACACGTGATCAAAATATTATGATTTCATCCGTACCGAGACTCTTTAAGCAACAAAAAATGTTTCTGTATAAAGTAAAATTTTATTTGATCACTACTTTTTTGTAACTTAATATGTGTAAAGGTACACTTAACAAAGTACACGTGTAAAGGTGCACGATGTAAGGTGTACGAAGTAGAACAAAATAATCACAATCAATCGCGTGAGATAACTATGAACTAATCATTGCATGAATCTCCAAACATTCGTTATTCCTTTTCTTACACTTTATATCTATAATCTTATCTCCGCAATATTTTCAACTACTTTTCAATCAAAATGATTATGAAGTCCTTACTGAATTCTCAATCTAAAGTTGAGCACGTAAATTCCAAAATGGTAGCGGTGCAAAACACAAGATTTGTATTTTTGAGTTATCTCAATCAACGCAAAAACTTTATTAAATGAAATAAAAGATTACTTTCATTGTTAGCAATTCGTTTACTTAAGCCATAGTCATTAGAAAGTTCCCTGGTCTGGCTGTCTATTTTAAAAATCTTTTTCGTATGAGAAAAAACTGAGTTGCTTGAACTAGACATGACAAAAGTCACGCCATATAAAGTTACTCTGACAGGAACAGACTAGTATGGAACGCCGTAGCT
The DNA here is from genome assembly GCA_039566895.2 of Turritopsis rubra. NCBI lineage: Eukaryota > Metazoa > Cnidaria > Hydrozoa > Anthoathecata > Oceaniidae > Turritopsis > Turritopsis rubra. Next base: position 10,655,100 of record CM077631.1, on the reverse strand, counting down.
GCCTTATATGCAATAGTTTTATTTTCCCTTATGCCAAATGCATTATGTGCTACGCTAACTTCATTGTATGCTACGCTAACTTCATTGTGTGATGCGCTAACTTCATTGTGTGATGCGTTAACTTCATTATGTGATGCGCTAACTTCATTGTGTGATGCGCTAACTTCATTATGTGATGCGCTAACTTCATTATGTGATGCGCTAACTTCATTGTTTGCTACGGTAACTTCATTATGCACTGCACTATCTTTATTTTGCGCTCTAGATTCATTTATGTGCGCACTAGTTTAGTAAAAATACATGATAAGGAGGATTGTAATTTGGAGAGCATGTATCAGAGCGCATGTGCGGATTTCAGTGTCAATAATTACGCATGCGTTAATTTCAATGCTGCTATCGAAAATGGCTGACGAAGTAATGAAGCAGATCTTGAAAGATTTAGGTATTTCAGAGCTTATTCTTGCTTTTGAACGGGAAAATATCACCCCAGATCTTATCCCAAAGTTGTCCAAAATTCAGTTTCAACAACTTGGATTAACAAATCGACAAAAAATGATGGATCTTCGTATCACCTGCTGTGTGTATGGTTCTTTTCGACCACTTAAAAGTTACTGTGGAAGAGGTGCTCCAAAATTTGTGATTCCTCATTCTGTTATTTCTAATCTTGTAGAAGAAGGTTTTCAGGTTAAAGAAATTTCAAAATTATTAGGTGTTTCTGAGAGAACTGTATTCCGTCGTTTGCAAGACTTTAATATGACATTAAGGCAATTTAGTGACGTTCCTGATGCTGTTGTGGATGAGAATTTGATAACATTGTGTAGAGAATTTCCTAATTGTGGGGAGAGACTTTTAACCGAAATGTTAAAACAAAAAGGACTGACTTTGCAAAGGGCTAGAGTGCGTGAAGGATTGCTACGAGTTGATATTGACGGTGTCAAACGGCGAAAGAAGAATGGACTTCACAGAAGAGTTTATAACGTTCAGGGTCCTAATCATCTTTGGCATTTGGATACGAACCACAAGCTAGTTAGATGGTATTTCATAATTATCGGGGCAATTGACGGATTCAGTCGTTTACCAGTAGTGCTAGAGTGTAAGACGGATAATAAAGCGCAAACAGTCTTGGAATGTTTTATGAAAGGGGTTTGCGAGTTTGGTTTACCTCTACGTGTACGCTCAGATATGGGTATGGAAAACGTTCAAGTTGCCGACTTTATGATTGAGAAACGGGGAAGCAACCGCGGAAGTATGATAACAGGGAAGAGCACACACAACCAGAGAATTGAGCGGCTGTGGAGAGACGTTTATACTGGTGTATTAAGCTATTACTATGAACTATTTTACTTTATGGAAGAAGAAGGTATACTCGATCCACTTGATGATGTACACTTGGCCTGTTTACACTATGTATATCTGCCTAAAATAAATGAAAAGATAAATGTATGGAAAAAGGCATGGGAAAACCATCGCATGCGAACGACGAAAACTTCTCCGATAAAATTGTGGATCTCTGGTCAGATAAATAATCCTACAGGTATTCATCTCAGTCAGGAAGATCTACAGTTTTATGGTGTTGAAGATTGCATTGCTGCAAGTGCCGAAAATGGCTCTTCGCGACCTATTTTTACTGCACCACAGGTGTTGAATTTGATTATATTAAACACTTTGAATAACACTATTAACCCTAATACGTTTGAAGACACAACTGGTATTGACTATTATGTTAAAGTTTTACAAACTGTTTGCGAACATTTTGACAGAGAATGAACCAAAAAGAATTTACATAGAAAGTATGGAATCATAGACATATTTTACTACTTACATGTTAGATACAGAATATTTTTCGGTCACTGTATATTACATATCGTTAAAAAATCTATAAATCAAAATCAAATACTGTATGTTTATGCCGAAAGTCCGCAAACACAGAATCTTCGAAAAAATAAGCTAAAATAAGTGAAGAAATAAATCAACAATCTTTTAGTTTTGTGCAAGACTTAATTATCAAGTGTTATCTACAAAATTTAGCTAATTTTTATCGAATATTTTTATATGTATTGCAACCTTAATATAATGACATAAACAGTAATCTTTGTGAAATTGAGTTGGAGACTACAGAAAAGAAGAAACTTCTTCCTATATGAAAAAGTATTTTTGCGAAAAAAAGGAAAACAAAAAGAAAACAAAAACAATGGCGTCATCAAAAAATGAAAACAAACAGTGAATATATTAATTTTGAAATGGAGGTACCTAGAGAACAGAAGATTTTTGATATAAACAGAAGTTTTGTGAAAAACATAAAAAACCATAAGGCTTGTCTATATACATCATCGTTCATGCTTTAAGGGCAAAATTAATCCCCTAGTTCTCATGCAATTTACATAACTCCGAAAAATTCATTACTAAAGGCATAATCATAATAGTTGAACAGGTCAGTTTCATCAGGAAGAGGTATTTCTGGACTTCCCCTGCGTAGTTGTAACTGGTTTGAGCAAGTCGATGCAGTGGGCAAAAATTCATTTTGGTTCTTTGCCTCGACAAAAGTGATCGATGGTTTCAACTCAAAGCCCAATATTGGCTCTTCTTCAGAACCAGTCACAAATTTTAAAATCTTTTCTAATGAAACATTCGTTCTTCTCCCACCTAAAAAAGAAAATAAAACATGGAACATTGATGAATAAATAAATAAAATTATTAATGAAAGCAGCCGCTAAATTAAGGTTATATGTGCTGTGAACAGGATTAACGCCCTTCGCACATCTTTAGATTTCAGTTATAAAAATATTATTAGGCATCGAGGTTACGTCTTATCTTTTAAAACGCTTTATGAATAAACAAAGCAAAAATAAATCAACTAACTGGAAGCTTCTCTGGCATACTTGATAAACTTTGAATATGATTTTGATTGGAACTGAAATTCATTGGAGCCTTCAACAGCAAATGCTGGTTCTAAAAGATTGATCAACCGCTTGAGCGTGAGAGCCTTGCATGAGCTTGGATGAAACAAGTGGCGAAATATTGGCAGCAGCTTTACCATCTAAATACACGAAAAGAACTGTCAAGTTCAATATTGTAGAAAATGCTAGCTAAATTAGTCTCCAATGTAAAGCCATAAACATGTGAAAAACACAAGAACAAATAATTTTTCTTCTCTAGTATTTTAAATGTATTCAGAAACACAACTTGCATTCATGTGAATACGACAAACTGGACTCGTTATTCTGTTAATTTAAAATGACACAGACATTTACTGTATTCAAATAATTTTATTGATAAGAAAAAAATTGTATTATATGCATGATATAGTCATATTAACCTGATAAATGCCAAACTCTTTGAATGCTTTTTGAATTTCATTAAAGCATGGTGAGGATGGTGGGTCTTTGCTAAAAATTTGGTCCAATCCCTCTTCACCTATGAACGTCGGAATTTTTCCATTTTGAAGAATTGAAAAGCCTAAGGAAAAAAGTGAAATTATTTTTTCTATAATATCTGCAAAAAAAAAGAAAGTTGTAAAAGGTTATTAAATTATAACTTAAAACGTTTAAGAAAAGAAATTACAATCCTACAAAAAAAGATTTCTAGCTATCCACAAAATTGATTACCCATAAACATTTCCTCCATTAAGGTATAGAAAAAAATATCTTGGGTAAAAAAGTCAATACTTAACATTTACACTAAGCAAAAATAATTTGAGATTTTCTATGCTCTAAAATATCAATGATAATCAATATCTTGGTGAAACACTGTCAATAGTTAGCATACATGATGTAAGGCAAATTGTAGAAAAATGCTACATACCAAAAGCCAAACCCACTGCATAATAGTCCTCAGGACATAACTCAAGTAAGCCATTGTCAAAGTATTTTTCTTTGATCTTCCTGATAATTAACTCAAACAATTCCTTACGAGGGCCCCCATAATCTTTGGCATCCTACAAATATAGCCAACATCACAAAATTAGAGGGTATATACTGTATGAAAAGTGAAATGAAGTTTTCAACTCTTACATTGACAAGCAGTTTCTAATCGTTGAAAACTAAAGCAAACAAGTCAGGTATCGTTTGATGTATAACTTAAGATTTAAATACAATACATTCTTCAAGTTTTCAAAGGAAGAATGAGCATATTTTTTCAGGACATGCTGATTATAACACAAAAGAAAAACTACATACGTCATTGTAAAATTGGACTTCCAAAGTTTTGAATCTTTCTTCAGTTCCCAGTAGTTCCTCAAATCCAGTATTAAGAATATCAGATCGACTAACCAGAATAAAACAAGTATCGCCTTCTGGGCAACTACTCAAATCTGTTATTTCAAGAGCACGACCAACAATTAAAGTTTTTTACATATGACGCAAAACTTCAATAGTATTTTGACTAAGGTTCTTTTCTTTACAATATTCTAGAATTCCTTTTACTTTGAGCTCCATAGCATCCTGTGAACTTTCACAAAGTATGTTACCATTGCTTGTAGTTAGATCAGTAAATGGTGTTCTTACATAACATTAGTGTCAGTTGTAGGTAATGTGTCTACTGTAGATGTTGCAGATGTTTCAGAAGATGCTACTGAAGATGTAATCATTGATGTTGTAGAGGTTGACACAGAAAGTACTGATGAAGTAGGTGGTGGAGATAATTGTTCTTCTTGATCTTCACCGTTGTTAGGAGAGATAAAAACTGGTATATCAAAAATATCTTCATCAAAATCACTGCTTGAAGAATCATGATCTTTAATACACTCACGAACATGATTCCTGAGCTCCTTCAATAGAAATTTCTCACCACATTGCAAACAAGTTTCCTTCAGCGTTGAAGGTTTTTCTTCTACAACTGACTCGGTTGAAAGAGACTTCTGTATAGGCCTGATGTAAATTCTTCCTTGACTCCCTCCAACAGCCCTTCTGATATCCTGGGCAGCAAGAGTACAGCCTAAGACAACTAAGTCTTTGGAATTGGCAATGCAAGATAGAAGCTCAATTCCTCCACAGTCTTTTGTAGGAGGAAAAGCTTGAGTGATTTTTTTAAGCACGTCTTCTTCGTTATCAGACAAATATACTTGGACTTTTTTGAATCCTAAACCAGCATTTTGTAGTTTCATTCTTTCTAATGTTGATGGTAACTGCAGTGCAAATCTATTTGCCAGACACATAAAATTTATGGTCCATGTTCTACCCTTCTTAGTTCCAGCATTACTTACAAAGCCACTTTGTCTGGTGTAACTTCCTCTTCTTATTCCTCTCAGCGTCGATGATGCTATTCCTCTTCTCCTCCCATAAGCAAAAAGGCTCGCTCTTTCACTAACATTGGTCCTAGAAGAACTTGCAGTATAGGAATTCATTTCGTTTTCTGTTGTAGGTAAGAAGGATGTTGTTGAGACAGCTCCTACAACATGATGATGGCGACGACAGTAATCTTGTAATCTCATCCTATCTCCAATAGTTGATACCCCTAAGCGAATTAAATCACTTTCCTGCAATGTCGCTAACATATCTACATCTACTTTTTCTCTTTCAAAATTTGGGATTAGATTTTCAAGATTGATACTGGTCAGAAGACTTTTTATATCAGCATGTGTTTCAGCCATCTTGAATTTAAAAAATTTTGCCTTTGGCGCCTCGTTTCATCACAACTGTCCAATTTTTCACCCTCCTCCGTATAAAGTGAATACACCCTTTAAAGTTTGTACGCATATAACGAAGTAAGCGCAGCACATAATGAATCTAGAACGAAAAATAAAGTTAGCGCAGCGCATAATGAAGTTAGCACAGCACATAATGAAGTTAGCGCAACACACAATGAAGTTAGCATAGCACATAATGAAGTTATTGTAGCGCATAATGAATTTAGCGCGGCACATAATGCTTTAAGTGCAACCATAGTTAATAGAAGAGAGATGGTTAGGAGACTTTATTTAATTTAACAAAAGCCTATTGAAATATCTTTTTGTATGATTTATTTGAATAGAATTAATCGTGAACCTGCACACGCAAAGTTGAAAGATATTTTCTAGCAAAGGAAAAGTATGAAAATACAATCTAACTGATAAAAAAAATCATTTTCTCCTTATCATGGAATTCTTTTAAATAAAAATTTTTTTTCATTAAGCACTACTATCGCCTACGCGCGTAACAGGTGAAAAAAATAGGTCAGGAACTATACTACAAAGGAACATAGAATACTACAAATATGTAATGTTTTTTGTTTTCGTACATACATAATAAGACGAAACAGAAACTTTAAAAACAATAGTTGTGAAAGAGGAAAAAATAATATTCTTCAAAATTATATCGAATAAAAAAGTAACAATACTGTTAGTTGAAACTTCCAAAGCTGTTCAAGTGTTCACAACATATGAATATGGATATTTAAACATGCCTGGGGAAAACTGTTGTGTGGTCAACTGTGGCACAAGTCGTCGACATAAAGGCATAGGTATCTTTAAACTACCGACAGAAAAAGAATGGCGATCTAGATTTTTAAACGAAATTACGAAGCACAGGGAATTAGATAAACATTTCCGGGAACAAATAAAAAAAGATGCAGTATTTACCTGTGAAAATCATTTTCATCCTGACGATATTGAAAAGTGTAAGTTAATTTAGTCTCTATTCACTGACTTATTTAATTATTTATAATTTAATTTTTTTGGATTTAATGGCTTTGTTTAGTTCCAGGAAAATCATATGTTAGAAAGAAGTTGAAGCCAAATGCCCTTCCAACACTCAACATGCCCAAAAAGTCATTCACCACAACTAAAGCGCCTAGACAGGAAAGGAAAAGAATCCCAAATACAATCGAAACGAGTGTATGCTATGGCAGCATTCATGATGTAAATAAAAAAATCTCTAGCTTAGAATGCTTGTCTAACTGGAAAATTTGGTTGGATATAGACAAAACCATATTAACTAAATTAAGCCAGGACACACCAATACCAAAATACAAATTAATCATAGATGATAGTTTAGCATATACAATCCAAGTCTATGAATGGTTTCTGCCTGAAAATCACGTTATTTATAAGTTGGCCAAACGATCTTTAAGAAACATTTCCATTGAGTGTTTAATTGATTCGATTGAAAGTTTCAAAATTTGCACAGGTGTCAAAATTGCTGAGTTTGATTCTAAACTGTTGCAGCATGCTATCCCAAAACACACATCATGCTACACTGAAGCAAATGAAAACCAACCATTAACACCGTTTGAGTGTAACTTAACCACACGTACACGTGGTTGTGACGTTTTCATCCAATCAGATAGCCAAGCTGTAACACAGTGTAATGAATGCATCATGTATGACAACTGCAAAACCAAAGTCCTTGATCGTAAGTCCAAGAAGAATCTACAACCTGCTAAACCCAAGGCCCCAGTATCTTTCACTTCACCAGCACGCATCAAATTAACTTTGCAACAACAGCGACTCAAATGTAATCAGCTTCAGCAACAACTTCAGGAGATGAGGCAGGAATTACAAAGATCCAGTATAGTTATTGACCATGAACTGAGTGATGATTTCGCCAATATCATGTCAAACAACTCTTCAACGATAACCACATTTATGAAGTTATTTTGGCAACAACAACAGAAACTCTTTCAACGCTCAGCAAACGGTGCTCGTTACCACCTAATGATTATTCGATATTGTTTATCATTAGCAGTAAAATCACCATCAACCTATGAAGAGTTGAGAAATAGTAATGTATTAAGATTACCAAGTCTTAGAACTCTCAGAGACTACAAAAACTTCATAAAACCAGAGCCAGGATTTAGAAAGAAAGTAATTGATGACTTAAAACAAACTACAAGTAATTACTTCGATGTGCAGAGGTACATTGTCCTCCTATTTGATGAAATGAGAATCAAGTCCAATCTTGTTTTTGACAAGCACACTGACAAGTTGATAGGGTTTGTAGATTTAGGGGATCCAAATGTTAATTATGCTACTCTGGAAAAAGATAGCCAACTTGCAACTCATGCTCTGGTTTTCTTCCTACGAGGTCTTGCAACTAATCTTAAATACAGCTTTGCATATTTTGCAACAAATGGTATCACATCCTCTCAACTAATGCCAATATTCTGGGAAGCTGTTTCAATACTAGAATTGACCTGCAACCTATGGGTTATTGCAACAACTGCAGATGGTGCATCCCCAAACAGAAGGTTTTTTCGATTACATGAGGGTTTGGATCCTACAAATACCAAAGATATTACGTACAAAACAACAAATTTATTTGCACCCCAGAGGTTTATTTACTTCATTGCAGACACACCACATTTAATTAAGACTGCCAGAAACTGCTTATTACATTCTGGGTCAGGAAGAGCTACCAGGTACATGTGGAATGCAGACAAATACATTCTATGGCAGCACATACAACAAATATTTCATGAAGACATGGAAAATGGTCTAAAACTCCTCCCAAAGATAACTGCAGAGCATATTCAACTAACATCGTATTCAGTTATGACTGTGAAGTTTGCAGCACAAGTGTTAAGCAATACAATGGGAACAGTTCTACAAGAGTTTGGCCCACCTGATGCAAAAGAAACATCAAAATTTTGCAAATTGATGGATATGTTTTTCGATTGTTTAAATGTTCGAAGCTTAAATGAACATGAAAGAAAGCGTAAACCATATTTGAAACCATACCAGGATGTTGATGATGAGAGATTTGAATGGCTTGAAAGGAATTTCCTTGGATATTTTCGGCAGTGGAAAAACAACATTGATGCCAGGCCAGGGGATTTCACAAAAAATGCCAGAGCAAGAATGTTTATTTCCAATCAAACATATGAAGGATTACAAATAACCACTTATTCTACAATTGAAATTGTGAAATTTCTACTAAATGAAGGATTTGAGTATGTTTTAACTGAGAGGTTGTGCCAAGATCCAGTGGAAGAATACTTCAGTGAGCAGAGAAAAATTGGAAGAAGATGTGACAACCCTGACTTAAATCAATTTGGTTATAATGACAATGCAATCAGAATACAAAAGAATGTGTCAGCTTCATCTGGCAATACACGTGGTAGATATGACAAAAAAAGGACATGGGTACAAGTAACAGATCAACCAGTTCCAAAAAGAAAATAACAACTATATTGACACATACAATAGTTCCTTACTATTTTGCATTGCAAATGTTCATTTCTTTTACATATATATACTACTCAAGTGATAAAATGAAGATAGAAACAAATGCATAATTACATGTATAATTCATAACATATATATATATCAGATATGACCTGTGTGTCTTTTTAAATCTGTTCGTAGTGCTTTAGAATGAATATCGGTTTTTGTAATTTTGTGTTTTTGTACAAGGTCACGTGCATATGAAAAAGCCCTGACTCTTATATACAGTGTCACAATAGAAAATAGAATGTCTTTTTCTACAGTTAAACTTATTTCTGAGTCACATTTTTCAGTGATTTGATGGAAAAATTCTTTCACGTGCTTGAAGTTACATAATTTAATGGACATTCTCTTTGTTTGTATTTCAGTATTTGGTCCTTTCTCTACTTCAGAACAAAAATATCTCTCTACGATTGCAAAGATTCTTTGGATTTCAGTTGTTATTACCCAAAGTCCACCACGATTTAGAGCAGAAACTAACTTCTGTTCAGGGTTATTTTCTGATCTGCAAGCTGACAGTATTGACAAAACCTGCTGACTTTCAGATGACCTAACATAATTACTGTATTTTACTTTGTTAAATAAAGTTTTCAAAACATAGCCACCAAGGTATTGCAGCCCATACAACTCTCTATCACTAAGATTTTTAATGTGAAAATCAGTATCAGCAGATTGTTTTATGTTGCCCTTCATCAATATCATGTCACATAATTTCATTAGGAGAAGAGTAGCAGCATGTGGAGCTATATTCTGGCCATGAAGGAAATCATCTTTATGAAAAACTATGTCACTATAAAATAATGAATAAAACTTTTCATTGTCATCCTTTTTATACATGTTGACTTTGTTGGTTATTTTTGCAAGAACGTCATTGCTTATGTTTAAGTTTTGGAACTGACAAGTCACATTCTCTGGGTACAAGTTGCTTTTGGCTAAACTTTTTATTGTTTCCTCCATCATGCCCTTCATGTCAACTACAGAAAACTGCAACAAATTCTTTTTCTCTTCACAGCCACTCACATGGCGTTTTTGGGCATGTCTAGCAAGTCCAACTTTACTTTTGCATTTCTTGGTACACAAGTCACACTGGAAATCACCAATTTGCATCTTAAAGAATCAGTTAATTTGTATAGTGGAAGGTATGATATCAATGAAGAGCCTCTTCAGGCTGACGAGAGAGATAAATACAAAACACCAACAAAACATCAAGATATTTACGACTTTTAACAACGGAGGGGTTAACATTGATTAAAAAACAAGTAATACTTACATCATTTAAAAAAGAATTATTCTCTTCATCAAAATCAATATCAAATACTCGTAAAATTTCGTCGAATTCATTGTCAAAATCAGTGTTTTCAGCCTGTGCTTCCATATTGGAAAAACACTTGTGCAGGTTCGCGTCACGTGACAAGCACTTTCAACATCCGATATAGAAAGGCTTTGATTTTGCCGACATGCCGAACCATCTCTCTTCTATTAACTATGGTGCAACACACAATGAAGTTAGCGCGGCACATAATGAAGTTAGCGCGGCACATAATGGAGTTAGCGCAGCACACAATGAAGTTAACGCAGCACATAATGCATTTGGCATAAGGGAAAATAAAACTATTGCATATAAGGCAGCCACGGCGTTCCATACTATGGACGCCGCCATTCATTATGTGCCGCGAGAGTCATTTTCAGTTTCGTAAGTTCATACATAAATTATATCGTACTAACATTACTGATCCATATAATTTACAACACAACAAAATAGTTTTACATCGTTTAACTATCCACAGAAGCCTGCTAAAACAACTATATTATGTAGAACAACCGTATTATGTTAATTATAGGTAAAGCTTTTCACTTTACAATCTACTTTTCATTTGTATTTCTGACGTTGTAGTTGCTGTTCACTTTTAACATTTAGGATCAACTTATCTTGTTTTTGTAACACCTTTGATTGTTATACCGACTCCAGGATAAAAACTTCTGTTATCCCGATCCAAAAGGGATTGACTTAGGCAATTTTTCAAGAAGAAACCATATAGAGTAGTATAATTTATTTCTGTTATCTCTTGGTAGCAAAATCTCTTGGTAGCAAAACCCATGCAACTACGTCAGATGTAACGGGTAACGGGTGGGCGGGTTATCTGAACAATACGAAAAGAATTGATTTGTGGGCAAAGATGTGTGAGAATACTCTATTCAAGCATTAGGCACACGCGTAGTTTGCCTTGATTACTACGAAAATAAGTTTTATTATTTTCTAATTCACATAGTTCAAACGAAAATAAGAGTCTTATTTTCTACGTAATCTCGTTTCTAAGCAAAGGGAATTTAATCGACAAATATCATTTAGTGCGTAGTGGATTTTGTTCAGTTTCTTGTGCTTAAAAGTAGGGGTAATTTCAAAGACTTAACCTTTGAGACACAGAAATTAATGCATTTACGTTATCCTCAATATACCCGTCCTTTGCTTGTTCTGACCTCGAACGTCCATGACGATTCAACAAACGATCACTTACTCCACTATTTGGCTCTGCCAATGCACCACCCGAACGTAGGCTATGTAAGCCGAAGTTTCTTGGATCCAAGCCTATTTTCTTAACCACGTCTAAAAAGAGCCCCTTGCTCTGGTGTATGCTTTCGATTTTATTGATAGATCTGCACCATTAATTAAGCTCAGTAGAAAAACGCCACCTGAAATTCTTCGGCTGGAAATGATTTTAACAAGTGGCGCTCGGCCCAGTCTTTCCACGTGTTGAAATAACAAGTATATTTCTTGAGGGTGGTTGGTTTCCAACTTGGAACTTGATTGGCCAGTAACTGAAGTTCTTCATTTAAGTTTCCAAGGCTTTGCGTTTCAACGTAGGACCTGATAAAGTCTAAATTCATCGAATAAATAGATTTACTTTGAACTTTAACTCGGAGAAACACTATAACACAACTCTGCATTTTTCTGCATTTTGCAATCCTGCTTTTGCTATTTTTTTCATATATTTATCCAGAAGACATCTTTCGCAATCCTGCTAATGCCACAACGTTTTGCATACACTGGTTACACTGTTTCACAAAATGACTCATACAATCATCCAGTAGACATCTGCAATCCCTGTTGATGCTATCTTCCCTTGGTCAACTCAACCCAATCAGTTATCTGGTAAGCTTTTCTCGCAAACCTGCTAATGCCATTATAAAGACAATACAAGATATCCAGTAGACATCTGCAATCCTGCTGAAGCTACCTTCCCTTTGTTAACATAACCGCTTCATGCAACTATATAACTATGACGTATTTTAATGATGTTTTAATGATTCTTTTACTCTCTATTTTAACATTCTGTAATATTTACTTTTCATTGAACTGAGGATGACAACTGGACGGTTGTCGAAACGTTTGAAATTAATAAATATACTTTAAACAACTAAAAAAATGAAGTTTCTATCATACATTTTCATAATCAAATTAAGGTGGTTCCAGGGGAAATAAAGGCCATTTTTAGACTTTTTTTCAAAATTGAGTATTATATACCGTTAGAAAGCTTAATCTTTCAGCTTTAAGCTGATATAATTAGTTTTTGCAAGTTTTTCCAATATTTTGCAAATTTTACCCAAGAATCAATGCATTCAGAAGTCCAGTTTGCATAGCAACGGCCCTTAGCAACCGATTTATAGCTATATCTCCCTTAAAAAAAAGCCGTATGGGCGTGGAAATTTCGTCGATACCTATGGATATGGTGCATTTTAAGGGACTTTATTTTAGTTGTTTTATAATTTTTCTTTTATTATTTTCTTCTTTTGCTGATATCTCAAAACTAGATTTTCGCAAATTTTCAAGCTCTCAACAAAGATAACTTTTGATTGGAAAGAGGTTTTGACATGAAATTTTGAACACAGATTCTTCATTCTATGTAGCAGGGTCTGAATCAATTACTTTTCCTAAATAAGCTATTTTCACATGTATTGAAATTGTTATGTAGCCGAAGGTATTCTACTTTTCTGCTTTTTCAAGATTGACCGCCAACCCGGTGTGAATACGAAAACAAATAAAAAAACTAATTCATTCAGACCCTGCCTCTATCTTATCAGAACACACTCACAAAGTTTCAGCTTGATTGAATGAGTCTTTCTAGAGATATCCTTGTTGAAAAATAGGGCCTATTTTGGGCCTAAAAACCTTTAATTATGTGCATAATTAGTGACGTCATAGGTATTTTTTTTTTTAAAATATTTTTTTCTTTCTATTTTGATAGTATACAACTTTGTACCAAAGCATTTTGAAAAATTCCCATTTTTCAGAAAAAAAAAGCTTATTTCCCCTGGAACCACCTTAATTGCCCAAAGCAACATACTTGTAACAACCACTGATCTAGTAACCATCATTTGCAATTTTGCTTATGCTACGGCGATTTACCATCAGCGAGTTACATCGATCCAATGTTAGATAGTACCAAAACATATCTAGAAAACATCTGCAATACTGCTGATGCTACCGTCGTCATGCTTGATTGTCCAGAGAAAGTGTTCATCTGATTTATTTTGAATCCTCAACATAAGTCACCATAGACGACGAATACTGGAATAACGATCAGTAATCTTGTTAAAATAACTAATTCAGAAAACGCAGATTGGGTAAGCACAATTCTATGGAAAATGCATCTTTAATGCGATTATCGAACTTTTAAATTTACGAGAGCCGATAGTTTGATATGAATAGAGTATTCGAAACAAAACACCTATCTCATGTAATAATGGCTTGGTAGTACCAGTTTTAGTGATTATGGTAGGTATTTGATTTCCAGAGGATATATTTGCCTTTTAACATCTTCCTGAGGTCCCATAAGCTTTCTGCAACGTTTACATCAAAACTGTTTTCCGACAAACTTTCTTGAACAAATTTAGAGTATTTCAACCATCGCCCACACGTTGTTAGAAATGGAAACAAATTCAACTTATCTTGAAATGTGTTATCAACTTTTAGATTCCCGACAGAATTTACGCCAGTGTCCGCTTTTTCCACAGCTAAAGCATGTTCCCGTCTTTTTGACTTTTAAAATGGCCGAACTGGGCTGAACAACTCCTCCGAAGTAGGGCTCATTATTCCGAAACTAGATTCCATCAGAAGCTGTGGAAATTGTCGATGATGCATTCAAAACTTGTCTTCTGGCAGGTTTAAAGTAGGCTTGCTTCTTCTTCAAAGCATGAGCTTCAGCAGCTTTGATTTTTCGTTCGTCCGCAGAATCGCTGGCCAGATCATCTGATATGTATCCATCGACGGTACTCCATCCTGCAAGACATGTGTCAGCAATTTTAATTAATTTATTTCTCTTAGAAATTTTTGTAATTGGAACAGTAGTTTCTTTGATATGTGTTTCGAACCTTAATCAGAACACCTAAAGCCTCAAGCTCTTGTAAAATAGATTTATTAAATTCATATTATTTTTTATTCCCTTTAAACTTAAACGAATGTTCAGGTTCCCTTTTAAACGAATGTTCAGGTTCCCTTTTAAACGAATGTTCGGGTTCCCTTTTAAACATTTTCGCCATTTCATGACTGCCTTTTTCGAATTTAGTTTGAATGTCTTCAAACTTTTTATCAAAATATGATTTAATGTTAGATAAAGAAAGACTTCCCTCGTCATCTGATACGTCTTCTTGATCGATTCTCTGACATTTTCGACTTCTCGACTTTTAATCATCTGAACTATACGAAAAGAACTGACTTGTGAGCAAAGATGGGTGGGAACACTCTATTCAAGCATGCGCCATATCAGGCACGTAGTTTGCCTTGATTAATACAAAAATAAGTTTGATTATCCCTATTACTAAAACTCTCTGATATAGAAAAGAAGATCGGTTGTATTTACCAGTTAAAAACACGGCGTTTAAACAACAATTCCGGAAAGGTGTATTACCATCGTTTTCAAACATGTTTTCTTGGGGGGTTTTTCAGCAAAGAGAAAGAGAATTACTTTCATATTAATTAATAGGAAACAATTTTTTAAAGAGAAAGAGAATTACTTTCACATTAATTAAATAGGAAACAATTTTATTAATCAATATTTAAAGGCTGCCGTACAATATCAAGAATTACTTTCGTTTTAATTGGTTTCCACAGTAAACAGCCACTATTTTTGTGTTTTGTTTATTCCGCCCCTTCAAACCACTGTGTCTTCAACGTGATTTTATTTTCCAGGTAGACGTGTTGTCCAAACTTTAGTTTGATATTACTGTAGTAATTTTACAATAATCTAATAATTTCTAAATATATCTGCGTTCTGGCAATATTAAATAAAATATTATAGGTTCAAGTTACAGTTTCTTCCAGTTCTTTACTTGATTGAATTATTCATTTTCTTGGTAATAAGAACAGGATACTTTCCTACCATCTTTAAATATTAGTGTTAATCAACCTAAATATAGCTATATGCGTGATATAATGGTTTTATTAAGGCGTACCTAGAGCTCAGTCAAAATTTGTGGAGGAGCGTTTAGTCATTTAAAGTAGGAAAAAAAATGTGCAAGTATCGCCACTTAAGACTAAAAATAAATTCATAATATTAGACTTCTCTACTTTTTGACTGATCCTGAATACGCCTATGGGACGGATAATTCGAAGCCTAACAGAATATAAAAAAACACTTTTACAATATTTATGGAATTTTGACCCCAAACCCTTCAAAATGGTTTTAAAAATCTATTTAAAAAAGAAATAAGTTTCCTATAAAAAATCTCACCAAATCTTTTGATCTATTGTTTTAAAAAAAATAACAAAGGAAAACGAATTTATAGTGCCAAGAATTTTGAAATTACGTGGTGTCATAATTCGCTACGGATATGGGAACCAATATTCCGATAATTGATGCAAGGAACCCTCCTTTATCGCACCGTTAAATTTTAATACTTTGAACGCAAAGGAGGCGAGGAATTAATAATTTACAATGTTCTTACTTAACTATTATAAATACTCCTTTTCGCCCTATGTTACAACATACGAGAGTGCAAGTTAGTCAACAGAAATTGATTTTTTGGTTAGCCAATCGATGAAGTAAAGAAACATTAGTTATTAAAGTAGGTAAGTAAGTAACTCACCCTAAGTTTTGAGTTCCTATGCTTCCATCTATATCGGTTGGTTCTTCCTCTGGTCGACTTGCAACTTGGACGTTCACTTACCGGCAGAGCTAGCTAGAATATTTTGCTAAACAGGGTCAGATTGCCGTCAATTGATGACTTCAATGGGCTAATACGCTGCTTTAGAGTGACGGATTGGGATATGACATGACTGAGACTCCAACACCGGCCTCATCGATTGCACGCGAAGGTACTAGGCGCTAAACTTTTACTTCAGCATCACTTAGTAGCGGCAGATCAAGGATAAGACAAAGAAAGTGGAGGAGCACAAGCTACTTGAAACCAATTTTCAGAATATGCTATCTTGGAAGTCAATGTACGCAAAAAAAGGTTCCTCTGTTAGGCTACACCTATAATCCTCATAAAGCAATGATCTCGGAAAATCTGAAGGTACTAGGCAGAGAATTAGATAGATCCTCTTCTGAATATGAAAATCTACTTCTATTAGGGGACTTAAACGCACAACCAACTAATCTATCAACGGTAAATATTGTCTAAGTAATTTAAATAAAGATCGGTGTAACATTGCAGTTCAAACGCCAAAAGTCGAAGTTAGTAAGTTGTTTATGAGGGAGTGATCATCAAGCCACTAACTGACAATGCGTCCCCGCAACCCGTTGGGAAAAGCCGGAGCAAGCATGGTAGAGGCCGCACTTTATGATGTAGTTACATAGAACTACTCACAGTGCGACAATCCAGTAACAATGTAACTAAGTAAGCCGGGGTTTTGAGTTCTTGGGCATCCATCTACACGGTTGGTTCTTCCTCTCGCCGACTTGCAACTGGGAAGTTGACTTACCGGCAATGATACTTATATAATTTCCAGGCCAGATTGCAGTTTTCAATCGGCTGACACGCTGTATTTAAATTGCATTAGAGTGAAAAAGATATGGTGTGACTGAGACACAGTCCCCCACCTTTCCACACGAAGAAACTATTCACTATGTATTTCTTAAAAATAAATGGTTTATTTACCTTTAGAAACGTGGAAGAGTTGGAAAGTTTAACATGTCAGCAAACTTTAATGACTATCGTAAGGCTCTGTATGAGATAGTTACGCCTATTCTAGGTGGATTGGTTACTTTGTTGAATGTCATGGAAATGTATTTCATTATGAAAGGTATGTCAACAGAAAAATGACATCTGCAATAACTAAGTGCATATTTGGTAATAAGGCATACTTAAATACAGAAAAATACTTCTGCATAATGTTCTCCCTCTTCCGATTAATTTCAGGTCCCAAAAAGAATAGGAATACCATGGGCACCATATACATCCTGAATTTATGCGCTTCGGATTTTTTCGTTGGCATCGTTATGATAGTGCTGAAATCGATGACGCCAGCAATAAACACACACCTGAAAGGCAATGTGATCGCTGAAAATTTTTATGACGTCATTCACTATTGCTTCATTCGCATGTCTCTTTTTGTGTCTGTATTCAACTTGATTGCTTTAACTCTTGATCGTCTTTGGGCGATAACAAATCCTTTCTCACATCGGAAACGTAACAAAATGTTCGCGATAAAGGTATGTGTTGCAGTTTGGGTTCTGTCGATTGGATTTACCACACTTGTCTATTCCTTATCGAGATTTCTACTCAAAGATACAGAACGCTACAACACCCTAGTGTTTCCTGTTGCAACTTACCTCGGAACGATTGTATTCGTCACATGTTACACTAAGATTTACTTTGTTTTAAAACAAAGTAGCATAAAGCATGGCAAATCAATGCGAACGACGAATACTGCTGACAACGCAGAAGCACAGAAAGAAGGCGAAGAAAACAGTGCAGAGGTAATAAAACATCTTTTATACTATCTGTCCTTTATAGTCAGTAGCATAATTAGGCTCAAATGTGAAATGACCTTCAGCTACATTTTTTGCTGATTCTGTATTTTTAAACTGTAGCGCCATACATTTCATAGCGCCAATCGATTTTTGAAAATCGCTGCATCAAGTTTCAAAATTTGGGACCAAGTTTTGAACCAAACTTTCTTATTGCTCTAAAAATTGTTTGCTTTTTAGAAATAAAATCAGAAATATAATATATTAGTTGAAGAGGGTTTCCCGTTTGAGCGCAATAAACCTTTCCCGGATTTCCGTTTAAACAACGTCTTAATACTTATTTATCAAGTTTTGCCTCGTTTCTATTCATTATATTGTTTTACTAATTTCATAGCATTATTACCAAGCCTTATTACCCACGTAGCAGGGCTGTATTCGATACAAAAAATTCGCGCAATCCCATTAGTCAATTACGCTTAAATGTGACGTCACTCGGTCTATACTCACCGGTACAGCCCGCTGAAGTGTCATGGCAACAATATTTTTTATAAAATAAGAGGCATGAATGTAAACAAACACAGAAAAAACATAGATAGATTTTCCTTGTAAGTAGGGTTTTCATACAAAGGCTTAATTTGTCCTAGTTATCGAGAGATTTTTTGTAAAACTTAGCGAACAAGAGGACTTTGAGGCTAAATTCATAAATAAGAAATGGTGATAATTGCATTTACTTTTCTATTCCATTCAATATAACATAAGATTACACTGCATTAAACGGAAAAAAATTCTGTCAATTTGCTTTGCCTGGAACCAGCTATTACTTCATTTTCGACAATTCTAGAAACTTTGATCGTAAGTGCTTTCAGTTCGGTCGTGTC
Source organism: Turritopsis rubra (assembly GCA_039566895.2). Taxonomy (NCBI): domain Eukaryota; kingdom Metazoa; phylum Cnidaria; class Hydrozoa; order Anthoathecata; family Oceaniidae; genus Turritopsis; species Turritopsis rubra. The sequence goes on along the minus strand of CM077631.1, from coordinate 10,636,177 downwards.
AATCATCATGGCGTAGTTCATCAAGGTATCAATGGCATCGTGTAATTGAGATGTGGTTGGTTTCTCCAAAGGGCTAGCTCCATCTTGACCATTATCCTCCTCGTCTTGCATTTCCTCGACCTCATTACCCAGAATATCCGACAAGATCTCTTCATCGGACATCAAACCTTGAGTTACAGGAACTGCGTCATCGAAAGAGGCGACATCTTTAGCAGACAAATCTTTAAAATTTTCATCCAATCTGCTCAGTTGACGGATGGTATCATTCAGCGCGCGAAACGGATCGTCGGATGATAGCGTGTTTTCATCGATCTCAGTAAATCCAGCTTTTTTGAAGCAGTTTTGAACGGTTTTCTCTGTTACCTCATCCCAAGCCAACACCAGCATCTTCATTGCATCCAACAGAGAAATTTGAGGGAGTTCCTTTTTCTTGTCAATTGCTTCAATCATCTTTTGGATCACTTTCACTCTGTACTTTGCTTTCAAAGAACGGATTACTCCTTGGTCCATTGGCTGAAGGACGGAGGTGGTGTTAGGAGGAAGGAAACAAATATCAATTGCTTTTAACCCCCCGATTTCTGGATGAGCTGTGCAGTTGTCAATGATGAGGGCGATCCTACGATTGTCCTTCTCCATTTTTTCATCAAGTTCCCTGACCCATTCTTCAAAGAGCGTTGAGTCCATCCAACTCTTCTTCTGGCCACGATAAAGCATGGCAATTGCTTTAAGTTTTTAAAACATCTCGGCTTTTGCGATTTTCCGATCACGAACATAGGGAGTTTTTCCCCTTTCATGCTAGCTGCAGCTAGACCAGTCATTCTGATCTTGCTATGTTTACCTCCGGAACATTTTTCATCTTTTAAATGAAGAGTTTTGTTTGGCAAAGCTTTGAAAAATAAACCAAACTCGTCGGCGTTGTAAATATCTTCCTCTGCATAATTTTTAAGGATGGTCATAAGTGTAGTTTCTTTCCAAGGGTCGGTCATTTCGTCCGTGACATCCTTTCCTTCACCTGAAAACAGAAGTAAAAAATGCATCCTCAAAATGATAATGAAACTACAAAAGACATTTTAATCCAAGCCTTAGTATTTATAATTTCCTTTGCTTATAAAAATGTGTGGGCTGATTGATAGGTTCGAATCTCATTCGAATGGTTTTAAAAAAATCATTCGAATTTAAAATTTTTGCATTTTTGCATTGGACACGTGTGTTCTAATTCTTTCTCACAAACGAGTGAAAACAACATGGAAGATCTATCATATGATACGCCAATCCCAATCATTTGTGAAGTAGAAATGGAAATGAAATCATTCATTTGTGATGGGTTTTCACGAATACAGAGTGATTTGGACACCAAAGGAAAATGATGTGTTACATGCCCACATGGAACCAGGAAACAAAAAGGACAGCTATGCTGTTGCTGTTCACGGAGAGAAAAATGCGATAGTTGGTCACTTAATGAAAGGCAAAAGTGGAAGATTCGCAAAAACAATTTTTTATTTTTTACAAGCCAATGAACACCATGGATGTACAGTTCGCGTTACTGGAAAAGCAGTCAACCAAGGAGACACGAAAGGCATGAAAGTCCCATGTATCTTAATGTTTAAAGGACAGCGAGAATATGTAGATGTATTAAACAAAGAACTTAAGAAATATAGTTAAAAGTACCTGATATTGTTTTGAAGGATACGTTATTTCTTTTCTTCCAGCGATCGAGCCAGCCATCTGATGCACTAAAGTCGGTCAATCCTAGCTCTTTCGCAAAACAAATAGCTTTGGTTTTCAAAACCGAGGCAGACACAGGAATGTTCTGAGCCCTTGCATTTACCAGCCATTTGTAACAAGCGTCATCAAGGTGTTCGTATGTTGACGGTTTAAATCTATGCCTCTTCTTTGTTGACGAATTCGAATCAACAGCTTCATAAATCTTTTTCTTCTGTTTAACCCAGTTTGAAACAGTTTGTTTGGACATTCCATGTTTAAGAGCAACAGATGTAAGACTTTTGCCTTTATCAATTTCCTTGAGTATAACATACTTTTTGGTTATCGGTGTAGATTTCAGCTTCCTTTTTTGACCTAGCTGAGACATGACTGCACACGTGAAGAAACAACCAATGTGTAGAATAGATTTGTTGACAAGTTTTTGATTAAAATCAATGCAATGTCTTCTGTTTCAAGAAAAAAATATGAAGTCATTCCATTGCATGTCCCACTTATCCGAAGTTTTTGCCTCAAGGGACCGAGAAAAAGTGTACTACATAGCGGGCGTCCTAGTTATCCGGGGTCCCAGTTATGCGAAGTTTTTTTGCTTGAATAGGGTAAGCAAGTTCAAGGGACCGAGAAAAAGTGTACTACATAGCGGGCGTCCTAGTTATCCGGTGTATCACTTATCGAGAGTATACTGTATTACTATAACTAGACTTTACTATGACGTCATTCAATATTCGAAGGTAATGCCCTCATAACCAGTTAGTATAGGGGTAATAGTCACTCATTATTCCAATTTCCCAGAGGAATAATTACCGGCGAGGCCATACATGTTGAATAGGCCAGAACACGTTGTTTAAACAGAAATTCGGAAAAAGTGTATTGTGACTGACTATCGATATTCATAAATTACATCACTTTCGTTCTCCAGATGACTTGCCTAGGTTCAAATCAGAATGATATTAAAGTACAACTTTATAACTCTCAATATATTACGTCTTTTATCTAGCAAGGAAACGTTCTTATCATTTTGTTATAAAATAAAGCAAGGGCTGTACAGGGTACAAGGGCTGTGATGCAGTTACTAAAAGTTGTGCGAAGTCTAAAAAACAGTAACTAGCAAACTTTTTCTGAAAATCATCTACTCACCGTTTTCTTAAAACTATGTTTTCAAAAGTTGGATTAGAATCTATCATGCCTTTATGGAATTTCAGCTGTATTAATTACAGATATTACTCATAGTTATTTCTTGTTAATGTTTAGATGAGATTTTTGCGCCTCGCCGTTAAAACAGTTGTTGTGTTTATGATATGCTGGTTACCTTTCTCCACAGCAAGTTTGCTGCGGGCACTGGACGTTCCATTTGGAGGTGTGTCGCTCTACTCGACATTCTTCACTTTGGCTTACTTCAATTCTGTCATGAATCCATTCATTTATTTCCAACACGTTTGGAAAAAGCTATCTAAACACTGGAAACACTACAAGCACATGCGAAATAAATCATCGAAACGTGACCAAAATTCGAATCAAGAAACCTCATTTACGGCAATTTCAAATTAACGGTTCGAAAAAGGCATGGATGCGAGAGAAAGATTGATTGTTAGTAAAAAATGTTAGTCAAAGCTCAATATTACAAATATAATCCCTCAGAAAAGTTTGAGTTTATTTTGGTGTTTCTCAAAAATTCCCTGTAAATGTTGGGCTAACGGGCTTTTGAGCACCTGGAAATAATATGTATATGTAATATGTGATAATATCACAGAAAATATGTGAATTGCCTACATGATTTTTCCGTACGTAACGTTAAGTATCTACGCCTTTTTCGTATTTGGTGGAGACGTTAATAATAATGATAGGATAAATACACAATGATAGGATAAATACACAAACTTATGAATACACTTGTAAAATGTAGAGGTACAGTGGCGGCTCTAGAGTTATGCAAAAAAAAGGAGGAGTACTTTTCTATTAAAACTTAAGTGTAAATTAGGTCATTTGCACGTTTTTCTTTTATAGCCTCAATGACCTTACTCTTCTCCATAGAGGATTTAGTTGTACCATGGACGTTTAAGAAGAGAAGGACTTACAGCTAACTTCTAAAGCCTTTGAATTCTATTGTTAAAATTTTTTATATCATTTGATATAAAGCCTGTCTCGCATTTCAGTGGATTTTTGGTTTACATGGACGGGTTTATACGAATGTTTATGTTTCACACTTCCCAAAATCTCAGAAATTGAAGAAATGTGAATTGCATATAAATCTGTGATTTTCATTAGTACTTCAAATCTACTATTTAATGTTTTTAAGATGTCTGATGGGCGTTTACAGCAAATTTTAACGAGTTATGTAGTATTTAACTTGATACGTATTATACAAAAACTTCGCAACTTAGCCAAATGTACAGGAAGAAGAATATCTTGTCACTCAGTTCTGAAAATTTCAAAGCTGAGGCTTCAAAAGTTCTTAAGGAATGCAAGTTTTAAAATTGGCTACAAAATGAACAGAATATCTTAGAAAAACATTTCTGGTTGGTTGTTTAAATCTTAGAAGCCAATAGAAGCATGTATTTTTAACTGTGCTTGAGGGAATTTTAAAACTGCCTTTGTAAAAATTTCAATAAACCGAGACGCTTTATTTGAATAGATCAATGAAAGCTGTAAGTCCTTCTCTTATTATACGTCCATGGTTGTACCGAATGACTTAATATACTTGATTGTGCAACAAACAACTTTGGGGTTTTAATTGTCTCACAATGAGGGAGAGAATATTAGTTGTTTTATTTTAAGATGATTGTAATGATATCCGCATTTTTCCCGAATTTGATCACAGCCGGAGGAGATGCCTAAATTTACGAACATTTACAAAAACCTCTCTTAGTACTTCTTTGCGTTTTTTTCCTACACTCGGGGATTGGCGAACAAATCTTAGAAATCTTTGAGATAGTTAATCCGGACAGAGGAATGCATAAAGGCAGACATCTACGTTGCTTTTGAGTATAATTAAAATGCCAACATGGTGTCTTGATGAAACAATCAATCAACTTGAATGCTTGTTGGTGGCTGTATACAAAAACCATTTTTAAAAAGAATACACTGTCCTACCAGCACTAGACTTTCTGTTAACGTTCCGCTCTTCTTGCCTCCAACGGCAGCATTGTTATAATCACACACACACAAAATGCAAATTTTAATGAAAATTGAAAGGGCGTTCAAAAGTGGATCCAGCTTTTGCCCAAATTCCCCTTTTTTGGTCAAAATAAGAAAAATGACGTAAATTTAAATGACGTAAATTTAAAATTAGCACTGTCTGTGTTTAATGTTCAAATTCTCATTAAGGGGCATGGTTCATGGGCGATTTTAATTGTGCCACTTGTATTGCTCGTGGGTTTTTTGCAAATTAATTTTTAGATACACGATACAACAAATGAAGGACAAAAGAAGGCTCATACAGAGCGGACGAAAAGATGGCCGTTGAAACAGAATCAAAAGGTCTTTCCTCTTTCTCAAATCAGCTTAGCTTTCAACAATTTAACTATTTGATCAACTTTGGTTTAAACTGATTCAAAGATTTCAAAAGTAACAGACAGTCGTTGAGTGCCGTTGTTGTCTCCACTTCAGTATAGTGATTGTGTGTATTCAGCCAAAGAGATATAGAATGAATTAACCAGTGACATCTGTTGATATGTCGTTACGTTTTCCAGATCCTTGCTGTGTCTGTTATAGATCAACCTTCTCGTATTTCTCTGGATCAACCAAATGTATTTTTTATAAAATACGAAGTTACACCAGTGAAGTAGCTGAAAGCAATTATGATATTGAAAACGAGGCGAAATTTAATGCCTAGGTCATAACACTGCGTTTAAACAGAAATTCGGGAAAGGTGTATTTTTGTATATACTTGATTTTGTGAAAATCAGTACAAGCTGTAATAATGATGATTTCAACAAATAATAATAATTTTATAGCTAATAATCAATAATATCTCTAAGCCATAATACTAAAAGTTAATGATAAGTTAATGATAAATTATCGGCATCATCGCAAGCTTTTTAAAAACTTGGAATGAATCTAAAAATGCATTTAGTTTGTCACGAAAACCGTCAATTTTATCCCTTTCATATCGTTAGTTGGATTTTATTAGATATTCTTATAACTTCGTTCCTGTTTGCAACTCTAAATAAATTACCATTGATATTAGGCTTACTTGCAGTTCAAAATGTCAAGATTTTGTTTTTCTAAAAGATTCCCCTAAAAACCCATATTTTTAAGGAGTAACTGAAACATTTTCGTGCCGGATGGACAAACTTTAAAATTGTTTTAAAAGCCATTATGCTGCTCCATATTAGAAATTTACCTGGAGAGTATCTTAAGATTTTTTGTGTGGTGTTTCGTAAAATTATGCGAGGGATTTGTACGAAAAAAGTTGTCTCTATTTGTATTTTGTCCATTCGTCACGAATTCCAAATGAAAAAGTTAATTTTTCGAACTCAAGAAAAATAAAGTTTGACTAAGATGTAATGAAACTATATATTCAGTTATGACGAGGAAAACTTTTCAATCAAAAAGATATCTGTTACTTTGGAAATCTTTGAATCAGTTTAAACCAAAGTTGATCGAATAGTTAAATTGTTGAAAGCTAAGATTACACGATCGTGTGAAGTAGCTCACAGGCATAAATAGTAGGCTCTTTAGAATCGGATACTGGAAGATACGATATGCGTAGCCGGTGATATACGACATTGCATACTGGCGGATATTAAATATGGCACCGTATACGACATCGGAACGGCCGTACATGGGGACAGTATACGATAGTGGTATATTGTCGGGGTAAAATGGTACATATACGACATGTATACTGTTGGGTACGATATGTTGCAAAAGGCGGTATACGCACGTATACGCTTCCATACTGCAACCAACTAAAAGAGCCCTTGGAAGAAAACGAGCTGCTTTTACACGTTGATTATAGCCACAATTATGCTAACAAGGAACAACAGGAAATACGAAGCACATATTTTGGGCACGAAACCTTTCAACCATCACGTCGGAGGCCACAGATCATTCTAGATCATTCTAGAATAGCGGCATACTTGTGTGATGAAAGTGATTGAAGAATTGAGTAAAAATACAACTGCTACAATGAACGCCATCACGGGAAGGCCCCTCTATGGATGGTATAGGGGGCACCATTAAAAATAAGGTTTTCCGAGATCTTAAGTCAGGCAAATTTCAGATCACCAAAGGCCGAGTCTTTTGCAATGTAAGCTGCTCGCGTAGGAAAGGACGTCAAATCTTTGTATTTGTCAAAAGATGATATTTTAAATGAACCAAGTGATGTTGAATCTGCTCCATAAATCCCAACTACTTTAGAAGTACATAAAGTAACATAAAGTTTTCAATGATGACAATGTTTAAGCTGAGATTCTTCAAAATTGGTACCGACAAGGAACCTTATTATGAGCAGTGGTACAGACTTCAAGGTGATCCAGAAGTGTGCGATCATACGGTGGCTTGTATCTGCCACAAAAATTATTTTTTAAAAAATAAACTAAAATGGACTTCTTTTAGAACATGGACGTGTTATTTAGCAAATAGTGACGAATGTAAAGTCTTGAAGCAATGGTTCCATGAACGATGTTTTATGTTATAATGTTTTCGACGAATTTCTATAGATACAGTTTACGAGATATGGTTAAGAACTTATCTTTCAATAGTTTCGTTATTTCGTGATGGATGGACATTTACAAATTTTCCTTATTCTCGTACATGTAAGCATTTCAGATATTATTATTAATCAAAGGTATTATCTTACTTGATAACCTTTTTCAAAAAGCCATTATTTATAAGCAAAATGATTTGCTGTAACATTTGCGATGTCTATTTTCCTGGATGCACATTCGCAGATGCACATTCACATTAGATGCGCATTCAATATAAATCAAATTTCTCCGTAGCAACCAACCAAAATAGAGAAAACAACTTCCATTAATGCTATCTACCAGCTTCAGGCTACAAGTTTGTCAATAAAATAATTCTGGATAATCGAGTCTTTGACGTCATAATTTGGGACAAATAGAAAATAGCGATGAAAAGGGAATGTGTATGTGAAAATTTGAAGAGCCACCCATCTTCGACGACAGTGAGCCACCAAAATCCAAGTTCATAAAAACCATCTACAAACAACAAGCAAAACACCAAGGTAAAAGTGGTTTCTTGGAAATAGATAGTCTGGTCAGAATTTTAGGACAAACAGAGTAACCTTGGCTAAAAGGTAACATACGGCCGCAGTTTAAATCTATTTCCACAAAGGGTGGTGGGCATAATTGACAAACAACTTCCATAAACGCTTAATGTAATATATTGGTTACGGGTCCGTGGAAAACTGCGAAAAGAAAACTCTGTTTACTTTTATTTCAATATTTTGTAAACCAAGACCTTTTATCTCAAATGTTCGTAAACAATTTGGTAAAGCCACATCGGTAGATCATTATTGAGGAATTCTTCTTTGATGTCAACGATTCTAACGACGCGTAGTGATATGTCACCAGCATTCCCTAGCGTGTCTTGAATAGCTACACAATATATGGTAGTTAGATATAAGAATTTATATAAATATGTTTACTTGGATTGTATAATTACTTGAAGATTTTGAGTGTGTTTAGGAAGTTGAACTAAAGTTTGATTGAAAAGGGAATTTGAACAAAGCAGCCTTTAATATCTAACTGCAACAGTACATACTTACTTGAACATAATGTTCTAATAGCAGTCAATCGATTACGGGAAAAATATTCCCGTGTTAATGAAAGGAAAAATAAAAGATTTGAATTTCCTGTCTGTGGCCATCTTTATGCAGCTTCTAACGGAATCTTCCAATATTTTAATTTCGTCACTTTGATCTCTACCCTTTAATGGGCCCTTTAATGCAAACGAACAAGTAAGTCAAGAATATTGAGCATATACTTTCACTTTCTGATCAATGAGCCACAGAGTACTGTAACTAATCACAGGCAAAATTCACGGAGGAACGTTAAGTTATTTATAGTAGAAAAGAATCAACACTAATCAACACTTAGGATTGAAAATTTTACCAAACACTAGAACCCCACTGGTAATGACAGTTTTTATTTATGTTTTCTTGGATCTGAATTAATTCTTCCTTTACACCTACATATACATACATATTGCAAGCAATGCTTACATACCTACAGTTTTAATAATGAAAAAACAAATCATTTCTGAAACACTGACAACCATAGATTCTCCTGGACTCAGTTGACCATGTTTATCCACAAAATTTTGGCAGTCGGGGTGAAACTCGACCAGCAACTTTATATATTGCCAGTGCAACCTAAAAGGAAAACCATTTTATGTGTAAAATATCATTTGATGGTTTCATAAAATTATTAAAATTTTGTTCGGCCGATATATAAAACGTATCAACTCATCGTATAAATGTATAAAATCATTTTAAGCAATGATATCGTTTAAGATAACCTTAGTAACTCATGCCTCCGTCGTGTAGTAATGATCCATTCGTTGCATTCACAATAGCATGAGTTAAATGAGTTAAATTAAATTAAAGTTAAATTCAGTTATTTAATATAGTTTAATAACTGAACTGGGATAAAATACACCAATACTTTTTTATTAGCACCAGTAAACATATCACATATTTGTCACATATGTTTTATCAAATGTCTGTCATTTAAGATACGTTTACATCTGAAAGTAATGATTTCCATAGGCGTATTCAGTCCAACGTTATCATATTTCTTAAATGTCTTAAATGTCGATTAGGTTGCCTGCACGTTTTCCTTTTCTTCTTTAAATAACTAAACTCTCCCCCACAAATTCTGACTGAGCTCTAGCTACGCCTCTGATTTCATAATCACCTTGAATGAAAATTTCTTTATTACCATGGCTGATCTTGATGATGGATTGAAATAAAACATTGCGTTCCTGAAATGCATAAAGAAATGATAATCTTAGTCTAATCTTCAATGTTTTGTTTGTGCTGTTTGTTCCTATTGTTGTTCTTATCTCTTTAAAAAAATGAGGGAGAAATTTCTTGAAAACAAAATATCATATGAAGCAAAACTAATAATAAAGTACCTTTTTTAAAAAGTCAACATGATGACAAGTGGGATGATTTTCTTTATTTCCTCGACGATCCACCCAAATCTGAGACAGGATGGTTATTTCTCTTAGAAGTCTTTCGTTATCTTCTGCGTTTTTGAGGAAAAAACCTGGTAAAGTAAGACTTCCTTGGTTAAGAAATTACGACATTTGTTTTATTCGAAAAACTTCTTCCCCTTGAGCGTTTGTGTTGTGTTGATGTTGATATCGTAAGACTTTACAGGTAGATGTTGAAAGGCTACAGGGTCAAAGGCTTTTCTTCCTGATGCTGTCAACAGTTTAGTCCATACAGAGACAGTAGGTAAATACCAGTTGGAACAATCTCCGGGCAATAAAATTTGTTCTTTTCTCTATCCGTTTTTTTTTTCGTGAATCGTCATCTTTTCAGATAAACTTTGTCACTATGATCTAAATTTGCATTCAATTATATGGTTTTTTAACTCTTCCATTGCTTTAACCTGTTCATTAAGTTCATGTTCTTTATCTGTAGAATGCTTACATATTAAAGTTATTTATTGCTTTTTCACAAACGCTAACTGCATTTTTTACCTGGCTGGTAACAAACTTTGATTTTAAGGTGACAAATGCATTTTCAACCAGCTTTTGAGCAGTTTTTAAACCAGTTGTCGTTACCAATTTGCCTGCTAATCGCATTATAAATGTTCTTGATTCTGATTTATCCTCTTTTAAGGTATTATCCAACATTCTTTTGAAACGTTTCATAACATGTGCATCACACATATAAGGTACGCAGACAAAGTTTACAAGAAATCCGTTTACAAGAAATTCATTCAAATAAACTTGTATTGTGCTATTACTGAATTGGTGAAGAACTGCACCTATCAAGCATAATTATTCAAATAAACTTGTATTGTGCTATTACTGAATTGGTGAAGAACTGCACCTATCAAGCATAATTATTTTAGGTCTCAATATAGCATGATGAGCATATATCTTCTTTTCGTATGATTGGACATTCATCAAAAACATGGAAATTGATTCTTTAGAATGGTCACTTGTAACATATTCTGCTACAGCTACAGGAGAGTATCCTGGGAATGGGTGGCGGGAAACTAAAGAGTAGTAGAGTAATTTGTTATATGGCTGAATGTTTCAAAACAGCGATCCTGTAGCATCGATAACAATATAATCTCTCTTTAAAGCTTCGTGATAACAGCGAATCGATCCTTCTCTAAAAGCGACAATATTAATTTCATCAGCAACATTTATCTTATGTAAGACAAACAAAAGAATGGTTTTTTTTTCTCCATATTTCAATTGCTGCTTTTTCATCTGAATCCATGATTTTACGTCTTACCATCGAAAGTTTTTCATGCAAATCATCTTTGCCACACTTTCCAGAGGCTGTCTCTATCGGTTTCATGCAACAATAGGGATTACGTTTCCTTATTGACTTGCTGATGGCATTGAGCATCTCTTGGTTGAAATGCCGTCGATTATGTTCTTTTACAGTTCCGTCAATAACACAGTTTGGCGACATATGAATTCCAACCTGATCATGATCTTTAATTAGTTGGCGTTTAAAATTTATAGGTCCACTTATCTTAGCTTTACTTAGCAAGTTAATTGTTTCTGCACAACTACAGGTTGTAAGGTATACCTTCAAATTTATCTTAATTTTCTGTGCATTAAATCGCTTGGAAAAATGCTTGTTTAAACGAAGAAATACCTTTTCAAATACCTTGCAAAATAGACGAAGAACTTTCCCGAACATTATCTTCCTCAATGTTCTAAATTTCGAGGCTTTGTCTGTCTCTAAATTGTTTTTATCTTCTTTGATATTTTTGCAGTTAAATAAGTTCTTATTTGTGTTTGTTTTGTTTTCTGTTGATTGTGCACGTTCAGTAATAACCATGTTTTTCTGCCGAACGAGAAATCAAAGGTACATTCGTTTTATTATAAGAATGCTTTATAAACTTGATTCGGCTTTTTTTCAATCTAGTGTTGTTTCACCCAATAGTTCTCGATTTCTCCGAGTAAGTTTATTTGGTAACCGGTCACGCCTCTCCTAAAGCAGTTTTTAAAGTTAGAAAATCATATTGAGCGTATTGTGGAGTTTTCACTTCGCCAATTTGGTCGCGCGGGATAAATCGTGCTACTTTCACTCTTATTAACGCCAACTCATGAAAATTAACGCCATTACGGGCCGGCGTAAAATAGGCCAATAAGGTATCAAGGACAGAATTAAATGAAATGAATTGAATGTACCAAAACGTGAAAGAAGTTCAGTTCAATAATAAACGATAAAAACATTTTAATTCATATTCTCACGCACACGAGGTTTCCATGTCTTATGATTTATCCGAACAGATTGGCTTAAGTGGCTCAATGTGCATGGAAAGTTTAGCTTCAATTTCAAAAAATAATTAGAGATATCAATTTAGGGAAGTTAGGGGTGAGATTCTATGAAATTGGAAATTGTTAAGCAAAGAAATACTGTAAAACGCATTTAACGCCCCTCCAAAGTTGGATATTTTTTAAAAACGCCCCTTCGATTAAAAACTTCCTCCCCACTCCTCCCACCTTCTCTCTCTCTCTCTCTCTCTCTCTCTCTCTCTCTCTCTCTCTCTCTCTCTCTCTCTCTCTCTCTCTCTCTCTCTCTCCGTATACATTAGAATTAAAAAGATGTTTGAGTAACTTTTTTAAATCTGGCATGTGATGGTAGAGAGGATGACAAAATTTACTGTCTGAAAAATATAAGTCCAAACAATAACAAAAATGAAAACAAAGAAGAAACCTGCAACTTGCAACAAGTAGTTAGAAGCAATGAAAAAACGCTTCACATACATATACAAACTTTGGATTTTTCTTTTCCTCAATAAATGAAGTCCAACTTTGACTTTTGAATCTATGTTTCGTCATACGAACTACAACTTGAATAGACAATTATACGTCAATATTATAAATTGGCATGTTTAAAATCTCTGAAAAGTAATAAACTTTTTGGAAATTGTATCTAAAATATTTTAACGACTTTACATTTAAAAACTTTGTTTTGAATTTAAAACTTCTCAAATTTTCCCTCTTTATATAAACTAGGTCAGCGTGGTTGATTATACCGGAAAAGTGGTACACATAACGAAGTACCCTATACCTAGAACATTTCAGATAATATTCCGCGTGTACTTACTAAATTTCACAGCCTTTCTCCCGCGGCGGCAAGAAGTACATTTTAGAAAGAAAATTTTGGCCAAACAAGGAATTCTATTCCGAATCTGATATCCTTTATAACTGTCGTTTCCATTTCAGAATCAGCGGTTTCTGCTTGCGGTTTCTGCTTTCGGTTAATAATTTTCAAACTGAAGTCCTTATAACTGGAGTATTGAATAAAATTTTTATTCATGTATTATATGAACTCAATTTATTATAAAAAAATGTTTATAATGTTTATACAATGTAACAAAATATGTGCCAAAGTAAAAACTGAAGAATATATACTTCTCACGTGACAGAGATAGCTATGCAAAATTGAGCAATGGGAAACATTTTTTGGAAATATCTGAAAGTAAAAAATCTGGTCAAGGTCAGATAAGGCCGACGTGTTCAAAGACTTCGGACAAGTACAGATAAATCTGAGTTTTGAGGTCTAATGAAACGAATAACTTCTTGTAGCAGATATTCGGCTTAGTTGCAGTTCACTCCTGGAACGATTATCTCGCCCTGCAAAAATGAGTCATAATGAATTATTGGAACCATTACAGGTTTATAAAACAGGTCGATAGTCCCGGGAGTGAACTGCTAAGCCAAATATTCTTTAACTGCCATTATAGGATCACAAAGTGCATACCATTAGCTGATTTGGATTTGGACCAAAGAACTTTGGATTAACATCCTAATTTTTGAGGTCTCGTGTCTGTTTTGATATGTAATGTCTTAAAAGCAAAGAAAGTGTTGGGTACAAGGTTGTTAAGTTTCATAAATTGCTATAAATTTATTCATGAAAGTTATTCTCCTGAAAGTTTCTGAACGATAGTAGCAGTTTTCGTGCAAATTTAATTTCGTGGATTGAGAATTTCGTGGATTAAACTCTTCCTAGGAATTAAATTTTGTTAATTTCGCAATTAATGGTCTTCATATTATTTTAAAATTAAATATTACGATGCATACGTTGACAGACAGTGAGACAAAAAGTATTTTTTCCTCTCACAAGAATTTAATTTTGAGAAAACGCGAAATCTATTTTTTTCCAGTGAAATTTTCTTACCACTTTAAAGTATTTGCCACATAGACAGTACAGCCCGAAAGAAATTTACGCACCTGTGAAGGAATGAATTTTTACATAAAAATGCAAAAGATTTTCCTGTAAAGTTTTATCTGTTACATGAAGTCATTGTCTTCAACACGATTTGATAGGGAAAGCTAATAATCTTACGTGGAAATGTAAAGTTTCTTTCTTACTTTTGGATTATTTTTATGAAAATAAGAGTTCAAAAGTTCAAAAGAAACTCCATCGCAGTGTCATATTTTTGTGGGTGAAATTTATAAAAAAGCATTTGGAAATTTTTTTTAGTTCATAAACGAATCATTTAATACACCGATATAGTGATATATATAGGATATTTTTTCAAATCTGTTTTTTAGGCCATACTTGCCAACTGTCACGCGTTGTTGTTCTGCAATATGTCCGCATTGAAAGTTTTTAAGAAAAGTCCTGTATTTCCAAAAAAAATTGGATGTTTGACAACTGATCTAATATTTTTCACATCATAAGACGCTATAATACATTTTTTATTATTACGGCAACCGATTTTTCATGAACACAAATCAGATGTTGCTCCACAATCTATGACTTTTCATCACGTAATTTTTTTGACGTCACGAGGTGAAGACATTGCATACCATTTTCATTGATTCGAGAGATAAAATGTAAATAAAAATGGTGACGTCAAAACAACAAGAACTTCCAAAAAAAAAACAGAAAAGATTGACGACTAACGATCCTTCACAGGAAAAAGATTATCCAATATCAAGTCTGATAGCAATATCAATTATTTTCTTTGATCTATTTGACGGTAAATATTAGTCCAAAATGCGTGTAAGGCGCCCCCTGTTTAAGTTAAATTTTCGTCGTCCCCCAACTATTATCGACTAATTTTCATCCAAATGTTTTTGTTGTTTTTAAAATAAAATTAGGAGAGTAAACAAGTCTTAAGTTAAAAAAAGAAACTGCCAGATACCAAGACACCCAAAAAATTTTAAAAGTACAGAGAAACTGCACCCCACAACAACAGCAAGGGCCGTCTTCTCTACATTATGTGTGTGAAGGGCCGTCTCCTCTACATTATGGGTGTGAAGCGAATTTATATAGCTAAATATTTTGTGTATGTATTTTCATCAACAGGGAATTTGTGAAATTTTAAGTGGCACACTACTATAAGGAAAGGAAAGGCCACAAAGAAGGGGAGAGGAGGAAGCCGAAAGAAGAGAAGGGAACATAAATGCGTAAATCTAGTATGAAGTGCTACACTATCACTATCAATTGTCCATCCTTCACGAAGTTGTTGTATTTATAAATAATTTTCTTTTCAATGTTCTAGTTATCTTTACTCTTTTGTTTAGGAGGTGGAGGGAAACTCGGGTGGATTTTCTTTTTGTCTTCAGGACTTGCAGCTTTTCGCAATCTTGTATCAACACTAGACACCTGAAGGCAATATTATATAATCACATTTGAGATTACAGTTTTAGAACATCCTTCACGAAGTTGTAATTTCGTAATAGCCCTATTAACATTAACATAAAACGCCACAAAAATTCTTGAAACTTGAAAGAAGTGCACGGGAGCTTATAACAGGAAATGCGGTACTATGGATTTGTGTTCTTACAAAGGCCTTAAAAAGCTGGTTTTGCTTTCTACTCAAAAAGGAGGAGTGAAAATGTTTGGAGGGAAAGTTTCAACCAAGGAAATAAACAAACATCTATTACTAGTTTAGCTTTTTCTAAAAACGTTCGATGAAATTCTAAAAAGACACCAGCTAAGAAACCAGACTATTTCTGTCATCCCCACCCACCAGCTAATACAAATAATAAGGGTTAGAGTCAGATTTCCTCTAGCTAAAAAGGCACCAGTGTATGGGTATAAAACTGTAGATCACACGTCGGCAAACGTGCACGAGCATTAGTAATGTAAACAGAAACAATATTTCGAACCGTAACGTTATTATTATTTTTTGTTATTTTTCTATTTCTACCCACTTGCTGCGTTCTATTCAGATGCATTTAAAAGATGCATTTTATTCACTTTCTTTATCTCTTCTTCTTCAGTTTTTAGAACAACTTAGTTGTATCGTTGAATTTCTTCACAGCAATTAAAAGAACGTATGTTTTTTTCACTTCATTCCTTCGTTCTTGAAATTGGCTTACTTAGGAAACCTGTAAATACAAACGCTTTTGTCCTGTTCTTCTCACTTTTTTCTCTGAAGCTATTCGATCCCTTTCTGTTTCGTATTTGGCTTTGCCTTCATTTTCGTCTGTACCGAAAAACCACGAGGTTAAAGAAAACATTCTTTCCTGACATGGTAGCGTCATACTGATGACTCGGCTGTCTGACCAATATACGACAGCGCGATTAAATTTGGGTTCCACTTCGATGCATTTTGATTTACTCTTCACAAAAAATCTTGTTATTCCACCTTTTGTAAGTTTATTATAATCAATATTGCAATAATAAACAATTGTAAGCAATCGACCATTGTTGTTTGGGTTGTCGACATGTTCCCTACAACCAAAACTGTTTGAAGGGAAACACGAAGCTTGAAGATGCGATCTATGCGTTAAGTGGACGTTTCCAAAGGAATCCTCTTCAACAAGTAACTTCATAAATTTGTTAAACGATTTGAATAATTGGTTGGTGTTTTTCAAAGCCCCTTCTTTACCGCTTATCCAGTAAATAAAATCACTGCGAAATTTCATTTCTTGCCGTTTACAAAAGCCACTACGTGGCTCATAGAACCTTTTCTGCACTTCGTATAAGTCTATTATTTCTGTACAAACACCATTCGCAAGTTGTTCTGGTAGAAAATGATCAATCACGCATACATGGTTTTGAAGTAGATTTTTCGCAACATTTTTCATCAACAGTTTCTTGAAAAGACGACTTCGTTTCTTCAACTCTCTCTTGACTGGTAATACCGCATTGGTTACACTTTCCCTTATGACACTTGGACGACCCATTCTTTTGTTTTCAACAGAGTGAAAATAACTTACCCCTGTACGACAACTTTGGGTGTTTTTATTCATTAAAGAACACATTGTGTTTTTGCGTGCTTATAAATCGTTAAATGTTTTATGTGAAATAAATGATGTCGAAATAGACAAATGATTATCAGCACGTCTTTGAAATGTCGTTTGTCATCTAATAAATGCAAATGTGTCAGAGATATGTCCGAAATTAATCTGTTTCAAAAACAAAAACAAATCTTCTAAAAATAACTTTAAATGGTGTGATTTTTGTGTTGTCTTATTAAATTCGATTAAGTTACAAAAAAGTAGCACACTCGTGTGATCAAATAAAATGTTACTTTATACAGAAACATTTTTTGTTGCTTAAAGAGTCTTGCTACGGATGAAATCCACTGTTTAATTTCTGTTTCTCCTTTAATCAGACTTCTTTAATCGAGTTGCTGTTCTAATAGTGTGGACAATCAAGGCGATTGTAAATATTGGCGGAGAAGAAAGGCTGTTCAGATCATAACTAGATTTATTTTTTACTTTATGGATAAATGTTAAGTGACCCATATCAAAAATAGAAGGAAACAAATGACAAACATTATTCTTTTCATCCAAGAAAAAATTAGAGCGAACTACTGTTTTATTTTGTTGATATTTGCAGATATTTTTATGCCGGTGTTACTTCACCTTACATTCCTTCACTTTTAAGCTTTTTTTCCGAAAAAAAATATATAAAATTTAATTTAGAAACACTTTAGTTATTTCTTCGTATCTTCATATCTTTCTTTTGTAAATTTACGTGAGTTAACACTTGATTATAACAATTTTTTGATAGATATATCTTTTTATTTTCTATAAGAGTACATGTCGAATTTTACACGTGCCCCATATTTGTTATGATTTTCAATAGAAAAGAAATGTTACGAACACGTGATCAAAATATTATGATTTCATCCGTACCGAGACTCTTTAAGCAACAAAAAATGTTTCTGTATAAAGTAAAATTTTATTTGATCACTACTTTTTTGTAACTTAATATGTGTAAAGGTACACTTAACAAAGTACACGTGTAAAGGTGCACGATGTAAGGTGTACGAAGTAGAACAAAATAATCACAATCAATCGCGTGAGATAACTATGAACTAATCATTGCATGAATCTCCAAACATTCGTTATTACTTTTCTTACACTTTATATCTATAATCTTATCTCCGCAATATTTTCAACTACTTTTCAATCAAAATGATTATGAAGTCCTTACTGAATTCTCAATCTAAAGTTGAGCACGTAAATTCCAAAATGGTAGCGGTGCAAAACACAAGATTTGTATTTTTGAGTTATCTCAATCACCGCAAAAACTTTATTAAATGAAATAAAAGATTACTTTCATTGTTAGCAATTCGTTTACTTAAGCCATAGTCATTAGAAAGTTCCCTGGTCTGGCTGTCTATTTTAAAAATCTATTGTCTGAGAAAAAACTGAGTTGCTTGAACTAGACATGACAAAAGTCACGCCATATAAAGTTACTCTGACAGGAACAGACTAGGCTCTAAAGAATTTAAGATTGGTGGAGCAGTAACCAGTAACATTAAATAATCCCTTTCAGAAACAAAACGTTTTTAGAACCTTTTTAAAACCTTACATTTAATTTATGCAGCACATAATTATGATGTAATAAGACAGTAGGTAACATTTCCAAAAGTTACGCACGTCAACCAAATCCTACCTTATAACATCATAATTATGCATTACATATATCTGCCCAAAGAGATGGAATATGCAATACAAGAATAAGAATAAGAATTTCAAAACAAACAACGAAAATCAAAACAAAAGGTCAAAATAAACGGTCAATGTGAATTGAAGGTCAGTCAAAAAAGTGGAGGAGTCCAACGTTATGATAATTCTTTTCAATCTGTAAGTGTTACTTGTAGGTTTTCCTTTTCTACTTTAAATGACTAAACTCTCCTCCACAAATTTTGACTGAGCTCTGGCTGCGCAACTGCAAGTGGTATGAAATGAAATAGATTTACAAAATCTAAAGCAGCGCTTATCTAAATGCAAGTAAGAAGTATCAATTACGTATACTTAAAATTAATAATGACATCAATAATGACGATCTTTTATTTGATGCTACAAGACCACAGATTAGACAATACATTGAAACCAAAATAATGCGGAAAATAAAGTTTAGCGAAAACATTTTTCCTGTACATGACAAATCTTGACAAATTTTCTAACTGAGACATTTTCGGACATGTTATTCCAACCGTCTGTCTTTTCTTATTTTGAAGGTCGTTTGATGGTAGTTTGCGAAACGGAATTGTTTTTGTCTCTCTATTATTATTTTCTGTATAATATACCTTCTAAATCCTTACTTCGTTTCTTTGTATTTACAAGAACTATTATATCCAAAAAAAGTCAGAAGTAACAGCTCTATTTATTTCCCGAAAGCAAAATTTTTGTTGCCAATTGTAGAAAATTAACCTTGCTTATCGCGGTTTGTCACCTAGTAGAAACCAACCCTAAGAAAGAAATGCCTCTATGCTCGTTAGTAGAATTTCAGGTTCTCCGATGAGTCAATAAACACTGAACAATTTGCGCGTCCTACTCGCACGTCCTTCTCGCGACGAATGGAATGTCTAAGTGTTATTTCTACAAAATTGGTATTTAAGGAATTCGATAGCATTTCAATTTTAATACAAATTCATCCAAACTACTCCAAAATTCTATAACTTTGTAGTTCATTAAATATTAGTATCCTTTTCAAACGTGCTCGCTTTTTAAAGTCACTAATGATAGTCACTAATGATAGTCCCGAATTAGTTCTGACTTACATTTGGAAAATTCTTCTGAAAACAAAGTGACGTTTAGATCAACAGGCGGGTAATTCCATTTTGTAAAAGACTTTAGTTTATGTTACCTTGGGGACAGAATATTGCGAAACAAATGATTGTGGGCTAACGAAATGCGGCATTTACTAATTAACTGGAAGAAACCCAGTTATTAGCCCAAGTCACACTGAGATTAGTTCGGATTAGTTAAGGTTATTCGTAGGGCTTTTTTCGATTTTATTTCGGATTTTTATTGATTCGGTAATATTGAAGAGATTTTTTTACTCTTTCCAAAAAGTATTTATGTGAATAATATTTTGGCCAAAATCGAGAAAAAGCCCTACGAATAACCTTAACTAATCTGAACTAATCTAGGTGTGGTTAAGATCAAATTTGAAAGGAAAAGGGAAGAGAGAGGTTGTCGAGAGGAGTCGCATATCTACAAAATGGACATCATGAAGTTACTTGAGTTCACTGAACTTTTCCAAATCCTTCCTTTCCTGGAGCGCTGACTATCTAACCATCCGATACCATTGTATACAAATTGATGAAAAGCAATCTGTGAGGTGTGCTGTTTTTATATGTCTTGATCGTCTGTTAACTTAACTGTATATAAACTGCCGGTAAGTGGGACCGACAGGGGATATAGAAAATTGGTTACCCACTTAGCGAGTGCAAAGTAAAGCGAATCTCTTGATAAGTGGGACCAATCAAAAATGGTAGAAGGCTATGCCATCATGTTTTTCAGGAACAAGGAACAAGGATAGTTCGAGACTCCAACCATGTTTGATGTGTACAATTCAAAATTTCCATCAACGTCGAAAAACACTTAACAAAGTTCGATTGTTTGATATCCACAATCCTAATTGTTATGAACGTTCGAAACTCTCACTTATTGGGAAGATATTTGAACAGGGGAAAGAGGAAATTTTTACTCGAACCCCACTTTTATCTTGGGAACGAGTTTTGACTGGCGCAAGTGTGAGAATTTTAGGGGAAACTTAAATTTGGTCCGACCAATCAAAAGTCCCAGTTATCCACAGTATACATTTATCCTTTTTAAAAATGTGTAAATGTTCAAGTCAGATTTATTTGTTTCGTGTTCTAATTTTACACACTCAACTCTCATGAAGCCTTCGAACGTTCTTAACTTTTCAACATTGAAGCCTAAAAATGTTCTTAATTATCTTCATAAAATATACACTATTATTCATTATACACTATTCATGTCTTGGTTGACATTTCCAAGTTAATGGAGTTCAGTTGATACTGTTGTAAGCAACATGATTATAATATTCTTGTGATTGACTATTGACTATTCCTTGTAACATATGAAAATATTCATAATAAGCCTTATGTTCTTATATCCTTTGTTTTTATAAAAAAACAACGTGTATTTGATTGTCGTTACCAGACACAGTCGCCTGAATTTGTTTCATTGGTATGTTCGGTCAAGACAAATAATGTTCTTGTTTTTTTTCTCTAATAGAAAATGAAATCTGCGGTCGTAATGTTGAAATAATAATGATAGTCGCACTAGATGTGGCAACTGTATCCCTATTTGTTCGAAATGTTCAGCAGCTGTTGAAATAGATAATCAAATCTGGTTATGTGAGCCTGCTCTATATAGCTACACGTTGTTGTTTTTTATATAAGAACAAAAGATATAAGAACATAAGGTTTCGAAGGTTGTTCTTAAGAAAATATTTTTACATTTCATAAGAAAACGTCATTATAATAGTCAAACACAAGAATACTATCATCACGTTCTTTACAACAGTATCAACTTAACTCCATTAAAATCAGAATTCTCAACCAAGTCCGCTGAATTTCGAATTTTAAATATTCCATAGTATCTAAATTAATTATAATAAATTATTTTAAATTTTTTTAAGCTTCCATTGATGTGACTTAACAGATTCTGACAAAATATGATGAGAAAGAATGTTTTAGGCATCTCATGAATAATTAATGAGCTTAAAACTATGGAAATTGTACCAAAAAGGCAAAATTGTCCTGAAACGTTTCTGGAAGGGAGGCGTTATTTGAAGGACGTTGCTTTGGAAGTAAGAGTTAAGCGTAAGTTAATATTTTTGGTCTTCGAATTCGATGTCGGATGAATTCACGACTGCTAATCGGTTTGTCGATCTTCATCCTCTGATGCATGTTATTAGAAAGCGAATTAATGCGAAATTTAGTTTCGTACGTAACCAATTTGCCACTATTGATCTTTCGATACCCCGCTTTTGTTGGTTTTTCTTTTGCATATTAGTAATAGTCCCAACTCCACCTTATGTTTTTTTTATGTTTTCACGTGTTGTACGTGAGAGAAGACAATGAAAAGTATTCTTGGAGGAGGATGCAATGCAATGGTTTTTCGTTTGAAATATTCTCAACGAAGCATAAGAGGCTGACGCGTGTGATGAGCTACGAAAATTTGCACAAAAATTCAAATTAAGTAGTTTATGACTATAAAATTTCGGATTTCCTGAAATTGGTCAATTTTGGACAGATTAGACGTTCCACTGTGCGGCTGGATAATCAAGACAAAAAACATTTCTTCGCTCATGTCGCGGTGGCAAGTGGTAACAACATTTCTGCAAAATGGAAACTCAAACATTTTAAAGAACTTTCGAAGGCTTCATAAAAAGGTTGAGTGTTCTTATAAAAAATAACGTGTAATAAAGCAGTCAAGAGTGCTTATCAATAATGTCGATATTTTGTTTACAATCACACTGGTTAAAGAGTTTCTGGTGAAAAAGATGTTTTTAAAATCAAAGATTTCGGACAAATCTTGTGCTATTTTTAGGTTATATTCATTCGTTCTTTAATGTAATAAAGACCTTACCTATACACTTTATTACCAAAGCCAGTAAAAAGGCTCAATGCTGCTTATGTTTTACAGTCTCTTCTCACATTATTAGGACTCATTAACAAAGATGTTTTTGCAATAGAAAATTCGACAATGACTCAAAATTAGAAACAGAAGTTTTCCATGGTCGTATACACAAATTTCTCTCCCTTTTCACCTCGTTTCGATGTTGGAAGAGAATCATTATTTAACACCCTTATTATATTTCGATGTGTAAAGAATAATTCTTAACTCTAAATCTCTAATGCATCCTATTGATGTTTGAAAACGGTACCTGTAAGAGGACGGTACGAGTAAGTCGTTTAAACACGGACCATCGAAATATCTATTAAATTTCCTTAATCGCGTCAGGCCGCAATGTCAGCATTATGTTGCCCTTCAATGTTATTCATTAAATCTCGATTACAATACGTGATTAAATAGAAATCAAGTCTGAATTCAGCTTGCTTTACGTACTCTCCTAAATAAAATACATGCCGAAAAATGTTCTAAAAAAGAAATTTTATTCGAAAAATATAAATGGCATTCTATGTAGAACTTTTGATTCACGTCAAAATTTCGACCCACGTCACAATTTAAGTCCCACGAATCTCGCTAATTTTTGACCCACGATAACCATATACAACGCAGGCGCATTTATACTGTCTTTATTCAAAACGACTCCTCCGGATTTGGGTAGACTTATCGTGCAAATTCACCGAAATTTCACAAGTTATCCTTACAAAACTATAACATGTTAAAATAAATGATTCGTGTGTTTATAGAAAGACGAATAACCGTCGAGTCGCAACTTGGAGTAAGCAGTTTCGACGTCGCGGTATTTAACGCTTCGCCAAGTCGAAGACATAAATTCATATTGGAGTTGCTGATTCGATATTGGGAAAACATAAAGTTCATAATTTAGAACTGTAGCTTGAGTAGCTGCGTTGGTGTGAATGTCTTTAATGATGGGGCCTGATGGAAAGCATGAAGGTATGATGGCTTACTCAAATCACATTTTCAATTTCAAAGCTTTCATATAACAGGCAAAAACAGTTACATGTTTTGAACATTGATTCTTGATTTGAGCATTGATTATTGACTACCTTCTAACTACAGATAAAAGTGATTTACAAAGCATATAACAAAGATGTGCCAAACTAAGCCGAAAATTAAAAGTTGAATAAATAACACTGATACACCGTCATTTTCGTCTTCACAGACCGACACCAAGGTGCACCAAAAAAGGTGACCAAAAAACCGAGGATAAACTTTCTGTCCATCAAAAAAGTCGTCCTATTGAAGACATGAAGTTAGCAAAAGATGTCCAAGTTAAAGGAAATACAGATTCACCGTTGTTATTTGTTGTTGTTATTGCAGTAACACGGTTGTTTCGTAGTGAACATTATGATACATTGTATATAAGCACATGTTTTTAATTTCAGTGTTGAACGATAAATTATATTTACAATTTATGAAAACACATCGGCAAAATGGTCCTAGTTCTTTGTTATATACAACGAATGAGCTGAATATTTTTTTATTATTTTTCTTTCAAGGTTAATTATGATCTTTTCTACTAGAAATAATCCGCTGATTCAGCAGAAAAAGATCCGTACGGACTCAGTTGGAGTTTACTTCGGGCTGCTTTCATGTAAACATCTCAATTTTTCAAAGTGGTTTGAAATCTCAAAGCGCTTTGAGTTCACTTCGGGTCTCATGTAAACGGCCTCTTTGTTTCCTCTGCAATTTGACTCGAAAGCATTTTCTACAAACTTTTCTGAAATAAAAAATTACAGAAGAAATGACTGAAAAATTTGTGAAAAGTATTTCTTCTCTTTTGCATGCTTCTTAAAATTGTTAATCGAAGATGCTGTCTCTTTCTTATGAGCTTGCAATTTTAAATCCAGTTTACTATTGGCAACATCCTTTTCACTATATCAATACGTAAGGGTTGCGCAGTCATGAAGTAAAAGGTCACTATTTTCGCAAGCGAAAGCAGCTCTTATTTCTGATGGAAATTAAGTTCCAAAAGTCCCAACGTTTGCCAAATGTCTCATTGCCAATTCGGACCCAAATTACGTCAGTTATTACCATTAAGTTATCGTGATATTGCCCCAAATTCATGCTTCTTCTCAATGTTAGTGCGACTATATGGGTCGTCTCTACCCCCCTATTGGCTTGGAATTTGGGATGTTGAGTAATGCATTTATTTTTCTTTTAAAACAGTTCAGGACCTGAAACCACACGGTTTCCGCATAGTGACGTCTTTTGTACAGCCTGTGTAACTGATGCCATGTACTATCAGTTGTAGAAAAGGGTTCACGAAAGACAAGAAAAACAAAACATATAAATAGGAAATATTGTTTAATTTGATCTATTGATAATACTGGGATAAACAAATACCACATACCATTTGTAATACTAGGTGGTACCGCCTCATCATATCACTTAACTAATTGTTTCACTTAAGCCTGTTTACAAACCAGCTGAAGGGTGGTCTACATAAAACAATTGATACCTGTTTTTCACGAGACAATTCAAGTTGCATAACTGCTTGTTTGTGAATCATGTCTTGCTCCTTATGAAGAAAAACAAACCTAATATAAACACTTCAACACCACACATAACAAACTACAAAATAATATCTTGAGCTTATCATTTATTTTGGTGAAGAATGTTAACCAGATATACCTTAAGTTGGCGATGTCGTTTTAACTCCAAGTCTTGGATGGCATTTTCATGCTCATTCAGCTTTGATTCGAGTTCAGAAATCGTAGCAAACGCCTGAAGAAGACAATAACATTTTACCCAGCTTTCAATTCAACAGTATAACAACAACCACAAAAGATAGGAGGAATTCAATAGCTTAATTCCCTTAAATAAAATTAATCAAAAAAGAGATCTTACCAATTCAGGACATAATAGAAGTTCCACTGATCTGGCAATTATATAACTTACCCACTACTTAGGTTATAAATAGAAGTCCATTCTTCTGTTCATAGTTTCCAATTTTGTATACCATGATATAAAACCATGAGTACGCATTCCTTTTCATCGTTATTTTTATTTATACTAAATCTAATATTCTAACCTAAAAAGAAAGAAATGAATCATACAGAAAAGAAGTGCATAGCCATCACACAACAAAAAATGTTCCTGAATCTTAAATAAATTATAATGTCTTTTGGCCTGATTTTTATTTCGATCGTTAACCAAGTTAATTTGGATGTCAACCAGAACCATGCTATGGCTGACTCTCTCTCTCTCTCTCTCTCTCTCTCTCTCTCTCTCTCTCTCTCTCTCTCTCTCTCTCTCTCTCTCTCTCTCTCTCTCTCTCTCTCTCTCTCTCTCTCTCTCTCTCTCTCTCTCTCTCTCTCTCTCTCTCTCTCTCTCTGCTGATCTGATCATGACCAATATTTTCCAGTTTAACTTTTTTTTTAGTTTTTTAAGTATACTCAAAGTTAGATTTTTCTGAATTTCTGAATTTAAAATTCCTAATAAGAAAATGGTAAAGTTTACAGCGACAATTAACGCCATACCCTCGTAAAATATCGTCAACAGGAAGCTTTTAAAAAGCATGTAAAAACACAGATGCAAGTAATACTGTGTGACAGCTAGTCCTAAACAGGGATTTCTAACGAAATAAATCACAAATCAAGTGTATCTTTTTCTCTTTGAAATAATTTCATTTTTAAAAGATTAGGTCAACATAATAATATACTCATAAAACATAAATGAACGTAAATGAACGTAAATGAACGTAAATGAACGTAAATGAACGTAAATGAACGTAAAAAACAAAACAAAACAACTCAAACTATTTCTGTAAAACAACTTATTTACCAATACCACTTATTGGTCAGCGATGAAAGCAGCTGATCTTTCATTAGCATTTGTACGTATGTACATATGTAATTCCAAGGTTTTTTTGTCCACAGTTGTAGGCTGATTCTGCAAAACATTAGAATAGAGGCTGTCCACAAACCATGGTTAATGTATGAATGACATATTACAAGTTATTTAAAGCAATTTAATTATTGTGAGTGTGTCCTAAAATACAGAAAAATGTTCAATCCGAATTTGTGTTCCCCAGCAGAACGACACAGTAAAAGCATCCCGCTAAAGTTTTCAACTTTATACTGCACTATTATTTCAGAATACTGAAATATTACCAGCCGCTTAATCTCCCGCATTCAAGGTAAGAAAATTCTTACTGATTTTTATAATGACATTGATCCCACTTTCGATTTATTCCCTCCTCTCCTCTGCCCTCTACCTTCCCTTTGTGACCTTGTGTTAGTGTGTAACACTTAAAATTTCAGGTTCTTTGTTGATGAAAATACGAATACACAAAGTGTTGCCTGGGTTCTAAAAACAGGTAGCTATATACCTATAGTTTTACGACTTGTTTTTCTCTTTATAAATAAATTCACTTCACACAAAGTAACAGACAGTCCCCTGCCCCTGTTGTGGTGCGCTGCAGCTTCTCTACTTTTAAAAATTGTTTAGTGTCTTAGTGTCCGGCAGTTTCTTGTGTAACTTAAGACTGGATGGTAAAAAAAACTTGGTTTTGTGTGGTCAATTCATTACTGGAATTAAAGAGGAGGAATATGTTTGAAAATGAAAAAAAAAAGAAATCCAGTTTTTCTTTTGTTACCACCATCCCACTTTTCACTACTACCACAAACGCTGTTTTAGTAGTTGTCGAAAGTTTGTTGTTAATGATGGTCAAAAATATGACATTGCGATGAAGTTCTATTGAACTTCGCCATAGCCAATTTTCATTTTATTTTGATAAAAATAGTCCAATGATCGATACAATACAGCCCGAAAGAAACTTTACATGTACACGCTATTCATTATTAGCTTTCGTAACCTTATTTTGTTTATCAAACAAAAGATTTCAAAAAAATCGTGTTGAAAACAATGACTTCATGTAACAGATAAAACTTTCCATGTAAAAATTCATTCCTTCGCAGCTGCGTAAATTTCTTTCGGGCAGTACTGTATATACCAAATAAAGTGGTAAGAAAATTTCACTGGAAAAAAAATGGATTTCAAGTATTTTCAAAATTAAACCTGCGAAAATTCAGATTTTACTGAATGCATTTGAACGAATTCTTTTTTCCTCAGTCTTTCAACGTATCCAAAATACGAAGACTAATTATTTGCGAAATTCACAAAATTAAATTCCTGGGGAAAGTGTATTTATCTCAATTCGTGAAATTAATTCACATATCAAAACAGACATGAAAAATCAAAAATTAGTTTCTTTGTGAATATAAACTTTCGCAAGTTTCGTATACACTTTTTGATCCTAAAATAGCGGTTAGAGACTTTTTGGGTTAGTTGCAGTTCACTGCTGGAACTATCAACCTGTTTCATAAGCCTGTAATTGTTCCAAAGAGTGATTCATTAAGACTCATATTTGCAGGGCAAGATAATCGTTCCAGGAGTGAACTGCAACTAATCCGAACATTTCTATGACGCTTCCTTTTGACCTAAAATTGGTGAATTTTTGCCCATTACCTATTGGGAGATTAAATATCAAATATTGCATTTTTTTTAACTCATTAATTCTTAATCATTAATTCTTCCCACTAAAATTTCTAAATATACTTGTGAAAATTTTGAAATTCATCACTACTGGACCTGAGATTTTATAACAGTTACATAGTTTCCTTTTTATTTTTAGGTCCTTTGTTGGTGGCATCATCTCTGGTATTACCTCATATATGCTGCCAGAACTCGCCTGTTTCATCAGACGTCTAAACCTATCACTTGTCCGAATTTTTTGAACTTGCCCACCTTATCTGAACTGGGCCAGATTGTATTATTCAGATATTTCCAAAAAATAGTTCCATTGCTCAATTTTGCATAGCTATCTTCGTCACGTGAGAAGTATCATATGTACTCTTCAGTTTTTACTTTGACACAGTTTTGTTACATTGTACTATTATTAACACTTTAACAATAGATTGAGTTCAGAATACACATTAATAAATTGTATCCAATACTTCAAGACCTATGACCTCAACCCATTGAGACATAACAAACGTACCCAGGTATTTTTCTGAAGAGTGTGACTAACGCTACCTTTTAATTTTTCGTCTTTTTTTTCCATTTAAAAGGCAGACGTAACAAGCCAAAATTAACATTAAGTGTGGGAGCTATACAAATTCTGAATGTGAAACCTGTCTATTTCTCTCTGAACCACTGTGATTAGAAATTAGAAATTTTTGAAAGAGTCTCTCTTTTGCTCAGATTAGATCGACCCGGGTTTCAACTTTTTTTCTCGACAGTGATTGCTGATTTCACAATGCGCATGTGCAGATCATTAAAGCATACAGTTCGTTAACCTCAAACTGGAAACCGTGATTTTGAAATGCAGGAGAAAGGCTGTGAAATTTAGTAAATGCATGCGGAATGTTATCTAAATAGGGTCTAGTGATAGGGTTAATAGGGAATAGGGTCCTGTGTAATGTGTACCATTTTTCTGGTATGCCCAACCGCGCTGATCTTCCGGCCCCAGGTCCTCTTGTATATCTTTATTTCCATATTAATCGATAAAATTTTAAAAAAATGCAAGCCTTTATCAAAAGATATTTAAAAATGTTTGGAATAAGGAAACATACTCGATGAATTAAATATTCAACTTTCAAAAAGACTGCGGTAGCATTTGAAGCATTTCCAAGCATTAGAAGTAGCACTTTCTTCAGACAGATCAATGTTGCCCTCAGAAGAGGTCACAAATAATCTCTTCTACAGTTTCTTTTTCAACAGTATTTTGGTGGATGCTGTCTATGAGTTATTTTCACATCAGAAACTTTTTACCAAGGTCTAGTCATCCAGTTTATCTTCAACATCGTATTATTTTCAATAAAACAACCTGGAACGTAATCTTGAACAAAATACGAGGTGTACAATATAATTACTTTAAATCAAACAGACATGAAAACCCTGTATTATCCATTATTTTTTGCAGAACATCGCCATAACATGCTGCTTTCTTTCTTGCCATGCGAAAAAGTTATTTACGCTTACGCTTGATGTCCCGAATGTAAATTCATTATATGTGAGGAGGAATTTGGTAAATAACAGAGACAAAACATTGACCTATTCATTGTGTTCTATCCGTTCTGACAATTATGTTTTTCCCATCTCAAGCCAGTAACTCGAAAATGAATTTATGTATTTCCGAATACCGAGTTTGTTATCTCGAGTTATGAGCTCATATGTTACAGATTGGCATTTATGACGATTCGTAACTCCAAGTTTCACGTCATAACTGCTAACAAGTCCCTTTTAGGAAGAAGACCTATTATTATATTTTCTACGTTTAAAGTTTGAATATACTCAGCAAATGTTACTTGTTTTTGTTTTCATTTGAACCTACCATTTTTAGCGCGCAATCTCAATGTGTAATAACTGTTTAGTTACAATACTGTATAACGCCCCTGTATAACGCCCATGTCAATTATCTAAGGATATTTGGGATGAGGATATTTGGGGCGTTTACAACATTTAAGTCGGGTTTTCACCAAATGGAAATCTACCTTTACAAGCAACTTGACACTATTTGTTGTTGTTTTTATGAAAGGATAGTTTTTGTAAAGACAATTTCACATGAATAATTTGGCAAAATGTGAAGAAAAAAAAATTTTTTTAGTAAGAAAATTTATGATCTATTTCTGTTTAATTTTTCCATTTCCTCCTTAGCAGACTTAGCCTCGTTTCAAATCAAAAGAACGGGTAATAAAAAGACTGCATAGATTCCATAAAATGATCAGTATCAATTTACGTGTAAACAGACATTTTTTAATTGCAAAAGTACCTTAAATGACCGATAACCGCCCAGGACGCCTATTTAATTTTTCAACTTTTAGGGTGGGCGTTTATTCGGACGGGGCGTTTATTTGAGCATTGGACGTTTATTCAAAAATGTTGGAAATACAATGTCATCACAACTGCTTTTGGCATTATTTTTTTTCTTGTAAACTAAATTGATCAGTTCATAACATCTACATATTCCTCATCTTCGTCACAGGGCGGTTGTTCAAGCACGGGGCGGTTGTTCAAGCACAGGGCGGTTATTCGGTCATATACGGTAATTTTTATAGTAATTTAAGATGAATTTATTCATTAATAACATTTGTATTTGACAGATGGCTTCCAAATACCAACCTAGCTGGTCTGTTTGTCTCTTTTTCCTAGGAGGACTGTGAAACGAATAGGCGAGACAGCAAGAAAAAAGGCGTTAAGTTTTCAGAACAAAAGGCGAATTTACATGAGCAAACTGAGCTTCATTATCATTGCTATTTCTGTAAGTCATAACGTGTTTTCATATCATTTCACAAACAATATCAAGCGTTTAACAAAATGAGCATGCGCACAGCCGTTCTTTTAATAAGTTAAGGAAGAATAGACCTAATTTCATAACAATTTGTATCGGTAGCGAATTTAAACACCCGGATCGATTGCTACTTTTGCTGAGTGTTTAAACACTTCAGGGTTTCTCTATAGAGACAGACATGTAGTAATGGCGTATTCAATTTCCTCTCAGTATCATGTAAACACCGCCTTAGTTTTCAAAGCCACTAAAAATGGACGTAAAAAATTTACATTCAACGAGATTGTCCATAGAAACCATTCACAAGTTCATACGCTCTCAGGCGACCCTTGAAAACCAAAGCCAAAATAAACATAAATTCGAGAAATTGCATTGGAGTTTTTCATACATAAACATTCGAATTTTACCTGAATCGTTAGATAGAGCTGTTTCTTAAACTAAGAAACTTTTGGTTACTAATGATGTTCTGTAATTTATCAAAAGTTCTCCGCTTGGTATACGAGCATTCCTTTCCCATGCTGTGGATCTAAATATAATGTTTATCTCGTTTATTTCGGCCTACGCTGTTTTCTTAATCAAGATGACAACCAATCAGAATTTGGTTTCTTGTAACGTGAGAAGTATTGTCATATGACGGCAGGAAATGTGAACCATATTTGTTATATCGATATTTACATTTGCACAACTTGAACGTTTTATGAGAAGCGAGAATTCGGTTAGTTTTATTTAATTTTTATTACGGTTTACGAAAACAATAAACTCTTTCCAAATTTCTGTTTAAACACTGTACTATGACCTATAATCTTGGACAGAATTAAATGTTATTCATTAGCAATATTTCACAAATTCCGGGAAAGGTCTATTGAGGCGTTTGTCTACGAAGATTAACGAAGATCTCAAGTTATTTCTTTGCATACTGCTAACTTATCTCTACCGTAAAAATCATTAGTTTTAAAGATGTGAAAGCCTTCGTTACTACGGAGTCTTTAGTGTAGTAAACACTTCGAAAATAAGAATTGCACTGACTTGTACGTTGTAAGTTACTTCAGCGAAGGAATCAGTTCAACGTGCTCACGAATGAAAGGATTTCCGAAAAGATTTCATGAAATTAAAAAACTTTCGTAAAATTTGCTGGTTACATCTCTCTTCTACTTTCTATGTTATTTTAATCCAGTTCTTTTATACTCTTCCCACAACATCTTAGGATTCACCTTTCCTTTGTCCTATTTATCCATTTCAAGATGATTGTTATGAAGACGGATACATTTACATTTTCATCAACTTTTTCACTGCCCTCCATTACTTTGTATCCTTATTCATTTTTTAGCTAAACGTAGTGACAACATCAGTTTTCGTAAAGATTTGTTTAACAGTGGTATTACTTTTCTTTTCAGCATCATATCAGCGATGGCAGAAGCAATGCATCCAGCATATGAATGTTCAATCTGTATGGATCAATTCATTGATGCCAGGCAGTTACCTTGTGGTCACTCATTTTGTGAAGGTTGTCGGGAAACACTTTTAGTTTTCGATGGTGATGGAAGTGCTACTTTGCAGTGTCCAAACCAATGCCATAAAACTACTACAGTTCCAAAAACCCAGACTTTGAATGATGTGCTCTGTAAAAATTTTGCCGTGGAAAGTGTTTTGGATGATTTGAAGAAGGGCAAAACAATGTAAGTTACAGAATATCATATAAAAATTCGTCTTTATGACGAAGTTGTGAGAAAACTCCAATAACTCAGTCTGCTCTTTTCATGTCTTAGGGAAATGATGAGATGCTCTGAACGCAACTGTCAAAATTTAATTACACAATATTGTTCCGAATTCCAAAAGAAGATCTGCAACTCATGTTTGGGTAAACACAATTGCGATGGTGAAAAACACCACTTCATCGGTTTTGATCACTATAGAAATGGTTTTCAACCAATTTGCAGAGAACACAACACCTTTGCAAGGATTGTATGTGTAGAATGCAATAACAAACTCATCTGCTTGTACTGTCAGCATAGAAGACACAAAAAGCACGAGTTGAAAGATCTACGAAGTTATGCAAATGGATTAAGGAAACATTTCACTAGTCTTCTGACACCATTTGCAGCAACAGAAATATATGAAGATTGTAAATCTGAAGATGATCAATTGGACAATTATAGAGAGGAGCTTTGCAAGGAATTGCATGTCAGGAAAATGATGAATGTAAAGAAATACATTGCACAGTTAAAAGAGGAAGAGAAGAAGATTCTGAAAACTTATGACGATGAAAAGAAAAATTACAAAACCCAAAGGAAATGCGATACTGATTCTCTTAATCAAGTCAAAAGATTTTCTACAAATAATGAAGATTTTGCAGTGGCTACCGGAAGAGGGTGGTTTTCGCAAAAATCTCAAAACCTTACCAAAAGATTAAGTTTTAGTGCATGCTTTAGAACTTCAACTTCCATAAGCAGCCTGGGAAATATGGAAGTCAAGTTGATCTATAAAAACTCCACAGAGTCGTCGTTCAATGCTGAAATTGAAACCGCGCAATGGAAACAAAATGATGCTAATGAACTGAAAGAATCATTACTGGAAACAGTTGAGGGTAAGAATTGCTTTTGTTCTATTAAATAAATGTACCTAACGTGTTTTTGCGTTTAAATATCTCGATGCTGGTTATTATCTTTTGATTTCTTAAATTTTAAAGTGTGTTTGAAAGAGTCTGCGCTACAACTTCTATATCTAATTTAATACACAATTCATGTTGTATATTCCTTTATTTTATAGAACTGACAGCAGGAGATCATTCTAGGTAAGTGTTTTAGTAGGATTTGTGTCAAAATAGTTTTAAGATCAACTAACCACGTGTATTATCGTAAAACGAAATTAATATATATTTTTTTCAATGCTGCGCATCTTTGGGTGGCCTGAGCCCTGTTAGAATCATAACTCATAATCATAACTGAGATTGCATATAACACTTGGCCTAATACAGGTCCTTCCATTTAAATTTCAGTAATGGCAGAAATGACATCACAACTGGGTATCCATATTTATAATAATTTTTATTTATTTATGATATGCCTTAAAATTTACAAATTATTATATTTTGAAGTTAATTTTTTTATTTATTTTGTTTGTAATTAACATATTCAGACCTTTCGGGCAAAAGCAGTTTGAAATATGCTGAAGTCAGCACTTTATTAACCGCGGAATTTCTATCAAATTTGAACAATTTTCACCTCAACAGAGGAACGAAATTATGCTTACGTAAGCATAAAGGCTATTTGAAAACGAAATACATCCAATAATCTAGAGCCTAAATACAAATTTGACTCGTTTCGTAGAAGGGGCTTAACGACAGCTGTCGTTAAGGAGATTTCTTAGTTGCAACTGTTATTTGAAATTAAATTTAAAATTAAATTTGAAAGTAACGCACAATTTAATGGACCGCATAATACTGACAAAATTGTGTGGAAAGTTTTGAAAATTTGAAAAAATTCTTAAATTCTTTTTTCTGCGAGTACCTAAAAAAAATCTACAGCAAATCGATTCCATTTTCAACCTGACCTTCTCTCTACAACTTGCTACAAAGGGAGATATGTTAGAGACAAAGAAGAGACTTTTTTGAAAACTTTAAACTACTTTTCCTTTTTAGTTCCGAGACACTGATAATAACATTTAACAAAGATTTGGTTAAAACTTTAGAAAGAATTAAAGGCTATTCATGGAAAGGTAATATATTTTTTGGACTTAATATTTTCCTGAAAATTACTACAAGACCTTGAAACGTACCAGTGTACATTTTACTCTATTACCTTTCCCTTGAAGTGCTCTATATAGAATTTTAATGTTATGTAGTGAAAAACAAAGTTATGTCACTTCAACTGATTATAAACAAGAGGGCATCATCTACAGGCAGAAGGATTTCTGCAAAACAGCTGAAAAGTTCTTTCTGATGAAATACTGAAATTCGAACACAGTCCACGATTAAGGCTAACATAAGATATAATACGCTAGATCGACTACCGCTTAAAATTATAAATTTCGCTTAATAATATTTGTTTTTTGTTTTTTGTTTGTAAAATTGATGGCAAGATATATCAAAGATGTCAAAATGAAAATTAGAATGATTTTCGAAAAGTATATGAAGTATACGTATACGTTTACCTTGAAAACATGTACACCGGAAACAAATAACAATATTTTTTAAGGCTTCACTGTTTGGTCATATAAATTGAAAAGCAACAGATCAGTCGCATTTAACATTGAACTTCAAAAACATGAATAAATAAAAAACAAAGGTTTAGTGGGGTTTTAAATATTAATATTAATTTATATTATTTAAATATAAAACTCCTGACAAAATAGAGACCAATGACTGATTAAATATTTGAAGATTGAAATGTGGTGAAACAGAAATATTTTTTATGACGGTCTAAATATTTAAGGCAATTAAGTATATTACGAAAGTTAACACAAGATATAATATGAATGGGTCCTAAAAGTGTACGTATATCCAAGGATATACGCATATGTTTACTTTTGAGACATAGTAAATATTCTTTAAGTCTGAATACACTGAGTTAAAATGGCTCACAAAAGGTTGTCATTTTACAGTCCGTAATAAGACTACCTTTTGTGAGTCATTTTGAAGACCTTTTGTGAGCACTATTACCAGCAATAAAAACAAAAACATATCTTACACAAGGAAGTTTTATTTTTCAAGGAAAATAATATCATTAGAAAGTATTATATATACAACAAAATCTTGTTGTCAAAACTCTAAACTTAACTAATTTGAAACCGTAGTTACAAAGTTCAATATTTACAATCATTGAAAGAGATAAAAACAACAAGCTCAACAACCACTGGCATAAATATACATCAACAACACAAACAAGTTTGTCAACATCCAATTATCCGAATTTAAAACTCGACTGAAGAAAAACGGAACTATACTCATAGTTAGGGGCAGATACAGAAATTTCAAATAGATTATGCCAAATGTGAGTGTCTCATAGTTATAATCCTAACGTTTTACTTAATCAACCAGAGACGTTTCACTGTCAGAAAAGACTCGGAAATTTAAAAATCTATGTATCCACATCTGCCCAAAAACTAAATCATTATACACTCTTATTTATAAGAACCAGTAAAATTTTGCTGAGCTTCAATGTTATCATTTTCTTATTCCTGTTCTTAATCATCTAAATTCTGAAAAAGATTTCTTACAATTTCTTCTGTTCTTATAAAGTGTGTTCTTATATAAAAAAGAGTGTACCGTAAATTTCTCATAATAATTTAGAGCAACTTGGTTATGTATTTTGCAAGTTAATTTACGTGTCATTCATAAAACCTCTGTGGATGTAAATACTGGCTTTTCCCAATAACTTGGCTTCGTATCAGACAGAACCAGACAGCAATATAATATATTTCTGCAGTAGTTTACGTTCAGTCTAAACTTCCATTTTTCTTTCATCATAATAGATGTTTATAATATGAGGCGATTTGCTTTCATTTCATCATCTGAATTTGTTTCACGAGCTGATTTTGTTACGCTCCTCTCTACCGTGCCGTTCTGTTTTATACTGTTTTATTCTACATCCAATCTGAAATTCAACTTGTGTATTACCAGATACAAAACCATTTACTTTCTCATTAAATTTTTCTAATCTAAAAATCTCTTATCTAATGAATAACAGGAGAAAGACACATTAGCCCAAGTCACACTGAACTTAGTTCATATAAGTTATTCATAAGGCCTCTTTCGATTTTTATTCGGATTTTTCAATTTTCAAAAAGTATTTATGTATTTTGGGCTATTAAAACAACAAAATAACGTGTAATTTTTATTCAGTTTTTTTTACATTATCAAGGGGAAAAACTTGATTAGACACACTTGGTTTTTACATTTGCCAGCGCCATGGTATCGTGGAGAGGATACTTCAATAAAAACAAGTAATAAATCAAATGTTTGCGTGAAAATAAATTGGCACTCTCTTTACGCGATATTTATAAAATCTTGCATTGATTTCGGCAGTAAGAATATGCAGGCAAAAAGATTTCTGTAAAGCAGCTGAACATGCAGAATTGTCATTAACAGCGATAGTTATTTGTAGGTTATTCCTTGCGGCAAATGGTATTTCGATAAAGAGACCTATGACGTCATCAGTGCCAAATTTAGGCCTTAATATTCGAGTCCATAAAACATCCTTAGTTCATTCGCCAAATTTCTCCCTAATTTGGGTATATGTGGAGGTTTCCGAAACCCCCAGAGGCGGATCTAGGACCTAGGCAAAATTTATGGAGGAGAGTAAGGTCATTAAGATTATAACAGGAAAACGTGCGAGTAACCTAATCAACACTTTAGTTTTAACAGAAAACTCATGACACTGTACTCCTCCACTAGTGTTGCATAACCCTAGATCCGCCATTGACCATGAAAATTGGCTAAATGCCAAACAATCATAAAAAGTATGCAGGTAATTTTGAAATGTGCTTTAGTAGAGGACGATTTAAAATGGTAAACAATAAGTCAACAATAGGAAATTTATAAATTCCCCTCTAAAATGTCAAAACATTAGACGTGAGCTTTTACGTTTAAAAGTTTAAAAGACACTAAAAAGTTTTTCTAGATGATATTTATGTCTTGCTAGCCCTCTGTTCGCCACAAGCGTTCCAAAAGCAAATCAGCATAAATATAGTCAGGCTTTCTATACGTGTTGATCCGCGCCCTTTGTTCTTTGCCCTTACGTCTTTGTCTCTTTGTCTCTTTGCCTCTCTTTGCCTCTCTTTGCCTCTCTTTGCCTCTTTGGCGAGATGGCGAAGGAACGTCTTTGGGTGCAATACGTTGCACCAAATCGATTTTTCGTTTCAAAAGTGGTGAACGGGCTTGATAACCCGAAAAGCTCTCAAAATTTCTGGGGTTTCTTTCAACTGAAATTTCTCAGAAGTTCATCCAACAAACAACGCCTCTCTTCCAGAAAATGGCCAGCGCCACAGCGACTTTTTGGTAAGAAAAGCTAGTTTGCATACATTAATTATTCATGAGATGCCGAAAAGAATTTTTTTTAGCAGGTGTGGTCACAATTTGTTACGTCGTACCAAGGAAATGAAAAGAAATGCAATTGTACCTTAATACAAAAACTCTTGCTTTTTCGTGAACTTCTACTGTACAGTCAAACGTCCTTAGGTTCTTGTTGTCAACTGCGACTAGCAGCTATAGTGATTTACTGCATATCGTTAAGTCATCATTAGTAATATGTATAGAGCAATACGTAAAATAATGTTTTCTGATTGGCTTAAACTAACTGAAGGAGGAGCATTATTCACCAATGTAAATTTGTTTTAGTAATTTCAATAACTAAAGGTTCGAATTTCAAGCCAGCTACCGTAATAACTTCTATATCAACCGATTAAAGCCTCGGCGCCACGATTAACTTTTTTCAGGCGCCGAGAAAAAAGCTATAATGATCCACAGAAAATGTTGAAGGATATGGGCCACATGTAAATTTTGCTACAAATACATAAACCATGCTGCAAATGCAAGAAGAGTTTAAAAAAAACTTCAGCAGAATCAAATAGATTTTCCTGCGTGCCCCTAAAAATATTGATTGTGACCCCGTAGATTTACTGGCTATCTGCTACACAGTTTTTCATCTACCATTCTTCTGATAATTATTTGAACTTCATGATTATACATTCCAACAATCGCAAAATAGAGTTGATGCTTTTAATTTAAATTTGTACTTTTATATTTCTAGACCACGAAAAACTCATAAAAGACGTAAATAACACAAAAAGTATGAATGAATTAAAGTTACTGATTTTTTCACAAATGACGAAACAAGAAGAGGACAAATTACTTGAATGTTTTTTTCATGCTGCAGAATTTGGTAATTATGATTTATTAAAGGTGTTGTTGCAATTACACGATGACAAAATCAACTCCTGTCACGATCTTTGCAATCATGATAAGCGGTTACGAGGTAAAACACCATTAATGTATGCATCAGTAAGTGGCCATGCAGATTGTGTTAAATTACTGCTACAACACAATTGTGATGTTGATATGAAGAACATTGTTGGAGAAACAGCATTAATGAACGCATCAGTAAGTGGCCATGCAGATTGTGTTAAATTACTGCTACAACACAATTGTGATGTTGATATGAAGAACATTGTTGGAGAAACAGCATTAATGAAGGCATCAGGGAATGGACATGCAGATTGTGTTAAATTACTGCTACAACACAATTGTGATGTTGATATGAAGAACATTGTTGGAGCAACAGCATTAATGAAGGCATCAGGGAATGGACGTGCAGATTGTGTTAAATTACTGCTACAACACAATTGTGATGTTGATATGAAGAACAATTACGGAGGAACAGCATTAATGAACGCATCAGTAAGTGGCCATGCAGATTGTGTTAAATTACTGCTACAACACAATTGTGATGTTGATATGAAGAACACTGCTGGCAAAACAGCATTAATGAACGCATCAGTAAGTGGCCATGCAGATTGTGTTAAATTACTGCTACAACACAATTGTGATGTTGATATGAAGAACATTGTTGGAGAAACAGCATTAATGAAGGCATCAGTAAGTGGCCATGCAGATTGTGTTAAATTACTGCTACAACACAATTGTGATGTTGATATGAAGAACAAGTACGGAGCAACAGCATTAATGAAGGCATCAGGGAATGGACATGCAGATTGTGTTAAATTACTGCTACAACACAATTGTGATGTTGATATGAAGAACAATTACGGAGGAACAGCATTAATGAACGCATCAGTAAGTGGCCATGCAGATTGTGTTAAATTACTGCTACAACACAATTGTGATGTTGATATGAAGAACATTGACGGAAAAACAGCATTAATGAAGGCATCAGGGAATGGACATGCAGATTGTGTTAAATTACTGCTACAACACAATTGTGATGTTGATATGAAGAACATTGACGGAAAAACAGCATTAATGAAGGCATCAGGGAATGGACATGCAGATTGTGTTAAATTACTGCTACAACACAATTGAGATGTTGATATGAAGAACAATTACGGAGTAACAGCATTAATGAACGCATTGGATATTAAGCATGAAGATTGTGTTGCATTACTTATTGA
Source organism: Turritopsis rubra (assembly GCA_039566895.2). Lineage (NCBI taxonomy): Eukaryota > Metazoa > Cnidaria > Hydrozoa > Anthoathecata > Oceaniidae > Turritopsis > Turritopsis rubra. The sequence continues at coordinate 10,595,982 of CM077631.1, read as the reverse complement.
ACATATTGATGATGAACTGATTCCATATTTTTGATATCCATTCACGAATTATAAAAGCATTGACTTAATAATGATATCAAATATTTTCAACGATATTGCAGCTTATTAATTGCTGAAGTTTGGAACAGTTACTATGATTTTCTTTTTTTTTTTATCAAACAGTATTGATGTTAGATGTGAAATTCCCTTTCACTATATAATATTGCTCGATTATTTTTGAAGCGTGTAAATAATGGTCTGAAAACGCACCACTTATAAAACGAAATTTAAAGTCAGTTTCCATTCAACGAGGACGATTTTTTTGTCCGAACAGAAAATTTTGTTTTGAATAAAAAATCTTTATTATCAAGCATCCTTAAAATCTCCTGTTAAGCAGTGCTTTCCTTGAATTTGGAGCAAGCCCACCAAATGTTTTTACTTTTATTGAGATCAGTTATTGAATTGGATGTGCATCCGTTTGATTTCATTCATGGTACTTTTTCTACGTCCTCGTGGAAGATTTGTTGTACGGAAACTGGCACATATTCCAGAATCCAGTCAGTCAATGACTACAAATGTGTCGATTGGAAAAGTGCTTTTTAAGGGCATTGAAGTATACGACAGACTTGTAAGTCAAAGACAGGTCTTATCAGACAGAGATAATAACAACTACAACAAGTTCTACAATAAGGTTTATAAAAGATTATTATGGTCTCAACTAAGGCAAGAAGTTTGATATATGTACACACTGGCCTTCGGACAAGTTAGAGCAATGCTATACGTATCTCTGCCGGTAGGTCAATTTCCAAGTGGAAAATCGACGGGCGGAAGAACCAACCGATATGGATGGAAGCCCAAGGACCCAAAATTTCCGGTAACTTGCTTACTAACTTATATAGGAACAAATTATGAAAATATCCTGATTGCAACACTAATATGAAATAGGAATAAAAAAAATGGAATTGTATGTATGAAAGTTTAGCTGTTCTATAATTATGACCATACAACAGATTCATCTCATTCACGTTCGATAAAAGACTATTATTACTATATAATACAATATTTTGATTTATAATTACTTGTATTTCAAAAAAAGAGCTTAGTTACATTAGAGGTTTTTGAGCAGGGTTTTAAGAAGAAGAAGGAAGCGCCTTTAAAAACGTTTCGGGGGGAAAGGTTTTTAAAACGTTTTCGAATAGAAGTTTCGAACCTCTTTAAAACTTCTTCATCATTCGGTCAACCGGGTTGAAATCTATCTACAACGTCTGGACTTAGTTATATATTTTGCTAGCCAATCGCAATGGGACAATTTTAGTTAATTTTCAACACAAAATTCTTATTGAATAATTATAAAAGTTTCTTAGGTTTCTCTGCAGTTTTTGCATACAGGCTTCTGTCAAAGGCAATACAACTTTCCTGACTCCATGTGTATATGTTGCATTCGAACTCAGTTGTACATATCGGACCTCGTTTCTATGTTGGTACTTACTTTAAATTCTCGAAATTATGTCAATAAATAATTACTTTAAAACAATGTTACGCATATCAAAGTGAGGTCGATATGGACAAATAAACGCAAATGGGACATAAATTCGGTTTATTCTGTTTATTCTCTAACTTTAGGACCTAGAATAACGTGGAGCTTTTGTGGAGCTCTTTTTGACCGCCGCCATTCTACTAAGGCTGTCCTATTAACTGTTTTATTGCTCGTCTATTGTTGTCGTTGTTGTTGTTGTTGTTGTTGTTGTTGTTGTTGTTGTTGTTGTTGTTGTTGTTGTTGTTGTTGTTGTTGTTGTTGTTGTTGTTGTGTACATTCGTACAATCGAACATACTTATCACTGTACAAATGGATTTCAACCTTGCAGGTCTTGATACATTATAAGACTTCAGATCTACAATAATGATTTTATCATTGGTAAACAGAGATACAAACATGAGCTTCACCAAATCGCTTCCACATGACCATGTGAATGTACATGTGTTGATGTTTATGACAAATTTCTGGTTACCATGGAAATGGACAGTCAGTAAGAAGCACTATCAAACAGTATATAAAAAATGAAATGAAAAGAAAACGTAAGAAAATCAAGATGATTAATTTGCCAGTAAAGCTGGCTATTTGGCAGAAAAATCGTCATAATACTTATGCGCATCAGGAGCAACTTTCAGTTGATACAGTGTTGGAAACTTACCAATTTTAAGTCGTAGACAGAAGAACCAATTGATGTGGATGGAAGCCCAAGTACTCCAACCTCCGCGTAACTGACTTACTTCTGTTGTTGTATTCATAAAATTCTTGGTTCTCCTCTACAGACAAGACTTACATATTTACAAGACATGTACTCGTTGTAGAGTTGAAAGTTCAATTTAAAACGAAGGTTCATTCTAGTCTCGTGTTCTATGCAGACAGAAAGATGATTGGCACAACTCGTGTTCCGTGCGGGCAGACAGTTGGAAAAGGCGGCGATTAGTGCAACTATTTGAGCTTTTAATGTTTTTTTACGGTTTAAACGTGAAAACAACAATGAAATATAAAAGCAAATATTTCCATCCTGACAAATATCATATATAATTGCATATATGACAAATGTTTTTGTGCATATTTTTAAATTCTGTCAGAAATGTATGTTTTGTATATGTTTCCTTTACGCCTAAGGCGCTACTGAAGCACGCCTACCCCTAAGTTACGAACCTTAAATATTTTCTGAATAAATTGCGCACGTATAAGTACCCTTATTTAAGTATTTTTGATAATATATTGTTAACAGTATCGAAGGTTATTATGTGTGATCTGTGTTGATGAGGCGGGGCTTTAATATTTAATATTTATGTGCTTAATGGAGCATTTATGTTAATGATACGCGTTCTAAGCAAGGTAAACCCTGTTCGATTAATTGAACCGATTTTGATTTCTACGACAAATCGAATGATGAAGACAAAACAAATTCGATCGAAATCTCTTTACGCTATTCGATTTGTAGCTAGTGAAAAATAATAGCGATTCGATTAATCGCATGCGGTCCTTGAGATTGTCCCGTTTAGTAATCAGGGATTCTGTAATTGTTTGTGGAACTTGATAGACGATGTTCTGCGCGGTAGAAGCGCGCGCACACACACACACACGCGCGCGCAATCTGTGGTTAAGGATTGAACCATTTTAAAAAATAATTGCTTTCAGTGGTTATTTGGCGTAATTTTAAAAGAGAATTAGGTTAAGTCATTTACAAAAATTTATTTTTAGTCCATAATAAGCTTAAAATCAAGGTTTTATTCACGCTTGAAGTTATGTATCTACTTAGGAGTTAATGGGGTTTACGCACAATTAAAGCCATGAAAGTTACTCCCCCAGTGAAGTTTCATTTGAAGAAGGATCTGATGAGAGTAACAACAATTAAATCTAATGCAATTACAATTTGAAAATTCATTGGTTATAGCTGTAAAATAAAGAGGCAGTATGTAATCTTGTAAAAAACAGGCGAAGGTGAAGAAATAATTTGTAAAATATATTCAAACCCCAGTGCACTTGACACCACTTGTTATTTGAAAGTATGTACAGAAAACATAACTTATAACTACGTAACGTATAACAATGTAAACCACGCCTTACTATTCTAAAAGCAGATAAAAACTGATAACATTCATAAAAAAACATGAACATCTGAAAAAAATCATGCGCTATAATGACTTTGCTTGTACAAGTTCAAAACCTTATATCTTCTAAATTATTTCATTAAAATAAATAATTTGGAAGGTAATCATATTTTTCATAGAAGAATCGATTTATGCAAAGAAAATTGTGGAGGAGTTTTGACGTTAACTCTCCTTAAAGGGGGAACACCCTAAATTCAAAAACTACCAAAATTGCTTTTTTCAGCTTCCTTTGATGTGATATGGAATGTGTAACAAAACAACGTACTTGCTCTAGAACTTTTCTTGAAGAGAGTCGTTGTCTGAAGGGTGTAGATTGAAGGGTGGTGTTTGGGAGTAAATGAAGCGCAAGAGGCCGGAGCGTAAAATGAGCGACGAAAATTAACATCTTATTTAAGAAAATTATGACCATGAAATTTCGGATTTTCTGAAATTGATCAATTTTGGGCAGATTAGACGTTCCACAGTGGGGCTGGATAATCGAGGCAACAATAATCTCTTCGCTCATCTTGAGATAATCGATAAGGGCTGGATAATCGATCTAAGAAGAACATTTCTGCAAGATGACAAATCAATTGCATCGATATTTCATGAGATATCTGCTCCAGGAATTCAGAAATCCAAGTACGTCCACATCTTTTGAAACAAAAAGTCTCTGTGAAGGAGTGTTTTTTTAACGAAAGAGCAGGCGATATACCTTGGCATTCCTATCGAAAACACTCCTCCACAGAGAAGTTTGAAGATTTTGCCCATTGGGTTCCGTTTATACAGATTTTACAGCCTCGTGTTGCTTATAAAGGGTTGATTATTAAAAGAAAAGTGTATTTCAGTGTAATTGTAATTCAGAACAACGTATTTCACCCACAGACGCCTTCGCCACCTCTCCAAAGAGGGCAAAGTGCGCCGATGAACGCCGATGTTTTCTTGTGTTTGCTATTGAAACTGCTTCTTTTTTTTCTTGTGAAAAACTTTCTATGATTGTAGAAAAACCTGATTGAATTATTTATTTAAGATAAATATTTTTAGCGGGCACTGTTGCAATTGATCTGGATCAACAAATATATCAACGTTTTGACACTTCCTTGTTTCCAACATTAAACTTTGGACCACGCCCATCAATGACGTCACAACTTGGGTAAATACGATATCTTCTCAACAAAACAATAGATCACGACGTCGATATACAAAATTTCGACGCTTGTTTGGACCTATCAATATCCAAATTTCGACAAAATTTCGTGGCACTTTTGGTGGCAACGACGTTGTTTCTATCAACTCATTTTGATGCGACGCGTCTCAATAACAACGTTGATTCCATTGCCGAAATTTCGACGCTTTTTCAACGTTGAAGTCGTCGAATCAATATCGGCGCAAATTTATATGTTACAAAAACGACGTCATTTCGGTCCTTGCCGGACAACCAATTTCGACAGTTTCATTGTCAAAATAATAACGGTTTGTTACTATTAATGCAGTAGTTTAATATAGACACGTTTTTTTTATAAGAACATTTACCTGCCATGAAGCCTAAAAACGTTCTTAAGTTAAGAACATGAAAGAACATTCGAGGCTTACCAGAGGCGGATCTAGAGGGTATGTCGAAATTTGTGGGGGAGAATATAAGTAATTAAACCATAAAAGAAAAACGTGCAAATAATCCCATTGGTAATACAGACTGAAAACAGAAATTATGTTAATGTGCTCATCCACAATTTTCGACGTACCCTAGATCCGCCGCTGCTTAGGAACGTTTGGTCTTAAGAAAATATTTTTACATTTTACAAGAAAACGTCATTATAATAGTCAAGCACAGGAATATTATCATCATGCTGCTTACAACAGTATAATTAGGTTTTTAAGTTGAAGAGTCAGGAACGTTTGAAGGCTTCATGAAAGTTGAGTGTTCTTTTTAAAAAAACGTGTATGTTCTTATCCCCTTTGTTCATTCGTCGTCTCAATAATGATGTCGATTCTGTCGACTGACGTTAGATTTTTCCATCAGGAAAGCTGTTAAAACGTCTCATTCAAGAGAAAAAAGGGAAAAAATATCAGAACACTTTCCATGGTTTCTCATGAATTTATTTTGACAATAAAACTTAATCGCAGTTTTGTCCCGTAACGATTATCTTGTCCTGCATAGAACGAGTATAATGATATAATGAATCGTTCTTTGAAACCATTACAGGTTTATGCAACGGGTCTGTATCGACTGCAACTAAGTCAAACATTTCATTATAGTAAATACATAAATTCATAAATAAATACATACATAAATAAATACATAAATAAATAAATACATAAATAAATAAATACATAAATAAATACATAAATACATAAAGAAAGAAAGAAAGAAAGAAAGAAAGAAAGAAAGAAAGAAAGAAAGAAAGAAAGAAAGAAAGAAAGAAAGAAAGAAAGAAAGAAAGAAAGAAAGAAAGAATGTTTGGTTGTTTCCACAAGACTTGTATACATACATAACTGAGATCGATTGGAGATGTCAGTTCAGGTAAAAAAAATTTTTTGTATTCAAGAGGGATTCATAACAAGGGGTGATTTCAAGCACAGAAGAAATGATTTCAATGATATTAGGGTGTTTTAAAAAACATGCCGCAGAACTATATATTTATCCCTAAAAGGAAATAAAAAACACATCGATGAAAAATTGATACTCTGTTTCCCCACATATATATAACAGCATACAAACATAACATTATTGCAACGTCTTTCAGTTATTATTCATACACGCCATGTTGATTTTGGGACAAACATTTATAGCGTTTGTAAGCCTAAAGACCAACAGAAAATGTGGCCAGAAAATTGTTGAGCCGTAGGTCTTCAGACCCACCAAACATATTATATATAGAAATGAAAATAGAGGTACGTTTTAAAAATTGGAGCTGGTGGTGAGGCTGTGCTACTTTCACACTTTCTATATCCACGACTCTCAAACATCTATCTCCATCATCATTACAAGGTATATGATGAGACTGATAAATATGTAAGAGATGAGAGATTTATTACAAAGCAAAAGTATCCTCCTGGCTTCCAGAACTGAATTAATGCACTGTAAGATTTTATACATACGATTCTTTTAAAGTCAAACTTTTTTAAAGCAAAGCAAAAGTACGAGAAAAGGACGTTGATTGGTTGATTTGTTGAATGCTATGAGTACTCTGTGAAAACGTTGGTTCAATGACTACTTTTTTATTGCACACACAGTTCAAATACGCGTACGTATGCTTATTGATACGATACGTGCCGAGAGATTTCTGTATCATAGATTATCTTTATCGTGCCGCAATTTTTCTGTCCGCTGATTTTCTGATTTTTTGATAAGGTGAGTTCCTATAATACTTCTTTCGATTCGATTCTTCATAAATGGCTTATACCTGAAGTGGCGCAACCAAGGTGGTGCGTTGAGGTGCCACTTATCGAGTATCAACTTTATATGTAAACTCTTTACATAATGGGCAACTACAGCATTTATCGGCTGTCAGAGGAAGATTCTTTTTTCTCTCTGGGTAAACTATCATGCTTGCAAGAAAAGACCTTGTACCAAACTTGATGGTTCTTGTTCATGGCAGGACAATTGAAGACCTGATCTGAGGGTATATGTAGAGGTAGAAATATGTCTGTCACAATATGAGCATTTTCTTCGTGGACTGATTTAATAATTTCCATAAACAGATTTCGTATAATCCAAACATGGAAAAGTAACGTCGGACGTGTGCGAAAGTAACGTCGGACGTGTGCAAAAGTAACGTCGGACGTGTGCGAAAGTAACGTCGGACGTGTGCGAAAGTAACGTCGGACGTGTGCGAAAGATCAGGCTCAAACGACTCAAACACATGTCTGTGTGTATCCTGGGACAAGGACAGATAATTGAACAGCCGTTTTCTACAAATCGATGTTTACATTGATGTTAAACTCGTTTTGCATATATTCATAGAAGCCGAGAATCTTGGTTTTATCAAGACTTGGTTTTATCAGGCACAAGACTAGTAACCAAGGTTACCCGTTGGTGTGAAACTACAAGGGTCCCCGTAAGTGTGAAATTACTCCCAATGATGCTCAGGTCAGGTGTAACAACTCAACTTGCCCACAAAATGTTCAGGCTGTGTGTTTATTAGAAGTGGGTTTGAGAGCTTCGTTAATTGTTGCCAAGTTACTATTTCGATAGGTTCAATAGAGACATCAGTTACTAACATATCGGTCAGGATATTGGAGAATCATTTTCTTTCGTAACTGTACCAAAAAAATAAGTTATTTACAAAAATATCAAAAGATAAAAAGAAAGAAAAAAAGAAAGATATTTGTAACATTTGAACATAGTGACAACTTCTATTTGTAGCAATGATAGGTGCCACACAGCAGCCGCATGCTAACAACTTCTTCAAGACATGTTCAACACGTCCATACCAGCAACGTTCCACGACTTGTTAGATGGTTTCACACACAATACACAGTTCGATCAAATCCTTTTCCTAATGAGAAAAATGGAAGTCAGATGAAAAAACCCTGATGAACTGGAACACCTTTTCATAAATTCCATCCATCCATTATCTGAAACGATATCTCATGGAAAATTACATTACAGATTTCTGTTCTTAAACTTAAGCGTGTATTTATTATTAAGATTAGAGACGAGGCAATGGACGTTGTGACGTTGCAATTTTTGAAAATGTCTGTTGCGCGTATGTGCATTAGGGAGTTTACGTTAACTGCGACGGCAACGAGTACGGCGAATTGAAAGAGATCAACGAATATTCAGAAATTAATGAATCATGAAGCAACTGTAGTTTGAAGAACTTGTCCGTAATAACAAAACTGAACTAAGAAAGACAGAAATGCTTCCAAAAAAGGATAAAACCAATACGAGAGAAACATAATCTACTGCTATCCTTGCGTCTTCGCTTTTAGTACGGCTTCAAAACATAATTGTGTAGAACGTGCACACCTGTTAATGACGTAATTAACTGACAAAATTTTCCCAATGGTACAGTATGAAATAGACTTTCTAAACGAAATCCACAAGGAAACGAATCCTTTGTTTCATTCACGTCGCCGTATTTGTATTAGGTCCCTATCTACCAAAACGAAGTGTGCATTGTGTCGTATTTTTATACAAAACACAGTCTTTTTTTGGCCGATGGTGTGATTACCACCAGACGTTGAAGGTTCAACTTATTGGTGCCGATCAAATAGGTGATTATTCGATAGCTTTAAAGCTTCTTTCAAAGAACGCAGTTATCATTTGAGAAATTTAAACAAGCTAATTCATGAACGTAATAAACGTATCCCGAATTTCCGTTTAAACACCGTATTATAACCGCATTATCAAGTTTCGCCTCGTTTCTATGCATTTTATTGTTTTACTGATTTCATAACTTCTACATTATACTTAGTAATGGTCACTTATATTTCCAGACGTAGTAGTTAAAGTTAATTATGATAATGAAAACGAGGCAAAACTTGTTGACTAAACCATAAAACAGCGTTTTAACAGAAATTCGGGAAATGGGAGGTTCCCTTCAGTTTGCCTACAAAGAACAATAAGAAACTCACCAATTCCTTCGATAATTTGTTTAGCCTATAACAAGAGATTTTCAAGATGGAAATAAATGAAAGTTTCAAATCTTCTTTTCTTTTCCGAATAATTCTGGAAATTCATTAACTTAAAATGCACCATGGGTAGTCCGCTATGCCGTTTGGGAAGATTTCTGATTTTCATCACGTGATGATTTCGTGTAATGAGAAC